>JAVDPK010001470.1:0-14808 GCA_034780415.1 Cichlasoma orientale
CTAAGAGCACCACAAACGCTGGACAGTTTTAGAAAGGGCCTAAAGACCTTTCTTTTTTTAAGAGCTTTTAATTTCCATGCCTAAGTCTATTGTTTTATCTATTAGTCTTACTCTGTGTATTCTACACTTTTATTTATTTATTTTGCTGCAACGTTCCTGTTTTTGTAGCACTTTGAGGTTTTTTTAAAAAAATGTAAAGTGCGTTATAAATTAAAGGTATTATTATTATTATTATTATTTGCCCAGGTCATTGGCTACCTGGCCAGTGTACTGACATTCAAATCCCTTATTGCCCAGATTCACAGGCAGCAGTTCAGGGCCTACCTGAATCACAAAACCCTAAAACCCATTGATCTAGGAAAAACCTCCCACCTTCCCCACCAGCAGCTGGACAAGAAGAAGAAGCAGCTGACCTACTGTAGCATCCCAGGAGGGGAAATCAGTGCCGAACCACTCTGGGCTCAGGGTTCACTCCTGAGCTCTTTTCCAGAGCCTGCTCAGAGCAGAGAAGCGCGTTCTGTCTCCTTCTTACAGCATCTGTAAGTTAGAACTTACAGGTTGGGTTGTGAGGACATTAGAGAGAGGCTATTGCATCCAGTTTTTGACCACCCATCACAAATTTCACAGAGTAATTTTCTCTCTTGCAAAAGGGAGAAAGCCTCGATTCTGCAGGAGGGAATATCTTCCCTGCTGTTAAAGGGAGCAGTATGAGAAATACCTCAAGAGCAGAGTCAAAGCGGCTTTAATTCAAAGTATTTTCACGTTCTGAAGAGAATCGGTGTCCAATACAGAACCTATGTGCACTAAATCAGGATCTCGAGCCATAAAAATTCAGGATGCTGACGAATGCCTCTCTGTTGTGTTCAGAGCACCCAGGTGATTGCTTCACATCAATAGCCCTGAAGGATGCATATTTTCATATACCACAGGAAATTCCTGTGATTGGTATTTCAGGGCAGTATGTTTGAGTACCTAGTTCTACCCTTCAGTCTCTATTTGTGAAATGTAATGAGGTGGCCATCGCCCCGCTAAAGAGACGGGGCATTTGGAGAGCATCATAGAGAACTGCTGCTGCTTTCAGAGTCAGACATGGCAGGAAGACAGCACAGCAGAAACCACCATGTTTTGCTCAGAAAAGGCAGCACCACGGCGGTAGATGACATCCACAGGCAGGGTGGGGTATTGTCCCATCCCTTGCACCTGTTGTCACTGAGGGCTACTCAGTATCCCAGGAGTTAGGAACTTGGGAGCAGACTTGCTGCCCAGGGGGAACCCACAATATAAGGACTGGACCCTGCACCCATAGGTGGTGACCCAAATCTGGGCCCACTTCAGCCAACCACAGGTAGACCTGTTCGCCTCAAGGGGGAGTGCTCAGTGTCCCCCCCGTATTTCTCCCTAAGGGACCAGGAGGCTCCACTGGGAGTAGAGGCATTAGCTCACAAGTGGCTGCATTGTGTGTACTTTATATGTACGTTATGCGTTCCCTCTGCAGGCCTAACAGTGATACTGATCGCCCCGAGTTGAGTGAGGTCCCATTGGTTAATGGAGATCGTGCCCCTTTTGTGGAGCCAAGGGTGGCCTCGCCGTCTGTGTTGAGTCTTCCAGGGGAGGAGGGAGATTTTTCAGTCTCACCCTGAGCGCCCTGCCTTCTGGGCTTTGCCCATGAGAGATTGAGTCTGAGTACAAAAGAACTCCCCAGGTTGTCATAGCTACTATTCAGAATTATTCCACAAGATCACTGTATGAAAATAAGTGCAGGGTATTTGAGGAGTGGTGCGAGAAATCTCACATTCTCTCCTTTTGGTGCTCTGTGACAGCAATTCTCTCTTTTCTCCAAGAGCTTTCGGACAAAGCCGAGCCCTTTTCCACAATTAAAGTATATTTAGCAGCCATTGCAGTCATGTGGGCTTCGCAGATAGTTTGATGAGTCTGGTGAATCTGGTGAGTCTAGTCTCTGCCCACTGTCTAAACTCTTGATCCCTACATGGGGTTTATCCCTGGTTTTTGGAGGCAGTTTCACAGCCACCATTTGAACCACTAGGTCAAGTGGACATAAAACATTGTCTTTAAAGACAATGCAGCTGCTGGCTCTTGCATCACTGAAACATGTCATCAATATTCGTGCATCATATGCATGAACAGCATGGAGCCTATCCCAGCTGACATAGGGCAAGAAGCAGGGTGCACCATGTATACTGTAGGTTGCCAGCCTGTCTGAGGGTCAACACAGAGAGACAGACAACCGTTCACACCTATGGGCAATTTCACTAATTAACCCCAGTAACTGCATGTCGTTGCAGACACGGGGAGAACATGCAAACTCCACAGAGAAAGGCCCGGGCCAGAGTGGATTCGAACCCAGTAGATTGTGGAGACAGTTGAGATGGCCTACTCTAGCAGGGGTCTGCGCCCCTCGGCGGGGCTTTGTGCTCCTTCCACTAGAGCAATGGAAGCCTCTTGGGCTCTCTGTAGGGGTGTCTCTATGGAGGCAGAGTATATTTTGAGCAGCTAGCTGGGCTTCACGTGTTGACCTGTAGACACTGAGATAGACATGATTCCTGATGCCTGCAAACTCTGAATGAACTTGTTACTGCAGTCTGGTTAAGTTATGGAACTTTTAGTGTCTGTTAGTCACAGAAACTGTTGATTTAAATCAAAGACTGACTATAAAAGTGGGTGTAGCTGCTGAGTCTCAATGATGCATTGATTCTAATGGCCAGCAGGGAGCAGCTCCTCGGAAAAAGCCACCCTTTGGCTCCCTTGTTTGCTGCTTCAACACTTTCCTGGTTACTTTGTGATTGCTATTTTTAACTCATACTGAATATAACACAATGTTCATAATCCAGTCTCTTTCTTGCACATATTACACATGCATTCAGTGTTACATAGATTTCACTCTTAAGTGGTGAGTTGAGGATTCATTTCTCTACCTCATAATCTTCATGTTTAACCAGGCAGCAGCTCTTACCCTCCCTTGTCCACATCTGTGCCTTTCACTGCTCACGTCCTGCTTTCTGGGAATGTATCAGTCTCGAGCTTTCACTTCAGGTGGCTGTTTATACTGTTTAAAATCAATATGCTGAGTAAGCAGAGGAACAAGTGGGCGCACTTAAACATGTATACAGTTCTCTGGTGATGGATCTGTTTTCCCCAGGCACCCTGTCTATTCACCAGAGTGTGTAAAACACCTGCTGACACTCACCATGCGCAAAACAAAAGGATCACCATCCTTCCAGAAGCCTGTGTCTCATCCAGGAGCCATTACAGCACTCTGGCTGCGGTTAGGATTTGTTGGTAAGTCTCACTGGAGCTGTTACACTCTTTGGTTGCTATTGCGTGCACCTATGCATGAAAATTCACCTAGGGCATCAATACAAAATCATCCTCGCAATCTCCCACCAGCCCCAGCTCCAGCACCGAATTCCCTCTTTCATCCTCTTCCTCCTAATTTGAGTATTTGCTCCACTGCATGTTAGCACTGTGATACATGACTACAGGGAGGAGAGCTTCAGCTCGCTCTGCACTATCTGGTGGGAACTGAGTAGGATCCAGGCAGACTTAGAATTGCCTCCAGCGCTCAGAGGCAAGGATGGTAGGTCCTCAACAACCCTGTGTATATGTGTGTGTGTCTGTGAGTGTGCGTCTGTGTCTGTTCCTCCAGTTTATCGCTCTCCTGCAGGTCTGCAGTGGGAGAGAAATTCATTTACAGTACAAGCTTCTCATCTGACTGTTGATATTTGACTCCAGGTTATGGAATAGAGTTGGAGCCTCACTGCATTTGACAGTATTATTCATTTTAAACACCAAGCAGCTGTTGCTCATTTGAAAAACAGGTGATCTGTTGTTTTTATACTTGGTACAATTATGCTAAAAATAAAACAAAAAAGCACATAAAGAAGTTAAAAAACCATCTGTCTCAGAGGTGTGTGAGACATTATGTATTTCTTTTGCTTAATGGTGTCAGGAAAAGTTCAGCTTGTATGAAATTAAACTTAGATTCTTTTCCCTTCGTCAGTGATGATAATCTCATTGTCATGCGATATGTCTGCAGCCGTTTCGCTAGTTTTGACTCGGAGGCTGAGATCAGATATTTAAAACGCTGATAAAATGTAGATTAGACAAACATCAGTTCAAAGCAATGACGCTCCCTTTTATAAAGGAGAGGCAGGAACCTCCTGAGCTGCTCAGGCCATCGTCACACTCCATTCACAGTCAAGCAAAGCCGGACGAGCGCAGAACATTAGAACAGCCAAAGCCGGAACAGGTAGTTTGTGCAAAAAGGAATGACAGGAAATCCCCACGAGGGAGTTTACCAGCTACAAGACGCAGACAAGCGCTGAAGAGGCCATAATCACTTTAAAGAAATCCCCTTTGGTTTTTTTTTTATTTATTTTTTAATTACTTAAGCAGCTCAGCCAGAAAGTAACAATGAAACAAACCCAGAAAGATAGCAAAGATCAAGGTTATATTATCTGGTAATCCACACTCAGGGTTGCTGATCTTCATCGTGGTCTCTTAAGTACAGATTATTGATTAAAACGCTGATAAAATGTAGATTAGACAAACATCAGTTCAGTTTCACTTCTATTAAAGGCCGACAGGTAACCATGCATGTTTTTTCTCATCCAGAAAACAGCAACTAGTTTTATGTCGTATGTTTTTCACCACATCCTGGACCTGCAGCTGGTCCAGAATCTGCAGGCTGCCTTTTACTGGGAGCCGTAAGCAGGAGCTGCTTTCATTCCCGTTTGATCTCGTTTAACTGGCTGCATTCTTGTTTATTATAAAAGGTTTTATTTGTTTTTATATCCTTCATATCTTGCTGAACTTTGGGGATATCTCTTAGAACAGATGCTCCTGGTGGGCCTTAAATTCTCGTTAAAAATGAAAAGCATTCTGCCGTATCACCTTCCACCTTAGAGCTTTGGAACAAACTTCTCTTTCCTATTAGGTCTACTCTTCACTGCTCCTTTTAAATTCTTCCTTAAGAGCCATTTATTGTTCATTTATATCTCAATAATAAGGAAGAAATGATGTAATTATTTCATATGCCTACTATTACGATTGCCGGGTTGATTATTTTACTCTGTCTGCTCACTGTCTTTCTACTAGCTGTGAAGCACTAAGATTCAGTATTTATACTCTATAATTAAACTTGACTAGATCAGCAGCTGATTTTGGCCTTTGAAGGTATTTCCAGCACATCTCCAACCAGTCAGCATCTCTCTGTTACTACACACAGTCACACCCTCAACTTTGCACGACTAATTTAACCCGTGAGAGACTAATGAAGAGTTTAGGAAGCAGAAGGAAAGAGCGCGATCCACCCTGCGACATGGAAACGTAAGTATGATGTAATACGTGTTCTCTGGTGTTATGTGTCATGCATATTAAACTCCTGGAGACAATAAAAACAGCTCGTATGGAAGGACGGCTTCAGGTCGCCTTGGCTTTTTGCCATTTCAAGGTTACTGCATGTTTGCAGCCTGCTGTCAGTGACTGTATGGATCTGAAATCATTTCTGACACCATTGATACCAGGTTTTTTTCTATCCCATATTCTCCTCACAGCAACCTTGTGAAGGGATGCTGTTACAGCACGCCTAATAGCGGCTTCTCGGCTCCGAGCGACGACCTTCAAACTGACTTTGACATTCAGATAGAAAAGTGGACTCGCTCTTCCACTGATGAGATTTGTTTAAAGAATAGTACTCCATCTATACACAAGGTCCCTGAAGGAGCTGAAACCTCTGTAACCTCTCTACAGGCATTTCAGCTTTCTTTACATTTTATTCAGAAGAGTTCAAAAGTAAAGGAACGCATGGAAGCTGTTACAGACCAACTGATAGACCTCGCTGTTATCTGTAAATAGCAAGTATATAATAGGTTTTCATGCAGTTTTTGCATTCATGGGCTTCCTCGAGGTGCTCCGCACATCAAGTGAGGGTCTCACCTTGAAAAGATGGATCTCGTCTTGCGTTGTGGGAGGCAGGTAGGCGCATAGAGCACGGTGGCGACGTACAGTTCATCTCCCTTTTGAATGGTGTTTTATTTTGCTGCAGCAACTCTGCAAGAAAACAAACAGGGCGCATCCTTCCTGAGCTTTGTCGGGCGTCGATATAAGCGCTTTCTTTCCTTGGAGGCCGGAGACACAGCCGGCACGACTCTTCCTAAAGCAAACGCGGTTCATCAGCTACCAGCCAGCGCCTCTGAAGCTCAGTAACCAACAAGTTATGTCTCGTTTATTGACTCCATTCGTCAGCTCCGCTTTTCTCGGTGCCGTTCCTGAGTCAGGAAAAACTGGCTGCAGCTTCATATTTGCTGTTGCAGGCATTTAAGCACTTTTAACCTTCAGATCCAACTCTTAGCAATCAAGTAAAGAATCATCCCCTCAAGTGCTGAAGGATTTTCTTGAATGCACCACGTGAATCAGAAATGGAACTGAATATAGCATCTCATACATTAAATTTGACTTTGATTAAAAAAAAAAGACACAAAATGATACAAGAAACAGATAAATTTCTGCCTTTGGCACATTTAGTCAAGCATTACACGATGTTCGATACAGTTACAGTATACACACTAATAATGGTGAACGAGACACTGTAACAAGTTTCCCTGTACGGGGAAAGTAGGAGGAGCTTGGTTCACCAGATTTGAGATGTTATTAATTATTATTAATATTTTTCAGACTGCTACAGTTATTTTCTGCTTTTTAATATACTGCCTGGACTAAATAAATAAAATCACCAGCCTGGATTTATTGGTTAAACTCCCTCCACTGGAGACTTACTGCAGTGATTAATATGTAATATGCTGGTAATAGATTATTTAAGCTCAGCTGATGTGTGAGTAAATTCTCATTTCTTAAACAAACATGTTAGAAAATAGATTTATATATAGATGTTACTCAGGCAAAGAAAACAATAAGAAGTCTGATGCACTCTGTTCCAGAGTGATGGGCGCAACCACGGTGTTTTAGATTTTCTCTAATTAGTTTTCCCCACATTGAAGCACCTTTTTTAAAAAATGTGTTGGAAAGAAGTGAAAGGTAAGAAGACAGACAGACGAACCGATGCACCCACCATGCCCAGAGCCTGCTGTGGCCTGTGGGGGCAGAGTTGTGACCCGGGGTTGCTTCAGTCGGTCAGGTTTAGGTTCATCATCATCATGTGCCCAAAAATGACCACATGAATATACTGAATGAGCAGGTTTTTCCATCAGTGCACTATTTCCCTACCCCGATGGCACCGGCTCATTCCTGCCAGTGCCAGGATTCATCGGGCTCCAACTGTGAAACGGTGGTTCGGGGAGCACGAGGCATCATTCTCACACACGGGTCGGCCATCACCGAGTCCAGACCGCAACCCCATCGCGAGTCTTTGGGATGTGCTAGAGAAAACTTTATGCAGCGGTCCAATTCTGCCATCGTGGTGAAAAATGGATGTGACTCTGGATGGAAGTAAATGCTGTGATATTGCATAAGCTCAGTGAAATGATGCCACAGTAAACGCCTGCCATCATCTCCGTTAAAGGCGGTCTGCAAAAATTGAAAACTGAATTTTTTTGTGCATCTTAACATCGACTGTGTGCTGAGGAGGCCACACCAACATGGTTTAAATATTAGAGCGCACCGCAGTTCACTGTTTACATTTCTCTTAAAGGCATCAGCATATTACCATCAACACAGCCTGTATTTTTACAGCAGTTAACAGTGTGTGGCTGCTTTTCCTGAGAGGCCGCTGCATTAAAAATAGCTGATTTCTGCTGTTGTTATTGTGGGTTTTTGTATGTCATGTTGTGAGCTGCTACCTTGGTAGAGTGTTTTTTTTTGTAATTAGGCTTCCTGGTGAAAGAGGGTAAAAAGGAAAAATCCAATGATGGAGCACAGCTGTGCAGAAACAGGCGTTTATTGGGCAGCAGCTAAGTTGAGCTGTTGTTCTCGACAAATTAAAGGTGTAAATGCTCGAGAGTTCACATGAAACGATCCAATCATGCAAGAAGACGTGCGTGCTGCGGCGGCCCTGAGAGGACAATGCCACTGAAGAAAAGCAGGCGCGGCACAAAGAAAGCATCTTCACCTCGTCTCCAACACAGGATTTAAAAAACTTCCCCACAGTGACTGCAAAATACATCAAATCTAACCGCACGCTAAAACACCATGTTAGCAGTACTTGTTTGCAGTATTATGAACAGAATATTTAAATTAACACCTTGTCACACGCCTCTTCAGTCTGTAGTACATGTTTCAGTATTTTGTGTGTTTGCGGTGTGTCGGCACTAAATTTGAACTAAATCTGTGCATCCAGCCCGGGATCCTGGGGTAAACACACGTTCAGCTGAAATTCATAAATACTCATCAAATGCAACCCGAGTAACCGCGGAGCGCAGATTAAAAATGAATGGAGCATTGTCTCGACTGCAAGCCATTTTAAAAATGAAAGTGATGCTGTGGGGCTGATATTTTAAGCCTCGGGCTGTCATAGTTCTTAGAACTCAGGATCCAAATAGTCAAGACTGAATAACCGAACGCAAACCTTTTATTAGACTAACAGAAGTCCAAAACTGGGAGAGAGAGAAGCACAGAAATTGTTACATTGATGCTAAGACAAAGAACAAGGGGCGGGTCAGGACTATTTACAGGAAAAACCAAAACAGAAATTCAAGCATGAGCTAAAGATGCCGAACATGAGCAAACCCAGAGGCCTAGTCACAGGCAGGGGCTCGTTTTAACCTGGACTCCACTCACCTGCTCTCTTTCTGTCTCTTTGCATTTTGTTGCCATGACAAAGAGTGGTAACACTTTAGATGCCCGAACCGAGTGGATCCCACATGCTGATCCTGAGGCACTGTAATAAAAATGAAGACAATGCTCGTAACATCTGACTACAATAGATACATAAAGCCAAGCGAATATCACACTAATCTTAATATTATCTGTTTCAGCTCTGCTGCCAGTAGAGCAGATCAACAAACCCTTCCTGTCTCCCACCGCTCGTACTCATCGCTCTATCATATTTAGAAACAAAGCGAAATCTGCTCCGCGGAGCTTTGAGCCTCTTGCAGCACCTACTTTTGATTTTTGAATAAGTTATGAGTACATATTTTCTAGCTTGGTTGCTAGTTTAGCAGACAGGCGACAGGCTGGCGACCTGTACAGGTGTACCCCGCCTCTCGCCCTGTGTCAGCTGGGATAGGCTCCAGCCCCCTGCCACCCTGAACAGGATAAGCGGAAGAGGATGGATGGATGCTAGTTTAGTTGAGCTGTTCAAGTTCAAATAAACCTCTCCAGATGTTACCAGTCTAAACAAAGTGTCCAGTGCAGCTGGCCAATAATATGCCCCTCTGACGAGCTCCCGTAACTAAAGAGAGTCAGGCAGACTAGTTAAGGAGCTGGTGAACAGCAAGTTAAATATCCTGATGATTTTCTCAGTAAGTCAAACAACAGTGAACTTTCATTCATCAGATGACCACAAACTACAAACCAATGACACGTGGCTCCACGCCTCGTTCTAGTGAGAACATCGTAGATTAATGCACCGTGATGAACTTATGACCCTTTACTTCCCTAAATGCTGTCTGTCCACCCACATGGACGTCGGGCTCCTGTCAGTGTTATTAGCGTTGATTGAGCCTGAGGCATTTTCTCCTTTTTATTAAGGGAGGGAAAAAAGAGGGGAAATGGATGTGATTAAAGCCCATTGACTGAGATGTCTTCACGAGGCACTAAGGGGAGCACTGAGTGCTTGCTGAGGCCTCATTTGAAGTGGAGAGGAGGGGATAATGGATCCTGTCTCGCCATTTGTGCCTTCTTTATGGCTCGTGACAGAGCCGGGATGTCATCAGTTTGATTGCCCTGTCAATGGTCAGTTGTAACACTCTCCTCCATTCTGACTTCTTGTTGCAGCCGCAGGAGCCTTTTGGCTCTGCAGCAGGGCGCCGCGTTGGTAACAAAGATGCACCCTGCTTTCGGAGATGTGAGCTCAAACAGAAATTTGCCAAACCGTGATACGATAACCTCGGTTTCCGTGAGCTTTTTTAGGACTGAATGCAAAAAGACTTCCAATTAGAAAGCCCTCAACAACATACTGGCTATGCATAATAATATTCTTTGTCTCACAACCCCCACTTTTGCGCCCACTGTTTTTGCACTTAACAGGAAATTGGTTTGCCTCTCCCTTGCCCTTTCAATAATTTTGTGTGCAGCTATGTCTGGGCTATTGAGAAAGGCAATTTGCTTCTTTCTGTGTTCTTGCACGTGCAGAGCAGATAATCACGTAAAAAAAAAAAATGCATGAAAATTACCACATGAACGCAGCTTTGTGCGTGCATTTGAGGATCCTTTCTTGTTTGCACTTCGCCTCGGTTCGTGAGTGAGGTTGTTATTTACGACTGCTCCCAGAAGATTATTTGTGGTGTGTAGGAAGTGTGGAGATGAAAAGCAGCATGATGTCTCTCATGAACCAAGCGCCTGGCAGCCAGCACGCTATGCTAGAGATGCCATGTCCCATGGAACACAACATCTGTTTCCATTAGGTCTGATTATAGCAGCATCCCGCCTCAGAATACATCAGCCGGGCTCTGGCATTATAGGCGTCGCATGCTGATGACTTCACTTCCCATCTGCCACAGTTTGAGTAATGGCAAAGGAATATGTCCAATTCATTGGAGAGCGAAATGCAATTGCATAATCTCTCACAGTGGAAGCACATCGAGCTGCAGCGCTTAATCTAAGATTTTTCTCAAGATTGCGGCACAGCAGTGCAAACAGCCTTGAGTTCTTTGTGTGAGGAGGTTACAGCCTGACACGACACAGCAGCAAGTTTGGGAGCTGAGGGAGGAGAACTGCCCAAAAATACATCATTTACCAAGCTACGCTATGTGTCACGAACAGAAGAAATTTTAATTTGTATTTATTGACTGAATCCTGCGACTCTAACTGGGCACGGCATGACTGTCAGGCCCTGGGTTTCATTATGCTCATGGCACAGCATTCAAAAGGCTAAATTATGTCATTTTTCACTCACTTCAGGACCATAAATCACAGGTGCTGAAGTTCAAGTCATGGACGTGATTATTAGCTTGAACCAAAGCTAGACTCCGCCCACCTTAGGTATTTCGCTTACTACCTACGTTTAGCATTATTTTCCAAGCCCGTATGCATATTGTTTGATAACTAACCCCCATTAGTTTGTCGGGGTTACACTTTAAAGCCCCACTGTGTGGAAACAAGTTCAGGAAAGAGAACATTAACACCTCCGCCGTGCTCTTTACTGCATTTAGAGACATTTGCACCCCAGCAACTCCAGATGGAATTTCCCAAGATAGCATCACACGCTCAGATCCATTCCAGCCCTCATTCTAAAAAAAGCATGTTCTATTAATAGGTTAAAGGAGAATTCCACTTTATTTCAACCTGCATTTCCCCCCCTTAATGTGGCTACTGTGGCTCTACTGCTGATGTCATCTTCACGCTCCACTTTTGTTACATTGTTGCATTTTTCTTCTGCACTAGGACGTTCCATCGAGGACAGAATTACCATTTAAAAGTAAAAACTTATTGTGTGAAAAGGGGAGAGTGTATCTGAGTAGGCAAACATGATTATGCATGGATGACGTAACTGTCTGATTGTGATACTTTTCCCTAATCAAAAAGTTTTATTTTTGCATCCTTTTAAGTGTTAAAATCTGCCCTTGTTATGAGTTTAAATGATACTCTGCAAGAATAGAAAGTTTGAGCCAAACAGTAACATCAATAAAGAGAACCAAGGCTTAGCAGAAGGTCAGCACATCATTCCAAAATGCTTATACAAAAGTAAGTATTTCATTATTTTTCAAAAAGCTGGATCCTTGTTTGTGGTTACAACTGTAACTAGTGTATGACCTCTGACCTTTGTGATGCACACTGTCCTTTTGTAGGACAAAATAAACACTGTTCAGTTATAATATTTCAGCGGCTATGCAAGGACAAAAATATCCACCACCAGACCCGAGACAGCTGCAGGCTGCAGAGTATGACCAGTGTGGCATTACAAACCTTGGCTGGAGGTTGTCTCTGGAGGTCTGTTTGACTGAGGCTGTGTTTAATGATGCTGCTGTATAATGATGGTCGGCATGAAATTATGCTATTTATATGCAGCGGAAGCATCTACCTTGTGTTTGTGGCATAAAGTATCAGGGATGCTATTTACATCTAGAATGGAAACTGTCCTCCATTAAAAAACAAGCCCATACATCTATTATTGATCATTTCATTGTGACCGCACCCTCTAGTGGGCGCAGTGTTTATAACACCAGTGTGATGAGAAGCAAAGGATTTGCTTTCATTTGTTTTAAAGCCTCACCGTTTATAGAGGGAGGAGGGTGGGGTTGATGGATGGGTTGTCACGATACCAGAAACTGCAGTTTGCTTTAACAGTACTCTGAATACTCTTTCTCAACAGCATATACTGTGGGCGGCTTACTTTACTCATGATGATAACGACCCTCTGTTTTAACCCAAACCCTCATATCTTTCTTTTCCTTTCATTTTCCTCTTCATTCAAATGCAAACAGTATGACTGACTGACAGGGATTTGTTCAAAGTTTAGAGGCAGTCATAATTTGTCACGAAGGGCGTGCTAACCGAGTTAATAGGCCGAACCTAATGGCAAACATCTTGTTGCAAAAGCGTTCTACAACCATTTGTGCACCAGCGTCTGCAGCTCCCTTAATGCGCTCTTCCCACTGTACTGTGAATGCCAGCGTTGTGATCGTCTTGATGGATCTGGACCAGATACGCAGATCTGATCTCAGTGTGGTGCTAATGATGTCCTGTGGGTAGATGGGTTCCTGCCCAGTGTTTGCTCTTATGACCCTCTGTGGCCGTGTACAAGCTGCACCTGGTTATTAGATGCCTAATATATTCTCTGGGTAAGGTGAGGGTAATTCCCTTATACTGCAAAAAATGTGCAAAAAACAGAATGGATGGATGGATGGATGGATGGATGGATGGATGGATGGATGGATGGATGGATGGATGGATGGATGGATGGATGGATATACATGGCAGCAGAGTAGTTAAACCCATCTTGCTAGAAGTACTGTCTCTAGCTGTTTCACATGAAACAGCACCTGACTAGAGCAACTGCACTGTCTGCATTCATCAACACCATAAAGCAGGGGTGGCCACTCTGCCAGCGAAAACTTCAAGTACAGAATTAAAAAGTTACTTTGAAAAGTGGTTAATTGTGTGGGAGGAATGGGTCAAGGCCTGCGCGTCTTCAAAAGAGGAGAAAACACTTCCCTGACACACAGACGGTATTTGTAGAGCTGTTAATTACAAAGAGTGAAAAGCATTACTTTCTGGAGAAATTAGAGCACAATGACGTCAAGACAGCTGGCGCTGAGTCCTCAAATAAATGTTCTTATCAAAGAGGAGAAAAAACTAATGTCAAGCAGATCTGTAAAGCTCCATCTTGTTATTTATTGAGAATGAAACATCCTCACAAAAGACACATTTGGAAGCACTTACCTAGGGGGTTGAAATGTGAATCTGTAAATCTATTCACGAGGTTAAGAAACAACCTCATGCATTTGCCACTTTTAATCCTTGCTGCATATTTTCAGTATAGACTATAGAGTGGTAGTACACATCGGGGAACAGCGTCTAGGACAACATTACTACAATGTTATTACACTGTGGTTGTTGCTTCCTCAACTAAAGATCACTACAGGATTTATTTTTGCTCATACAAGCACACAAGTCATGTGACTGTCTTGTTGTTGTTGTTGTTGTTTGTTCTCTTCACATCTTTGTTATTTCCAAGGAGCAATTTGTTGTACAGTCAGCAGAAATCACACAGCCATCAAGCAAAATGCAATAAATAAGCAATTTTTAAAAAAAAAATCAGCATTAAACAACATTAACTTAAGAACATAGTGAGTTATTCAAAAGACCAATGGCAGTGGGTCAAATGAGTTTTTGAGTCTATTTTCCGCGATGTTCACAAAGAGAAACTCCTTTGATAAGAACTGGTTAGGACGAAGAAAAACAGACTCGACCTTCTTCAAAGTCCCAACCTTGTACAGGTGAGGGAGCTCATTCAGGGTCATACCTGCATTTTTGCTACACATTGTAACAATACCTGGAAGATGCTTTTTGTTTTTAGGTTCAGTGACCAGTACCAGCTGACAGAGAAGGATATAAGAACAGATTCATTAAAACAGGAATGAAACATTCTCATTAAAGTGCTGCTACATGAAACCCACCAAGCTTACGATGAAACTAGATCCACTGGTGGGCTTTTCTCCACCTGAAGCTCAAAGGTCAGTTTATTAGCACTCATAGTGCCAAGGTATTCATACTGCTGCACAAACGCAACGGCCACATCCTTCATCATCTCTCATTTGGTAATTACATTCATGTTGCCTTCTGGGTGAAATTTTTTTTTAAATGCTCAACTTTACAAACAGTTATATGGAAAAATGGAACAAAATCATTCTTGTAAGTTTCCCCTTTGTAATTCAATTCAGTTTTATTTATATAGAACCAAATAACAACAGTTGACTCAAGGGGATTTATATTGTAGGTAAAGACCCTAAAATAGTTACAGAGAAAACCCAACAATCGAAATGACCCCCTGTGAGCAGCACTTGGCGACAGTGGGAAGGAAAAACTCCCTTTTAACAGGAAGAAATCTCCAGTAGAACCAGGCTCAGGGAGGTGCAGCCATCTGCTGAGACCGGTTGGGGCTGAGGGGAGAGAGAGAGGACAAAAGACAGACTGTGGAAGAGAGACAGAGATTAATAATAACTAATGATTAAA
>JAVDPK010001471.1:0-13399 GCA_034780415.1 Cichlasoma orientale
TCATCTCATTCCCTGATTGTTTGCACTTGTGTTTTGTTCCCCAGCCGTGCCTTATTCCCCATTAGCCCTCAATGTGTGTGTGTGTGTGTGTCTGGGAATTCTGCCAGTCGGCCGAGATTCACTGCCAGCACTCAGCAGCCATACCAATGAGGCTACCTAACGTTAGCGCCACAGCACGGCCATACTAATGAAGCCAGTGCTGACTGCAGCTCACCAGCTTCACAAATAAGGCTAATTATCAGCTCCCCTGCTGCACCGCTGGGATCGGTGTCGGCGTTGGCGAGAGCTCACTGTGAATACAAATGCTGCTAACTTTCGTTCACTGCACTCATCTCACATACTAATGAAACCACCACTGACGCTAGCTTAAAGGAGCACAGTTTGGCTTTAGTAAAGTCACAGTAGATGCTGTTCTACTGCACTGAGGTGAGGCCGCTAAAGTAGAAATGGTGATCTTTGGCTTTAGCATTTGTTCCCGTTTCTTTGGTTGAATTTATGAAAAATGACACTGAATCGTAGTTTTGAAGGTGATTCCAGAAGTGCTATTAGGCAGGATGGTGTGCAGTGGTGTCCTTAAAACATCTGAGGAAACTGGAGGGCAAGAGAAGAAGAGGCAGACCTAAAAACATCTACAGAAGATACAAATCCAGCAAAGACCTGACACAGAACCTGGGAGATGCATCTGGACCTTCAGCTGATTCATCAGCTGTTCACTGAAGCCTCGTCAGAAATGGTCTCACTGGAAGGAAGGAAGGAAGGAAGGAAGGAAGGAAGGAAGGAAAGAAGGAAGATATGCCACATACCACTCAGCGGCAGCAGGTCTGATGGAGTGATGGATCCAAATTTGACATTTTTGGTTCAAATTGTCATCAGTATGTTTAGAGGAGGTCAGAGAGGGACAACAGTGAGTGTCCACAGCCGTCTGTGAAACACGGTGGAGGCTCTGCCATGGCTGGAGCTGCATTTCAGCCACGCTGTTGGAGATCTGAGCAAAATTGACTGAATCATGAACACAGAAAAGTACCATCAGATTTTGATCCACCATGAAACACTCTCTGGAAAGCATCCGATGGATAACTTCTTAATTTGTTTCAGTCTGACAATGATGCCAAACACACTGCCGGGACTTAAAAAGAAAAACACACAATGGAAAACTGTCAGTCATGGAGTGGCCTCCCCGGAGCCCGGACCTCAGCGTTACTGAAGCAGTGTGGGATCATCGTGACAGAACAAAAGGCAGAAACATCCAAAGAAGAGCTTTGAGTGTCCTTCAAGAAGCCTGGAGAACTGTTCCTGAAGACGGCTTAAAGAGAAGCCGCCTCAGAGAGTTCAGGCTGTGATGAAGAATAAAGGCGATCACAACAAATATTGACTTTCAAGCTCGTTAGAATTGTTCAACCTCTGTTTTTGCCTCATATACTGCATTTCCATGGGTGCACGTTTCCAAAGGGAAACATGACAGGGGCAGGAACTGCATTAGATGCTTTTTTTTCTTCAGGATACAATTGTGTGAATTATCAGTTAACATTTGCTTAATTCATCCTTTTCTTGTATCTCCTCTTTTCCAGGTATATCAGAGTGTGTGTCAGCTCGTCGTAGGCGATCAGGTGCTGCAGTCAGCGCGTGGAAATCGACCTACATTAGACAACACCGCATAGAGACCAACTGGAGGAAGGGGGACACGCGGGAACCCATGGTAACACACACACACGCACACACTGTCTAACTCAGTTTAACAGCATGCTTTTTGAGATTTAAGCACGTACCGATTGTCTTTAAATCTCTTTGCAGGTGCTAAAAGGTCACGATGATCATGTGATCACGTGCCTCCAGTTCAGCGGCGACCTGATTGTCAGCGGCTCAGACGACAACACGCTGAAAGTCTGGTCGGCCGTCACCGGCAAGGTAGGACGCTGCAGCAGAGACGGACGTGTCGATTATGGAAATTATGGTTTCTGCTGCTTCAGCTGCAGCTACACTGTGTGTGTGTGGGTGTGGGTGTGTGTGTGCATGCGTGTGTGGGTGTGTGTGTGTGTGTGTGTGTGTGTGGGTTGCATAGCAATAATGGTGGGTGCTTTTATTTTGTAGCATTGTGAAATTTCTAGTAACAATGCTTTTATTTTGAAATTCCCATTATTTTACTTTGGAGGGCTGCAGTAGCTGCACTTCACTAAAGAGGCGAGGCTTTTATTTTTTTAATGATGAATCCAGTTCAGGACAAACATGACTTTTATTTTGTAGTACTCCCAAATGAAATGCATCACATTTTACTGCATTTAAAAATAAAATGAAGATTATGAAACAGGGATAGAAACTCATGAATATTGTCTAAATACTACATAACTCACGAGCCCGAGTCCATCGAATGACAAGCAGAACCTAACAGTGACACATGGTGTGTTAATGGCTGTTGCATGCAATTATCAGATCTCATTACACAACTTTTCCCCCGTGAGAGTCGAATGATGTGAACCGATAATTGAACTGGGGGTAAAAATAAAGGAGGGTTTTGATCAAGGCAATAGAGGCATAACAGAGGGGATATTTCACTGTAACGTGTTAAACTAACAGGATCATATACGTCACTATAATCTGACTGGAATCACATATATTGATGTAGAGCGGTGGCAGTAGGCGTTGAACTTGTAGGAGTAAAAAAGCAGTTTCCTGTCAGATTTGACTGACGAGCGTGTACATGTACCTTTACGTTATGGATCGCTCCCCTTTCATTTAACCAGGGTGTCGGGACCCCTCTCCCGGGGGCCGAGACACAACATTTCCCCAGCAGCCGCCGGACACACCTGCTAAATTTCATACGTGACGTGTTTTGCAAAACTGATTTGCAAAAATGCAAAGTTCAAAGTTTTCAAGGTTAAAAAAACAATCAGTTTTATTTGCGTAGCCCGATATCACACATTCAAAGGTCCTCACAGGCACAAAAACACAAATATATCCAAGAGAATCATAACCTGACTGAAGAAACTACAGCTCACCTTTGTGTCTAACATAAGCACGAGCAAACCAGTTCAGTATGAATGGGAACTCACTCCTATGAATGCCTTCAAACTGATGAGCAAAGCACGTGGAAAGCTCTACAGGTAGATGCAGGTGCGTCTGGCAGGAATGAGGGAAAGATGAATGAATCTTTTGTCCTGGGCGGCTGCCATTTTGGCTCTTTGTGTAGGAGGTTGTCATCAGGCGGAAGCGAGTTGTCAGCGCGTCAGTTAGCGCACACACGCTCATTCACACCACGCAGACCTTTTTATACGAGGGAAGGAACACAGAGCAGATAAAAAGAATTACAATAACTGTCTGGATTTGATCCAAAATGGCTGCTGAGTTACCAGAGTTGCTTCCAGAAGGACCTTTTAGTGCAAACAACAGGTCCAAGATTTCATGGGAACACATCATGGTGTTGCTAGAGGAAAGTCTGGATTAATTAATCAGAATCATAAATATTTTTACCAAATTTCTCAGCAGCACGTTGAACATTAGCCGGCTCGTCGCAGCCTGAATCAACCAATCGCAGCTTGAATAATTCTGGCTTTAAATTTGAAGCCATCAAGTGTTTAATCGAGGTAACCTTCAGGAGTGTCAGTAAAAGACATTATCATGAAATAATGGGGCTCCTCCGCGTGTTCGCTGCACTTCAGATTTGACCTGAATGAGATTTGAATATGTAGGCCAGCGTGACCTGAGAGGACGCTGCGAGGCTTGAACGAGCCGCTGTGGCTGAACGGACTCAAGACGGGCGGACCAGTCGCGTCAGCCGGGGTGTGTCACTGATTAAACAGTCTTTGCGCACACGTACACACACACACACACACACCGCCTAAGGCATCTCTGCTTGAATACTCAAAGCTGCAGAGAAAGTGTGTTTCTGTTGGCATGTTTGCGTTTTAGTCGTCGGACGCCCTTCCTGTTTTAACACCAGCAGACTGTTAAACACACAATACGCAATCAAAAAGCATTCAGAGAGGTGACAGGCTGTCCTTTGCCTTTTTTCACACCATGACAAGCTTGTTAAATAAACAGGGAACATTTCTCCACCATAAATCCCCCTTTTGTCCTCTCCTAAAAGACGCCTGGACTGGTCTTAAGCCAGCTGAGCTGTTGTAATTGTTGCTGGTTCCCCGTCTACCCGCTCCGCCAAGATGAGGATAATGTAATGTTGACATAAGCACAGCGCTCTCCTTGAATGGCTTCATGGACACAAGTGCGCATCTGCAGTACTCCAAGATGAGACTGTTTTACACAAAGTCACAGTGTGTTGTGTTTGCAAATTATAGAGCACATCTGTGCGTCCTGGGATTAAAGAAAATCAAAGGAACTGGGACCCCCGACCGGGACGTCACAAACATCTGTGGATCGCGATGAAGTTAAACTCCGGCCGGGCTCTAACTCGTGTAATACCGATTTGTAAAACAAGACGAGTGATGAGTGAATCATTGCAGCCAGGGAAGTAATTAAGTGCACAATCGTGAGCCAAAGGAAAAGGCTCTCGAGGAAAAATGATGATCAAAAGCACACATGTGAGAATATTTCAGTACACTCACTGGTTATTAAAAAAGCTGCTGAAGTTACCAGACGGTTAGATTTCCTGGCCGGCTGGGATTACCCAGCATGCTGTTCTCAGGTGCATTTCGTCTGTCTGTCCGTTTTCTGCCACTTTAGTTGAGTTTGGGTCGCGGGAGCAGCAGCAGCAGCTTCTACACGCTGGCCACCACCCTCAGCTCTTCTTGTGGGGACGGGAGGGGAACCAAGATGTTCCCAAGCCAGCTGAGAGGCATAACCTCCCTCGTGGCCTCGGTCTGCTGTGGGGTCCTTCCCCCAAAACACCTCTCCTAAGCAGGTGCTCAGGAGGCATCCTAATCAGATGTTCACTGTGGCGTTAATGAGCTCTAAGGCCTCGTTTCCACTCAGAGCTGCTCGACTCCACTCGATTCGGTTTTTAGGGTTTATCATTAGGTACCCGCTGCCAGGTACTTTCTTTAGTACCTACTCAGTCGGGGTTCCAGAGTTGAACCAAAAAAGTGACCACTGATTGGCCAGGCAGTGATGTCACTAGGTGAGTCATGACAGCGAATCCTTCGAGGAATCAAACCCGCCGCTTTTGAAACCCGGCAACGAGGGAAACGGCTACACACGAACCAGCACACACCTTTTTGTGTTTGTAATGGTTGCTGATGCTCCGTCTGCTCCACCGAGCTGAGGATAATGTGATGTTGGCATGAAGCACCACCCTTCACACACACCTTGTTTGTTTTGTCTGTTCAGTATTTGAAGAATTCCCATCATTCATTAAATTGTGTCCGGCGCTCCGCCCAGCGCGTCGATAAATGTTTCCCTGTTATAATATTATTCTTTTTACTTTGCCCCCCCTCACTCCAGCAGCGGTGCATGCTGGGATGCAGCGCTTGGATAGTGACGCTTGGTTGTACACTCCTTATAGTGAGGCGGGATACTTGGAGGGTACTATATGGGCTACAGTTATACTCACTCACAGAACAGTGAGCTCAGTATAGATCAGAGTCAGGCTGTCTGTCTGGTTTCAGTTAAACATTCTTTAATCTGCCACACCTGCTCTCTCATCCGTCCAGACCTGCCCACTCGAGTGTATGTGTGCACATATGCTTGTATTGCCCATGTTCTGGGGACTTGGTCTCACTGTGGGGACCTGCCGGTGCGGACAAGACGATGAGTCCTCAAACTGTTTGTTGGCTGAACGGTTTAAGGTTAAGGGAGTGAGTGTAATGTCCTCTGAAGTGATAGAAACTCAGCTGTGTGTGTGCGTGTGTGTAAAGTCCTGATGCTCCCTGCAGAAAGAAAAACACACACACCCTCATGTTGTTTTAGCCCGCGGAGGCGATGGGGCGTGTGCGCCGCCGTGTACGGGCCGCTGGCAGCCGCGTAGTAACAGCGAGTGCTCGCGCTGGCGCCCGCAGTGTCTTCCCTCGTCTTTGCAACAGTTGCCAAGGCAAAGTTTTGCCACTGTTACCACGGCAACTACCACTACAATACCTTGAAGGTGAAACTGCATTTGTCTGTCAAGGCTTCTCTGTGAAAGTGGAACAAATATTGACTCACACAGGTTAGCAAAGAATGAGAGACGTGTGCTGCTAATATTTGCTCTGCCGTCTACTTGATGTTCTCTGTGTTTGTGCAAATGTTGAGCTTTGATTACGTTATATTAGTTTAATCCATGCAGGAAAAACCCATTTCATTGGCCCTGACACGTTATCTTAAACAAATGTGGAAGAATGTCTTTGCTTTTCTTCTCGACTCTTTAAAATGCAAACTGTAATATTTTAGTGTAAACTGGTGTCAGAAGGTGCAGTAAGAATGCAGCTTTATCAGCAATCATAATAATCATAGTCTGGATGCTTTCTGACATTTTATTGTTTAAATTAAAAACACGTTTGATCTTGAAAAGGTGCTTTAATTTTTTTTTAATCATAAAACTCGTTAATCTATCAGGAAATTCATCAATTTAAATAATTATTCATAAATAAATTAATTAGAAAAATCTTTAACAAAACCCATAAAATAAACGGTTTCACTCACTGTACAACTTTATCTACAAATTAAATCGTCTCTCCTTCTCTCAGTGTCTGCGGACGTTAACGGGTCACAGCGGCGGGGTGTGGTGCAGTCAGATGGCGGCCACCACGGTGATCAGCGGCTCCACCGACCGGACGCTGCGCGTGTGGGACGCCGAGAGCGGCGAGTGCGTGCACACGCTGTACGGACACACGTCCACCGTGCGCTGCATGCATCTCAACGGCAACCGGTAACAGAGCTGTACATCTACACACAGACACAATGAATTCACACATAAAGGCTGCACACACACACACATTTGCACACCTACACTCCAGCGCTAATACAAGCTACACATGAGCACATGTAACTGGGTCAGCACAGCTTAAACAGACACACACACACCTCTGGTTCACCTTGACCTGATTGGCTGCTGCTGCAGTGATGTCATGCTTCTCTCTCTCCGTCTCTCAGGGTGGTGTCGGGCTCTCGGGACACCACGCTGCGCTTGTGGGACGTGTCGACGGGCCGCTGCGAGCACGTGCTGACCGGCCACGTGGCGGCGGTGCGCTGCGTTCAGTACGACGGACGCCGCGTGGTGTCGGGCGGCTACGACTACATGGTGAAGGTGTGGGACCCCGAGACGGAGGTGTGTCTGCACACGCTGCAGGGACACACCAACAGGGTGTACTCGCTGCAGGTAAACACACACATACACACAGACACACAGAGCAGTGACCTTTGAGCTGAGCTCTATATATTAAGCAGTTTAGGATCTTTCAGCTTCCTGTTTTGGTTTTAACCTTACCCCCCGCCGCCCCTCTCTCTCTGCAGTTTGACGGTGCGTTCGTGGTGAGCGGCTCGTTGGACACTTCAATCAAAGTGTGGGATGCAGAGACAGGTAGAGACTTTAATCACCATCAATCATCATTAAATATCCTTTTAAGTCATTTAATTATTTTTTTTCTGCATTTGGACACTAGGGGGCAGTCACCTCTATTTTTAATGTACTTTTGTTAAATATATTGAAGCTTGGTGGGGAAAACAATAATTGACCAACTTCCAGCTCCATGTTTTTATTCTTGGACTCCACTAGAGCAGCTTTGCATGAGTCACAGTTCAAAATAATGCTCCTTTATCCTATGCTGGGCTTTGGTGCAGCCACTCAGTTCATCCGCTGTCTGAAAGAAGCCAATTTAGCATCTCTTTCATTAAGCTATCTTTATTCTGATTGGCTGCCCCTTCCAAACAGACAGCTTAAGCAGCAGGTGGGTGGGGCTTCTGTCTCTGAGATGGCTGTATCTGCTCTCACTGACGTCATATAACCCCAAGAGTAGAAAAAACCTCCTGTGTTCTCTGGAACTCCTCAAACAGCACCGTGTGATTCCTGACATGCTGTAATCAAATCAAACACATTGCTTAAAAGTGGCCCTTGTGTCCCGTTCAGGTGGGTGCGTCCACACGCTGACGGGCCACCAATCGCTGACCAGCGGCATGGAGTTGCGTGACAACATCCTGGTGTCTGGGAACGCCGACTCCACTGTGCGAGTGTGGGACATCCGGACGGGGCAGTGCCTCCACACGCTGCAAGGTGAGATCCCGCTAACGTCCCTCAGAGGGAAGCTGTCAGAGAAAACAATGAGAGCAGCTTGAAGGTGAGTCGCTGCGTGTGCGCGCGTCGGCGCTCCGTCGTGTCGCCGACTCAGCACTAAAACGGCCTGACTCAAAAGTCCGCAACCCTCTGGGAGGAAGTGCGGAAACGGGGAGCGTACAGCGGCGAGTAGGGCACTATAAAGGCTCTGAGACGAAGTGAATAATCATGTTGAGATCTCAGACCGAAAGCGAACTCATCGAGTCACATGTAGGAGAAACGGGGACGTGTGAAGACCTGAGCTGCGGTCGGAGAAATGGAAAAAAACCACAGGGTTTTTGTAGCTATGAGTTCTGAGCGTACTTCCAGGCAACGTCTGATGAAGGCCTGTTTAGTCCCTCTGTGGCTGGTTTAATGAGTTGTGGATTTCGGCAGCATTTGCTTTTCATCTGTTAAGCTCGCATGTGTGGGACATTCGAGGCACATGGATTTAGCCAGAAAGTGGAGCTGGAGGGAACGCGAGTGGTTTCGTAGGTTTTTGGTGACTGGATGAAAACGTGGACTCGTTGCCAGAGTTATTAAACTTTATTCTCTGGAGACTGAATGCCCTTTTTTGAAATCCGCCCAGCAGTTGTTCAAATATTTCAGTCCGAGCCAAAGAAGAAGAAAAGATTCAATATGAGAATTCACGAGCCTGGAACTCAGTGAATGCAGGTGTTTAATCAGTCAGTTTTCCAGCAGTGATCCCTGCACATCCTAACATCTGTATAAGAAAAGATTAAACTAATACCACTCAGCAAGAAGGCTGCTAATGTAGAGACTTTTGACTAGTAACATCAGAAAGTTTCTCCTGTTAGAGGTCAAGGGTCACAGTGTAATGATGCATCCTTTTCAGGTCCCAACAAGCACCAGTCGGCCGTGACGTGCCTGCAGTTCTGCCGAGGTCTGGTCCTGTCCAGCTCCGACGACGGGACGGTCAAACTGTGGGACCTGCGGACCGGAGCCTGGCTGCGGGACGTGGTGGCGCTGCAGAGCCGAGGATCAGGTCAGGACTTCACTCCCACACCATCCACTCATTAGATATAAATAAATCCAAGGCTCAGGAATAGGCAGAGATAGTTCAGCGTGGCTGTATCTCAGGGGGCAGTGCAGGTCACCTACTAATAGGAAGGTTGGGGGTTTGATCCCTGGCTGCTTCATTCTCTGCATGCTAAAGTGTCCTCAGGCAAGATACTGAACCCTGAGCTGCTCTCAGATGTGTTCATTGCAGTGTGAATGTTTGATATAAAGCCAATTAGGTGTAGAAAAGTGCTTGTATTTAGAATAGAAAAGTACTATATAAGAACCGGAGTCCATTTACCATAGTCGGGTGATTTGAATAGCAGCTTGAGCCTGCAGGGCACGGGCTTGGTGGATTGTTTGTGAACATGAAATGAGCATATTTAAGACTGACCTGGTGATCTGGTACATATTGATTTGTAGAGGTCATATTATTAAATATTAATAACAAATATATATTGTTGGTACCTGAACTTTACTAATTAATTTTTTTTTACCTGGATAAGTGCGCTCACCTGTTATCACCTGTTACCTGAGGCTAAACGAGTCCCGCCTTTGATTGTCTCTCAGGTGGGGTCGTGTGGCGAATCAGAGCGTCCGACACTCGTCTGGTGTGTGCCGCCGGCAGCAGGAACGGCACCGAGGAGACCAAACTGCTCGTGTTGGACTTCGACCTGGACGACAAGAAGAAAGAGACAGAGTGAGGAGGAAGTGACATCATAAGAGGCCAAAAAAAAAAGGATTTGGGGGCTGGTTATTTTATTTTTTAGTGTTTTTCTTTTTTTAAAGAAAAGTCACACAAAACTGTCACACTTTGACTTTTTTGACCAAAGTCCTGACTGGATCCGGTTCCTCCCGTCAGTCAGACAGGTTTGAATGTTACAGCTCGTCCCCGATTGGCTGGCAGGGACAGGCGGATGAACCCAGCGTGGATGATTCAGAACGGCATGACTGACAAATCCACCAAAGGACAAAAAAATGGATGTGAATGGACAAATAGGTGCATTTAAACGTCTCGGAGAAGATGGATTACAAGAGTCAGATTTCTTGAATGTAGCGAATGGGAAGAACGAGGGCATTCACTTTTGTTTTGTTTTGTTTTTTTGCTGCTGAACCAACGAGGAGGTCAACGATGCTGTTTAACCAATCCAGATGTACCAAATCTTGACAGGTGAAGAGACACGGGCAACTTTTAGAGGCAACAGAAATGAGCGACGTTCCGGCGTATAAACTTCACCTCATATTCAGTCAGTGTTCTTTTTTTTAAACCATCACATTGTTCCACTTTTTTTTGTTTTTCCTCAGCAGCTGAGCCAAACCCTTCATCTCCGTTGCCTCTAAACGGCATGTTCTGATCCTGCGGTAGAGTTACGTGCTTAGTGTTTGGAAATCATTGGAAAAGCTGGTGAAATATGGGAATAAAAGCTTCTTTTCCCATCATGCAAATGAGGGGAGACTAACCTCGAAACACGTTGGCCACATGCAGAGCCTCACATCTGCAACGGTTGTAACACTGGAAACTTTGTTGAAGCTTTACACAAACATGATTTTTAAAGACAGAAAAGGGGGTTTTCTCCGGTTTACTGCGCGCTAAATCACTCGCAGACCCGCACGTCTCAATGATTTATGGTGCCGTTTCCCTCATAATGCAACAAATTCCTGCCATAAAGCCTAAACATTTTCAAAGGGGTGGCGCGGGCTGCTGCTCGGCTCTGACACTGGCCCGTTTCACTCGAGACGTTCTGAAGTATTAAAGTGGAGAAAGCACGGGTTCAGAAGGTGGCTGAATTCCATTTAGCGCCTTCAGTTTCAGTGTCGTGGTTTTTTACACACTGTCGGAGACTGCATGCGCGCGCACACACACACACACACACACACACACAGGCTTTTGTACGTTGTTCCTGTTAATTTCATTGTGTGTGTGAGAGCGGTCTTGTTTCTGCTCAGTATTAATGAGTGTGTCGTGAATGTCTTAAAACCTTAGACCTCAATCACACAGGCTTAGAGACGGGCCGTCGGCGCCTTCCCCCGACCGGCCGGCCGCTCTTAGGTGAAATCGATCGACTGCGATTGCTTTGGTTGCTGGCAGATGCTGACTTGTCTGCAAACACTCGCCAAGTGATGGTAAAACTTGAACAAAGTGCAACACAAACTAGAAACGGAGACAAGTTCACCTTCAAAGTAAAAGTCGACCCTTTTGAAACGTGCCGTTCCAGTGATAAGATGCAACTTTTACTTTGAAGGCTGTTTCCAGTTTGTCTCTTTATTTTTAACCGCTTAGCGAGTAGTGCAAGCTGCGGGTGACTGCTAGTAACCGCTCACCAACCGGTCTGAGAATGCCCATTTCACTGACCCGTCTCTGGGGCCTTAGTTCACTTCCCCGCCTTCACAGGTAGCTGCTAACATTAGCATTAACAACCCAGTTTTCAGATGAAATCCAGCTGCACACAAGTCTGAGAAAATGACCCTTCGACCCTCCTGCCGATGCGCGACCTCTGTGGACGCTTAACCTAACCCTCCTCGATGGATAACAGATCTTTTTATGCATAGGTTGCACACTCAATTAATTATGTGCTTTTACTTTAGTGAATCATAACACTGACATAAGTCGTTTTAATGAGCCAGCTTTTAGCTTTAAACCTCCCCTCCACATTAACATTTCCAATCGCGTGCTGATGCCATTTACGCCTGAAATGGTTCATCAGATAACCAGCATTAATTCTCTGATCGATGGTTTATGTATATTTATCGTTTTAAAGTAAAATCAGGAAACTTTCCCACACTCCTAGAATTTTCCCTTTCACTTTCCTATAGAACACTAAGCTGATTGATGAGGAAGTTTTCAGCAGTTTAATAATTTCAGTGGTTTCTTCACACTGTGCACAAAAACTCTTGCATCTGTTTTACTTTCATCACTACTTCACATTAGATATTTAAATTGCACATTTTTAAAAAATTTGCATGTTTTGAATCACCTGTTTTTGGCCTTCTTTTGCTTCTGTAGAATAAATCCGATTTCCCCCCCATTCTCTCTCTCACACACACACACACACACACGGACACACATGAACGGGGTTACTCCACATGTTTTACTCGGCTTATGAAATATTTAGGAAGAAAGATAAATAATTTAAAACAATTCCTCTTTGCCGATATTAATCCGATAAGCTGTTGTTGCCTGGCAACGCCGCCAGCGAGCGAGCAGAGGCTCGGTTGTTCATTTCCCCCGGCAACAGGTGATATGTTCCAAACCGGAGAGTTGACCTTTTTGCAGGTGTGAGGCTCTCTGGTGATGTAATCATGTAAAATAATGTAAATAAAGAGGATGTACATATTCAGCTTTTTATAAGAACACAGCAGAGAAAATATTGTCGTGGATGGAGAACCATGGACGGATGAATATGAATCAATAAAGATGAGTTTTATAAAGTGTTGGCTGCTTGACTTTTATATTTTGAGCACCTCTTCTTAACGTTTTCTGCTCTTTTCTTACGGCAAAGCTCCTCTGGCTTTTATTTTGAAAAACTCAAACTGAAGTGACCAGGAAGACGTATGTGTAAAAAATGTGTAAATATCAGTTTTATGGTTGTTGGATTTCTCTAAATCACTCTTGCTTGGACACTTGTTTTAGCAGTAGGGGTTTGGGATCTCCAATTTCCAGGTGTCCCTTAAACGTTTCACCTGCAGCTAATCCTAAAGATGAGGATAAACAATTTAATGTCCATTTGGTTGCTCAAAAGCATCCAAACGTGAATGTGACTGTCACAGGAACCCCAACAGAAAAAATAACATTATGCAGCCCATAAAGCAAAGCAGACACTTCATATTTTTAGGCTGCTTTTCTCACCCGGCCACATGTTCACCAGCTTTAATGAGGTCGTCACCTGAAATTAACAGGTGATATGAAAGCTGACTGGCAGAAATTATTTTCTTCCTAATGAGACATCAGCCGTGATGAGCCGAGTTAATGTTTGTTCACAGCAAACAGTCCTATCCAACAAGAGGAAGGGGGGGCAGAGGAGAAAGGAGAGAAGAAAAAGGCAGTAAAATGAGGAAGAAAGGAGAGCCACATCCAACCTGGAGGAATCACTGAGCCGAGTAATGAGTTCATTGCTACGTTAAGACGTGAAATCAGACCGTTTATTCAAAAACCATCAAACGCACGAAGCGGCTCTCATCGCTGCGTGAAAGCTCGTCAGATTCATCAGC
>JAVDPK010001472.1:8229-37267 GCA_034780415.1 Cichlasoma orientale
CCAGAGCTACAAAATGACCTCCAGCAGGCCACTGGTGTGAATGTCTCTGACCAAACAATCAAAAACAGACTTCATGAAGGTGGCCTGAGGGTCTGATGTCCTCTAGTGGGCCCTGTGCTCACTGTCCAGCACCATGGAGCCTGATTGGCATTTGCCACAAAATACCAGAAATGGCAGGTTCACCACTGCTGTGCTTTTCACAGATGAGAGCAGGTTCACCCTGAGCACATGCGACAGATGTCAAAGGGTCTGGAGAAGCTGTAGAGAACGTTATGCTGCCTGTAACATCGTTCAGCATGACCGGTTTGTTGGTGCATTAGTGGGGAGACGTATGCATAGACGGACACACAGACCTCTACAGGCTAAGCAGCAGCACCCTGACTGCCATTAGGTATTGAGATGAAATCCTTGGACCCATTGTCAGACCCTACACTGGTGCAGTGGGTCCTGGGTTCCTCCTGGTGCACGACATGGCCTGGCCGCATGTGGCGACATTATGTAGGCAATTCCTGGAGGATGAAGGAATTGATACCATTGACTGGTCCCTAGGTTTCCCTGACCTAAATCCAATAAAACACCTCTGGGATGTTATGTTTTGGTCCTTTTGATGCCACCAGGTTGCACCTCAGACAGGATCTCAGTGATGCCCTGGTCCAGCTCTGGGAGGAGATCCCACAGGACACCATCCGTTGTCTCATTAGGTTCATGTTCTGACATTGTCGGGATGCCAAACAAACTGAGTACCACGCTGATTTGCTACAATTAAATTTCGGTATAATGGACGAGCCTGCCGCATCATTTTTTCACTTTGATTCAAACAATGTGGCATCCTTTCATTCCTAACACCTTACCCAGTCCAGATCAGTATAGATATCCAGCGTGATTTTTTTTCCCACTGAGATTTGATATATTGTTCAAAAAAATATGTATTTTCATACAATTCTCAAACAAACAATTGTATCCATTTCTCAAACAATTAAAATGAATCAGATGATTTTTTAAAGAACGATCTACATGTTTGCATAGAGGCCTGTCACCAACAACTGTCAGTCCTCGGCATTGATCTCCTGGTATGGCTGCTAATCCAAGTTAATCATTTTATAAGACTAATTGATTAGTAGAAAACCTTTTTATAATTGTGTTGCACAGCTGAAAACTGTTGTACTAATGAGGGAGGAAAAAAGGAAGCATATCATTCCTTAGGTTAATTTAGTATCTGAATCGGCAGCAGTTGTTTGTTTACAGGCTCAAAATG
Source organism: Cichlasoma orientale (assembly GCA_034780415.1). NCBI lineage: Eukaryota > Metazoa > Chordata > Actinopteri > Cichliformes > Cichlidae > Cichlasoma > Cichlasoma orientale. Next base: position 9,485 of record JAVDPK010001472.1, read on the forward strand.
GCCAGTAACAAAGAACGTTCTTTAGAGACCCATTAGTCTATTCTTGTGCTCAGAAACGAAGGCTATTCAATGCAAGAAATTGCAAGGAAACTTACCATGCTGTTAACTACTCCCTTCAGAGGGCAGCACAAACTGGCTTTAACAAGGACAAAAAAAGAGGAGTGGGAGACCCCGATGCACAACTGCGCAAGACAAATATCTGAGTGTGTGTAGTTTAAGACAAAGATGACTCACAGGTCATCAGCTGGCAGCAGCAGTAAATAGTACCCATCAAACACCAGTGTCAGCAGTGAAGACGCAACTTCGGGGTGCTGGACTTCCTGGCAGAATTGCCAAGAAAACTGAAAAAGAGCACAGACATTGGACACTGGAAGACTGGAAGAAGGTGCTCTGGACAGATGAGTCCAAGTCTGAGGTCTTTTGATCAAACAGAAGAACATTTGTGAGACACAGAAAAATGAAAAGACGAGAGAACAGTGCTCAGTCAGATATGGTGGAGGCAGCATGATGATCTAGGGGTGCTTTGGAAGTAGTAAAATAGAAGATTTGTACAGAGTGGAAGGGACAAGAAGAAAGAAAGCTATCACAAGGTATTTAAACAGCATGACAGCCAGAATTCTGACTGCAATAGAGTGGCCAGCACGGTCTCTGGATCTAAACCCTATTGAGCTGTTGTGAGAGTATCTTGACTGTACGGTACATGTATGCAGGAAGACTCCATCAAACCAATCCATCTTGTGGGAGATGCTCCAGGAAGCATGGGGTGGAATCTCATCAACATCAAGAACAAGCAAACTCCACACAGAAAGGCCAAGGTGGATTTGAACCCAGACCTTCTAGCCCTTCCAGACGAGCCATACTTGTTCAGTCTTTTTCTAATTGTACTGTCATGCACTTTATGCACTCCTGAGAAAGTGTGAAAAACCCAAGAGCTACATCTCAGACTTTAAAAGTTTTGGTTAGCAAGTTAAATGTTCGAGTACTGTGAAAACTTTCTTTTTAACATAACTGTATATTAAGGTTGTTAGCAGCTCCACCTAAAAACACTAATATGAATGAACAAATTCTGCATTGGTGTTGAATTATCATTAGAATCAAGCTACATGAACACATAAGTGATGCATTCTGGAAATAACTTTCTATTAAGACCAGAAGAGATAAGACTCTACTGGTGACCAGCACCCTATTGTTTATTAACTGCTGTAGTCATAAAACTGGGAATCCCTTTAAAACAAACAGTCTATAAGATACTGAACTGAAAGGAAATATGCAAGCCGCTGATCATAAGTTCTGATAGGGTTCTGATAGAGTGATATGCTACACAGTGGTTCCTTTTCTGCAACTTCTGCTCTGTCGGGAACCCTTGCTCCTCCACGTATTTACTGTAGATAGAATGCTAAAGCTGTCTGAATATAAAGTGATACAAAGCTAGCAATGTTAGGGTGGCTAAGTGTCTACAGACATGCTACCAGCAGCCTACAGTACAAACTGATTTGCACCCCTGCATTTGAAAAATAATTTCAAAAGTCACATCTGTTACTGTCTTGTCCACAATACGACCCATTTATATGATAACAATTATCGTCACGTTTGTGCGTCTACCCACACTGATGTATACAATTGAACGCTTTTGTGTGGGTGTGCACGTGTGTGTCTTATCAGTGTTTCTTATTTCTCTGTGCCACTCCTCGGCATGTATTGATCCGTGCTGCTCAGATTCGAGAGAGAACGTATAATAAGCGGCGAAAGCGAACAAAAGAAGCCCATATAGAACAGCCTGAAAGAGAGCAAGTACATGTGTGCATGTCCACCTGCACTCATCCACATGTTGTTTTCCATCAGTATCCCAGACACAGCCAGTGAGAAATTCTGACGTCTATTCAATAAACTGTCAGCACAATCAGCGTCGATATGTTAGAACTTTGACGAGCAACACAACAAACACAGCAGAGACAGAGGCAGCTGTTTATCTGACACAACCAGTATTGCAGTACAGCGTACAGTGTGTCGAACCGGCTGCAGCTTTTCAGTGTACACAGTTCTACTGCTCCAAAACTTATATCTAAATAAAAAAATATATATATATATATATATATATTCTAGAGCTGCTTTTAACATCTGCTCACCCCGTACACCCCGTTTTGTTGTCAAATGATAAATGTTAACACTTAGACTGAATGAACCTTTTTTTTTTGCTAATGTGGCTGCTCAAAGTAACTGATATGAGCTGTGTAATTGAATGTAATTAAAGTAGACCCCTACATGATTTTATCAGTCTTATAAGTAACTAAATTCAAGTTGACAGTTTCTATAAAAACTAGAGAAGAGAAAGGAAGTTAAATTAAATCTAAGCAAATGTTTGGCTAAATCCATCCTCCTTGTATTATCTCATTATTTCTGCTGTGGTGAAAATGTTAAAGGGTCCAAACTTAGAAATTTAACGTGTTCATGTCTCCAGAAAGGAGAAAATAATATAAGGAAAACACAGGGAGAAAAATGGTCAAGTCTCAGTACAGTCTTTAGTACATACAGTTTTTTTCAGACTACTCCAATCTTGTGTCTGTAACTACGGTTTGATGAATTGTGGATGGCCACCACATTTGAACACATTTCTTCTTTCTTCCATCTGTAAAGTCAGCCAGAACAAAGTACAAACCTGCTGTGTAAAATGAAGATCCAATGGTTTGTGACTAATCGAAACCTTACATTTCACTTCAAACAGTAAAAAGAAAACTTATAAAAAAGCTGAAACTGAGACATTTTTTGGAGGTAAGTAGCAGCCATGTGCTACCAAGTAAATGCACTTGATTAAGTGTGAGCAATGCTATAACAGCAGATGTTTCAGCAGTTTGCTGGTCTGGAGCATTCAGGTGTGTGTTAACACAATGCCACATTCTGCCTTCCCAGGAGTGGATGTTCCAGCAAATTCACTCCAAGGTCAGACCGTGTAATGCTCAGAGAAACTGCACAAAACCCAAGAGCTACATCTCAGACTCAAAAGGCATCAGTTAACATGTTAAACTTTAAAGTTCATGACAGTACAATTAGGAAAAGACTGAAGAAGTGTGGCTTGTTAGGAAGGGTTAGCAGGAGAAAACCTTTTCTCTCTGAAAACATGGCAGCACAGCTTAGCTTTGGAAAGCTGAACAAACCAAGACTTCTGAAACAATGTCTTTTGGACAGACGAGACCAAAGGAGAGCTGTGAGGCCATCTGTCTGACAGCTAAAGCGTGGCCAAAACTGGGTTACACAACAGGACAGTGATCCCAAGCACAGCGACATATTTACAACAGAATATCTGAAACAGAAAAGAATCGAGGTGCAGCCGTGGCCCAGTCACAGTCCAGCTCTCAACCCAACTGCAATGCTGTGGCGTGACTTTAAGAGAGCGTGCATAATGAATGCTCATAAGAGTGGGCCAAAATTCCTCCACAACAATGTGAGAGACTGATAAAGTCACACAGAGAACGATTACTTCAAGTTATTGCTGCTAAAGGCGGTTCTACAAGCTACTGAATCATGAAGTGTACTCAGTTTTTCACAGGTCATGTGAAATTTGTCTTTTCCCATGACTGTATGTTCATTTAATATATGTCAGTGATATAATAAGGTGCAGGCTTTTAAATAACAGCTGGTTACACATCTAATTAACAAAACAAGAGAACTTATTGGTTAATTATACACATCTGGCCCCCACACAAAACAAGCTGATGAAATATTGAATAAGTGATGTGAGAAAATAGAGTTAAATTATAGATAAACACACACTCACGCTAACAAAAAAGTCACACAAGCTTGTGACATTTCAGAGACTGGCCTTCCTATGTGTGTGATATACAAAGTGTCATGTGTGTTTAAGAGTGTGCTAAATCCAGGGTAGCATATTGCATTAATAAGTGTCAGCATAAAGAGCTAGTTGGGCCTCTGGCTTGGTTTTATTATTCGTTTTGAAAGAGAAAACAGTCTTCAAAGGTTACACTCAGACACTGGAATTTATATGAGTATTATTAAGCATTTTCAACTGTGTTAATGAGTTTTTCTATGAATGTGGGCGGGCAACATAACACTTCCTCATGTTTTTATTTTAGGAAAGGTGCATAATTACTTCAACACATACGGAAACCAATTTACACATTTACTTTAACCACTTAGAAAAATAGCACAAGCATGAAGTACAGTGCAGTCCCATTCTAGGGCCGCTTTTCAGTGCAAGGAAGGTCTGGTACTAAGTTAGATTAATGGGTCATTCCTTATGCTCAACAAATGTGTGATCAAATAGCTTTTGCAGAAATGACTGTATTTAAAACATGGACAGTTCTACAGCACACAATTTATGTCCACTGCCAAAATGTAATACAAAGGCATTCATCTCATTTGAATCAGTGTTTTGGCTGTCAGCTCCTTACAAGCTCCAAACACAAGATGTAGCTTTTCCATACTCGCTCAGGACTGACTGAGTGTCTGGAGATGAGTAAGCCAGAGATTTCTTCTAAGTAGCGCTAGGACACCAAACAGAGGGAAAATGAGAAAATCCTGGACTTCTTACTAATTGCATTGCTGGATTTATAAAAATGCAAACAAGTGACTGTTTCCTGATGCCATATGCTCACCATCCATCCATCCATCCATCCATCCATCCATCCATCCATCCAGTTCAGGGGGCTGGAGCTTATCCCACCTGTCACTGGGTGAGAGGCGTGGTACACCCTGGACAAGTCACCAGGCTCTCACAGGGCTGCCAAACCAACTTTTTAACTATACTGTAGTTGCAACAACAGACAGTTCAGCTGTGATAATACACAAACATTGAAGCTGAATGTTCAAAAACATTCATATATTGACCATCATTTTAACCTGTGACTTGCACTGAGTGTTTCTTCTTCACTCACCTCTTTTCACTCTCTATGTGTTTATACCCCACTCTGCATTTAATCATTAGTTATTATTAATCTCTGGCTCTTGTCTCTCTTTTGTCCTGTCCTGTTCCTTCCCACTGTCGCCAAGTGCTTGCTCATAGGGGGCAGTTTGATTGTTGGGTTTTCTCTGCATTGACTTTACCTTACAATAGAAGCACCTTGAGTCAGCTGTTGGTACTATATAAATTGAATTGAATTGAATTGAATTGAATTGAATTGAATTGAAAATGAAGACTGAGGAGGCTGGAGATCGAAAGCCACTCTACCTCCTGAAGTGCACTGCAATATCTGCTTTTACCCAGAATAGAGTGGAACCAGATAGATCATACTGTGTGGTAATCAAAGAACCAAGAAATACATTTGAAAAACTCAGCAGAAATGTTTCCTGTTGGAAACATGACTCATTACTGACATTACTCGGAAAGTTTTTGGTGCATTATTCTCCAGAAGATAAGTGCAATTTAGTTTGCTTTTATTCAAGAGAGTGGGGTAAGATGTATCTTAGCAACTGTGCACATTTTTTTTTCATTTGACCCAAACTTTAGTCAGGTTTTCCACTTTTCATCTTGCTGTGGTAGAAAGAATCTCATGTGTGAAGTAGATCATTTTTTTCAACAAAAAACTAGTTTGAAGCTGCTGGCATGAGAATCAGCACCTCCAAGTCTAAGGCCATGGTCTTCATCCGGGAAAAGAATGGAGTGCACACTCCAGCTCAGGGACGGAGGAGTTTAAGGCCCCGTTTACACGGCTTTGCCGTTGTCGTTTCCGAAAAGTATTCGGGAGGGGCTCAAAGTAGAGCTCCTCCACATTGAAATGAGCCAGGTGAGGTGGTTCGGGCTTCTGACTAGGACACACTGGAGAGATTAGGACACACTAGGCTGGCCTGGGAATGCTTTGGGGTTGCCCTGGACGAGCTGGAGGAGGTGGCTGGGGAGAGGCAGGTCTGGAGGCTCCTTAGGCTGCTGCCATCATGACACGGCCCCAGATAAGCTGAATAAAATTGATGGATGGATGAATATATCTAACGTGCTGGACTTTATGTCATTAGCTACAACGCTAAGTTTCTGTTTCTAAAAATATTTGCAGCATTTTACAACATTTTGGTGTTTTTCTGTTCATCAACTAAAAAGTTAGCTAGTACTGTATACCATATATACACTCACCGGCCACGTTATTAAATACACCTGTTCAGCTGCTTGTTAACACAAATATCTAATCAGCCAATCACATGGCAGTTACTAAATCCATTTAGGCATTGAGCTGAACATCCACTCATGTAGTATAACTGAGGATCTGAGCAATCATGTAACTGATGCTGTATCTTCAGGTTTAAAGAGTGTGTGTGATCTCACAAAAGAGTTACTGTAACTGAACAGCCAAGATTTTCCCGACCAACAGCAAACAAGTCCTCCCACAGACTGCTTCCCAGCTCCACAAACAGATATATTCATTATCTTAATCTCACAATATTCATTTTATTCCAGCCTCGGTAGTAGCACAGCGGCCTTCCTGTTCTGAGGCAGTTTACCAACAATCCTACAATCCTTCTGTCCAAACAAGCTGTGCCAAATGCCACAGATGATTTAATGTTTTGTCTGAGCCTTCATATGAAGCACAGACCTGAAAAATAGACTGTAAGTTTCTTTCTTAATCCTTCAAGGTGAAGTTACTGTAAACTGTACTATAAATAATGGCTCAAATCAAGGAAAACTAAGAAGAAAAACTCTTTCTTTAAAAAAATAGAGTAAACCTCTTGGAAAATATATTGGGAGATTTATCCAGGAATTAGAATAAAAAGCTTGTTTCCAAACTAGCAGAGCAGGAAATTCGTTATTTGAGGGAGAAAAGAAGGTTTTATATAAAGTGGCTGCAAGAGGACAGTTTTTAGTTTCTTAACCAAACCTCAACAGTGTCAATTTCTTGTATTTGTATGCCTTTGTTCTCTGTTTTCCAACTTACTTCCTCAACTCTTACTTCCTTGTTTCTCTCTCGTCATTCCTTTTTCCTCTTTTCCTCCTTTTAATTTTTTTCTCGTTTTTTCATCCATGTTTGTCATCCTCCCTTCTTTCTCTTCTTCCATCATTTCCTTTACCTTTTCTTTTCTCTCCATCCTCGGTTTTTTTTTTCTCATTCTGCATCCTCTTCCTCTCTCACCTCATCTTCCATCTCATCTGTCTCTTACTGAGAGGCTGCGTCAGGGTAGATAAATGTTGGACAGATGTTATGTAGAAGTCTCGCCCTAGGTGGCTTTACTAAATAAGAGTGTGCAATTTAGTGTGTGTGTGTGCCTGTGTGTGCGTGTGTGTTTGTCGCCTTGGGTGGCCTCAGCTAAATAAGAGGAGAAAAAAAATGCCTCAAGTTGTTTCCAATACGTGCCCCCTGCCAGCGCCAGCGCTGCGCGTCTGTGTCATTTAGAGGCTGTTTTCTAGTCTTTAGCAGTGTGATGTTCAGATTCAAAAATGCATTACCATCTGTCTTCAGAGTGCGCATGTCAGATTTCGTGATGCTCTTCTGACATAATTTTTTTTCTCCATAGAAAAAGAAAAATTCTTTGCTCCAGTCTTTCATCCTGTTCTGTCTCTGCTGGTGGTCACTTTTTAGCATTTTGCTCTCTTTAGCTGCTATAGCGACATTCAGGACATTGATATGATTAGCATTGCTGAGGAGAAAACATTCATGTAGAATAATGAAAATGGATTTGATAAGTGGACTGACTGACCGACTGAATGCTTCAGTCAATGTCTGACAAGCTGAGAAAATAAGAGACTGACTAATTGACTAAATTGCTAAATCACTGAGTCACTGACCAGCTGTTTGTTTGCTTACTGACTAAGAGGCTGACTAACTGATTGACTGACGAAGCTTCCATCCAACACTGCCTGCTACAGAAAAGTGAAGAGTTCAGTGTCCGGGACAAACGCTGCTCACAGTAGTGTAAATAGTCTCTGGAGCTTGAAAAAGGCGAGTGGGCTTCTTTAAGTTTCTTGAAGACGTTTCACTTCTAATCCGAAAGGCTTCTTCAGTTCTCAAACCAAAAGGTGGAGACCCGGGTATTTAAACTCCAGTGGGCGTAGTCCCCTGGAGGTGGTTGTGACCCACTGTTGTTCATGTGCATAATCACATGGGCCAAGGTGTGAAAGGAGGCGTGGGACTTAGTCCCACTCTATCAAGTGATCTACATTATTGAGGTCACCTGAACAAAGGTGTGAATGGGGGTTAGAGCGCCTGTGGAGGGAGCTCAGGACCGCATTGTAGACTGGGGAAAGTTGGTGACGTAATCCACCTCCTCTGTTCAGTGATGGTTGTTCACAGTGGACATAGATGCTTCTTTTACTCCTCTTTCAAACCATCTGTCTTCCCGGTCCAAAATGTGAACATTGGCATCCTCAACAGAGTGCCCTTTCTCCTTCGGATGCAGATGTACAGCTGAGTCTTGTCCTGTTGAGGTGGCTCTTGTTGTGCCATTCGATTGCGAAGAGGCTGTTTGGTTTCTACAGTGTAGCAGTCCGAGCAGTCTTCGCTGCACTGGACAGCGTACACCACGTTGCTGATCTTTTTCTCAGCAACACGAAGAAGCCTTTTCAGATGAGAGGTGAAACGTCTTCAAGAAACTTGAAGAAGTCCACTCGCCTATTTCAAGCTTCAGAGACTACCATGACCTGGATCACTGAGAACCTGCACAGACAGTAGTGTAAACAGTTATTCACAAGCACCTGAAGACTTCAGAAGAAAAAAGAAACTAACTGTACTTGTAGCATGAAAAGGATATACTCAGTGTTTGTGTACATACACTGCTACATTTGTTAAATTGAAGCCCCCCCGAGGAAATCCACAGCCCTTGCAGCTAGATGACAGCTGTTCTACCCCTTTGTGTTTGCTATTGAGGCAGTCTTGCTTTATATTGATTTGCATTTAATAGATAAGTGAGCTGCTCTTTTGTTTTTCTCATGAACTGATGCATTTCATTGCCTGATATATCTCATTCACGTGCCTCACTTCTGCCCTGCTTCATCATTCCCTTCAACACCACGAGCGCACACATCGTATTTTATTTTAAATACCTTCCTCGTGAAGCTTATCAGTATTAATCCACGGATCAAAATAGTCCCCTGGAAATGTGCAGTTGTTCTCTGTTTAATTGTTTACTCGCAGAGTTCAGCTGTTTAAGGAAGTCCCTTCATTAATCAGACCAACACTTGGAGAAGAAACGGCAAAGAAGAAACGTTTTGTTGGGCTTTTCATGGGATTTGCTGACACTGACAAAGGCCTCAAGTTGTGCAGGTCTTTGTGATCACCACGTTAAATAACTGCACAGAATTGTAAGAAATGGATATGGCTTACTATATGAACACATTGATAAAAAGCTGAACAAGTCTGCTTTTTATTGGTTTTAGTTTTAGCATGCTCATTTTGCTGTTTCTCTTTCTTTTTCCTCTCTTTTCTCTACCCTGGATGTCGTAGATCAGAGCTGTTCCCAGAAATCAGATCTACAAATGAGTCATTGCTTGTGTTAAACATATAACTGAGCAAAGTGCAGGTTACTGGATTCCCACATGAAGTAACTAAATATGCATAGGAAAAAGGAGCTGATTTCATGGCTAGAAATTTAGAATACATTTTAAATATCCCTTTTCCTCAACCTGATTCCTACTAATAAAATGGGACAACATGAAAAAAAAAATCAGAGATGTTGCTGCTTTAAACTTGTTCTTTCTAGTGATTTTCTAGTGCATCCTCCTTAGAGTTAAAGTCTGGTAGTGGTCTATTTTCTTGCAAAAATATGCACCGCTGCATCAATACCTTTTTGAAATTCACTCCAGCACTATCTTCATATGGCCTCCACACAGCCTTGAGATTCAGCCAGTAATGCAAAACACCGCTGTTTGATTGATGAACTCTGGACAGTGTGTAAGCCTGCCTCTTTTTCCTGTCTCCATGTCTGCCATCACTGCAGAGCACAGAAAAATAAGCTGTTGTGTTTGGGGAAAGTGACTGACAGCAGGCAGCAAACAGCCAGACACCAGCTGAGATCTGATTCACTGAGATCAACAAACTCTGCCTCTGCTGCTGTAATGTGCTCTGTTTCACACTGTCAGAGAGTGACAGCTTTACTGACTGACTGGCTGACAGATTGCCTGACTGAATGACCATTTAACTTTCTCTCTCTCTTCTTTCTTACTTTCTCTTTTTCTTTCTTTGAGCAACATTTAGCCTCATTGCCCTGTGTAAACACACTCGGGCTGTCTACACTCCAAACAGTGTTAAGTAATAATGGAAAAGCCCTTCAGGGCTATCATACTTAATATTGTAACACTAATTTCCCAATAGACCCAGACAAAAAAAAAAAACTTTATTAATTTATCCACACACTTGAGGAAGGACACACACACACACACACACACACACACACACACACACACAGAGTGAGAGAACACCCACCGCCACAAATGTGACAGTGTATGTACACAAACACTGAGTATATCATTTCATACATACTCACAGGTATAGTATAAGCACAACAGGCAATGTGCACATGGTTGGGGCTAATATGAGTTAATTACTTTCTTTAACCTAAACCAATCACTACTAAAGAACCACAAAACACTGTGTGTGCATGCGTGCGCCTGCACGTTATTAGATCTGAGAGATGAAAATCTGAGCATCTGCAACTATGAGTGCATTTTTCCTTGGCACAGTGGCATATTGACCCTTATTAAAGTGTATTAATAGGCAGCCTAAATGTTCAGCATAGGAATGTAAAGCCAAGATAATGCTCTATTAAGACTATACATTAGCATTTATGTACGCATTTGCACGGGCAAGGTTATCTGAGCTAGCTTGAGGCTGAAATGGAGATTTCCTTGTCAAGAATTTGTCATTCATTTTCTTTCCCATTACCCTGCAATAGAGTGCTGTTGTATAGATGGAGTTCCCTTCTGGCTCCAACATTGCAAAGCCTTTACTGTAATCTGTAAATCATCAGGTATCACATAAATTTGCTCATGTTTAACATTGCCATTTTGTACTGATACACAGCTAACCTGTGTAGCAGGGTCTTCTATTTTAGCTCTAGTTGAAACACAGGCAAACACATTGAGCCTGTCCCTGAACCGATCAGACAAAATACCCAACACCTCAAGCATTTGGCAGCATCGGGCTCATTATGCCAGTTGAAACTTACTACAAAGCTGTCAAAGATCAGAACATAAAGTACCCTTCAATATCTATACTGTATATATCTGCTTCAAGGTTCAGGCATTTATATATGTTTGCAACATTAGGTTATTTAGTACAGCCAAAAATAATGAGCACATTAGCCCTCCAATACTTGCCACTGAACAGTTGTTCTGTAGTTAGAAAAATCAAGAATGAATTGATAATTGTATTCAAGCAAGCCAGTATAAATTCGGATAAATGCAATAATTCAAATTAAGCATATGCCTCTATATTCACATAAAATATGGGACTCTAAACCTGGCAATACCAGCTCCATCAAACTCTATGAAGACACGGATGAACTATGGAGGTGAGTTTGTGTGTTACTTTTCTCTTTTGTTGAGAGCTGAACATCTTTGTTATCCGTTCCCCTGGTGGTGATGGAGGCACACTGTTGCCAAATGATCGCTCAGACCCCCTCCACCTCCCTAATCTGCAATATGTTCAATTTGGCATGTCTGCTAATATTTGATACCTCTGGGGCACCTCAAAGACACGCACGCGTACGCATGTATACACACAGATTTGCAATATGCTCCATTTGGCAGATTGCCTCATAATTGGTACCTTTTGTACTTGTCACTTGCGCACAAACACGTGCAGACAAACAGGTTTATGAGGAACGCTGTGAATTTCATTCATAAGAAAGACCGACGTGTTAAGATCTTTAGATTCCTGGAAGAACAAAATCCTGTTTCTGAGCTTTGATGAAAATTTGCTTCTTTTTTTTTGCTGCTACTGTGAGGAAATTTGATGTTGCAGAAGGAGAAGATCCCTCACACACACACACACACACACACACACCTTGCTACTCTGCTTCGTGTGACAGAGCTAGACACAGACAGACAGACAGGTGTAATATGCCATATGTTGACTTGGTTAAAAGGTCAGCCCTCTTGTGGTCTCATTATAGTATCCAGGTAGATTTCCAAGTCTCGCTGTTGCAGGTTGTAAAGCCAAGTTTCACACACTTTTTCACTTTTTCACACTGTTTCACACATTATTTGTATCAACGCAACGTGTGTCAAGAGATATTTAGTCGCATCCCACCGTTGACGGCAGGCAGACTGGAAGGAGCGCTTCCAAGCAACGGAGGGATGCAGTTTTAAGGGTGTGTGTCTGTGTTTGTGAGTTGTGTTTTTCATTGACAGGATCTATAAAGTGCACCTTCACTGCTGAGTCAGTATTAGCAAACACACAGACACACACACAGTGCATTGTATTGAGTAAACAGATAATTATGACCATAACCGCGTACACTTTCACATAGTAAAACTCAGTTTTTCCTGCTGATTGTATTCAAATGGACTCAATATGTATCCATATCTGAACAATATTTATTGTCAAAATAACTTTAATAATATTAAGATGGTAATAAAACAGGCAGGACATGTTTGGCTCCGTTAGGTGAGTTCAGTCTGGCAGGTTAGCTGTTGATGGTCAGGTTTGGTTTGGATACTCACTGATCCAAACCAGCCAGCAGCAGGATTTGGAAAATAATGAGCCCATATAGCGCAAAAGCAAACGATAACTGACACGGTGACATTATTTTTCCAGCATATGGTGTCTCGTAGCACAAATTTTAATATACTAGAGGGCACATAAAATATAGACAGCGAAGGCCACACTATCAGTGCTTACCACTGTTAGTTGATAAGGATGGAAATATTAATTCAGACATGACATGAATGAGCTGCTACATAATTGTGAAAGAGAAGGAAAAAAGTCCACTCATTATCTGATGCGGTGGTGGTTAGCTTTGAGCAGACTGTGGATGACTTTGGCTCAGTTACACTCCAGCCAGGTTTGGCCTCTGTGTAAAGACAATACAAACACTGGGTGGAAGCCAGAAGCTCAAAAGACTGTGTCTCAGTGCCACTTGTATATTAGGCCATAGCAAAGTTTTACCTGTTTCCCAGCCAGTAAAGTCAACTCAAACTTTGTGTGGCACAAATACAAGTCAACAGTGTAAAAGGTAAAAGGCAGATAAGCGGGACACAATGTGAAGCCTGAAACCCACAACACACAAAGTTTTGGAAACTGGCAAACCTCAGTATTGGATGTAGAAACACTCTCTGCAGTGGAATAAGGCTAAAGCATTTTGCACTTTAGCTGCAAATGAGATTTTCTTTCCTCTGCTTTTGTTAACCAAAGAGGCAAAGTGAAACAATCACAGACAAACAGAAAAAAAGAAAACACACCGTGACACTAATTTGACTTTTGAGTTTTGCTTATTATTCAACACAAATACACACACGTATGATCATGATGTTTTCTGGGGGGGTAAAGGTTAAAATCCCAACCCTAATGTAATTCATGTGCTTAAAAAATACATTCATATTTATATCAGTAGTTTATTTTTAAGTTGTGTCTCTCTACATGCAACTGCACTAAAACCAGTTTCACATGTAGTTGAATAAATCAAATAAGTAAATCTTATTTGCAATTTCCCACCATAACTTTGGTTCTAAAACTCAATTTTTGCTTTTTATTCTAATAAAATACATCATGTAGTCAAGTTTACAGTCGATATTTTATATATTTATCGTGCATCGAGTAGAATGTTGAGCACGGGGTCAGAGTGAAGCCTCATTGGGCTCAAGGCCTCATTGCTAGTGAACACACTGCAGCAGGCCTGCGGACAGCAGCCACACAAAGCCTGAGCAAACAAGTCTCCTGCTAAGTACCAGCACCCCTCTCAGACATCACAATGGTCTTCAGACGTCCTTGTCCTGGAGCTTTGGAGCAGCAGTGGGACCGAGCCCTGGAGAAGAGGCTCGCTTTAGAGTTAATCCACTGAGGCAAAATCCAGCGGGGAGGTTTTTCTGGTGCTAATGGGATGTTGGAATGATCAGCCTACAGCCTGTCACTTCATTTCCTCAGCAACATCATCATCCCTGTTCACCGGACCGTGGTGAAAATTGGCACCCTAAAGGCAGAATATAAAGCTTGACAGAGAGCCATCTTTTGTCCTCATCGTGTCTCTCTCTGAGGTTGTATAAGAGCAAAACATAATCTCAAGTGTCTTGTACCTCAAAGGCAGTCAAGATGAGTCCTAAACAATCTTGTTTTTTGTTTGTTTGTTTTTAGCTAGCTTGTCCCACTTAGGCAGAGAACCAACTGAATATGTAGCAGCAAGGATGTTAAGTTCCTTTTTTGGTTTTTGTTAGGTGCTGCTTGGCACAGTGTCACATAAGCTGTGTCACTGGCATATGCAAAGACATGTGCCTGATACAGTGTGAGGATGGCACATTATTGCCTCCACTGCAAAGTACCCCCCCCCCCCCCGATTGACAATCAAGCTGTTTGTAGTTTGTAGCATTTCCTCACTCTTCACCATTAGCCTATATACTCACTGCCTGCTTCATTAGGTACTCATGTTCAACTGCAAGTTAACATAAATGATCTAATTAGCCAATCACATGGAAGCAATCCACTGCAGTTATGTATGTAGACATGGTCAGGACGACCTGCTGAAGTTCAAACCGAACATCAGAGTGGGAAAGAAAGGTGATTTAAGTGACTTTGATTGTGGCGTGGTTGTTGGTGCCAGACAGGCCGGTCTGAGTATTTCAGAAACTGCATATCTGCTGGGATTTTCCTACACAGCCGTATCTAGGGTTTACAAAGTACAGTCTGAAAAAGAGGAAATATCCAGTGAGCAGCAGTTCTCTGGGGAGAATCGCAGAGGCCGGAGGAGAATGGCTGGACTGCTTGGAGTTGATAGGAAGGCAACATTGACTCAAGTAAGAGATGCAGAAGAGCATCTCTGAACGTGCAACATGTCAACATTGTAGCCGATGGGCTACAGCAGCAACAGACCCCACCAGGATCCACTTCTATCAGGTAAAAGCAGGAAACTGAGGCTACACTGGCTCACTAAAACTGGACAATAGAAAATTGGCAAATGTTGCGTGGGCTGATGAGTCGTGGTAGTCTCAGAATTTGGTGTAATTAAATATGAAAGCATGGATCCATCCTGCCTCGTATCAATGGTTCAGGCTGTTCCTGGTGGTATCGTCGTTTAAATGCTACAGTCTACCAGAGTATTGTTGCTGACCGTGTACATCCCTTTATGACTTCAGTGCACCCATCTCCTGATGGCTATTTCCAGCAGGATGACGCACTACAGGAGCCAAATCTCTGAGGAATGTTTCCAGCACCTTGTTGAATCTGTGCCTCAAAGAACTGATGCATTTCTGAAAGCAACAGGGGGTCCAACCTGGTACTAGCAAGATGTAACTAATGAAGTGGCCGGTGAATTAATGTCCAGTCATTGTGTCCTTTACTCAGCTGTTGTTTCAATGAGTTAAGGTTATCCAACATAGCTGCCAGAGCCTGTGTTACACCATCTTAGAGCCTTTTATAAAAACACTTTCATTATTTCTGTTTGTTAGTGATGAATATTGTTACTTTATTCGTCTGTGTCTTGCCTCTGTCTTTTTTTTATATAACTGCTTTCTCCCTGTAGCATCTGTCGCACACTCTCCATTTCTTTCTTTCTCTGAGCATACAGATAAGTGAATATGAAACAGACATCATTATATTTTCCAGTCCTTTGCAAACACAAATCTTACACCCCTCGGCTAAGCAATGAATATTTTCTCTGTGTTTTACGCTCCTTATTTTTGAGACCACACACACACACACATATATATATATACACACACCATTCAATTCCATTATAAAGAGCACCGTCATCACTTTCTCGCTTCCTCAGTAGTAATTCTTTCATATTGTTTTAGAGACATTATTTACCTGTTTTTTTTACATTTTCATAAAACCTCTCTTTTGCACATCAGCTATTTCTTCCTTGAAGACTTAAACTCTTTCAAATTTATGTTTCTTTGCCAGGCAGATGTGGGCGGATATGCCATGCAATGACTCTAAGGTTAGACAGTTTTTAGAAGCTACTGTGTAAGCTCATTTACATTACAGGTGGCATCGTCAGCATAGACTGGCTTAGCTACTGACTGCACATGCTAATTAGCTGGAGATTTCTATTAACGATGCATGTGAACCAGCTATGAGTCGTGACCTCATCTTGAACATGTTGCACATGCTGCACTTTAGAACTAAAGTTTTTACTTATTGTTATTCCCGAGTGCAGTCAGTACAGACAAATTAAAGACTGAAGTGGTGGGCAAACTGGTAGGTTTTATTTTTTTAAGGCGAGAAATATTGCAACCATTTAATCAATTTTCTTAATTTTGTCCCGAGGCTAAAGTGAGCTGGAATAATCTGTGAAAGTATTTCTTTGGCCGTTTTGGACATAAAAATGCCAAGCTCCATGGCATCTCCTGTGTATGCCATGGAGATAAACATTTAACAAATCAGGAAGTAATAATACCACATGGTCCTGCCCCCCACACTGAACATAAATTTGCATCCACAGAAGCGTCCCGCATTGTCCAAAAGTGAAAATTTAAACAGAGCAATCTGATTTCTTTTTAAAAAAAATCTGTCAGTATATTAAATTGGTCAGAACATAAATGATGAATTTTCATGCTGCCCTCAAAACCCTGTTTATTAAATTATTCTTTAGGTGTCGTTTAATTGTGTGTAACTGAGCTTGAACACTTTCTTTCTTAGCTATTTCTTTCTTGTGGGTATAAATTTTCTATATGCAATTCCAATTATGAATAAATGAGTTTGCAGCAAAGCATGAAGCAATATTGTTGCAATAAATTAAATCAAAAGGTTGAAGTGATCTTTTACAACAGCTGGGTGTGTGGACGCTTTGGACTCTGGACAATCTCTTGAAATCAAACATATTCAGGTGATATTTTTTGTAGTTAATGTTGTCAGTTATTGTTGTTTCTTTAATTGTCGAAGCTCTTCTTTCTTACAGTTCTGACATCATTGTCTTTGGGAATTTTAAGCACCATAAAGATGGAGTTTATAGCTGCCCGTGTTTGTATTCGACAGCTTACCTTGTCTGAACCTCGTGCCTTCTCTGCTCGGGTTCAGATTATTTGTTTTGTGCGTGTTGAAAATAATTCAAAAACAAATTAGCCTGCCACTTCACGCAGACACATGAAAAGCTCGACACTGCCAGGGGTCGATGCAAAGAATGGCCATTTCTGACAGTGTGAAAGAAAGAAAGAAAGAAAGAAAGAAAGAAAGAAAGAAAGAAAGAAAGAAAGCTACTTATACTGAAAAAGTTGTCGTAATCATAATAGTCTTTGAATCTGCAAAAGTTCATTTATGTTTTTCTGCAAACACTCATATTTGGTGTTGAAGTCACCGGCAATGTTAGGATATGAGGGTGTGTTTGAGAAAGTGTGCAAACATGCAGCATTCCACATGTGACAACATGTGCATGATTTACACTGACAACTGTAAAAATATGCAGAGGCAAAGCACAGCAGCCTCGCCTCTAACAAATGTATATACACTACTTAAAACTCATTTGATTTTTCCAAAATTGTTTTGCACAAAATGTTATTACTGCATGGATTTTGTTAACAGGCAGAATTTATTGCTGGGAACTCAGAAACTCCAACTTCTGACTTAACCTGGAACCCACCATTACTGAAAAACTATTGAACGCACAGGCGAAATCATACTGTGTGTATGTTCATTTGTAGACACTGACATATTAACCACTATAAACAATGCATATGCTATATGGGTGCTAAGTTTCCTTAACTGATCATAACAGCATCCACAGTGTACGGAACATGTTTTAAAGAACTGAGGAAATAAGCACCAATCAGTAAAAACTTTATTAACAGACAGATATATCAATGTGCATACTGTGAAGGTGTTTTACTTACTTTATAATAAAAGTGAACAAACTACAAACACAATAATACACAACTATAAATCTACAGACTGAGCTGAAGAAAACAATGCTACACTGCAGCTACACAAAGCCCCAGATTTACAGCTTCAGTTTTAGGCAGTAATCTGATTAATGTTATGGAGAGTTACTGCAGTAGTTTTAGTTCAATCTTAATACATTTTACTTGACTTTTGACTTGATACTTAACAAAAACCAAAATTTTCCATTAACCTAATTTTAAGAAGGGCTCAATTTACATAAATATAATAAAGACTTGTGCTTTATTTAATCTGAAAATGCATAGTACAATACAATAGTGAAAAATATTTTGCATGTTATATCTCTCCCTTAACACCTCTCTAAAATTGACCCTCTCAAATTAGTAATATAGAAATGAAAGAAGAAGCTGAATTCGAAGCAGCAAAACAGGAAAACGAGCTTAGTGAAGAAGATGGAATTAAAACAGGTGTGTATGACTATAATTTTAAAGCAGAGGTTATGCTGGCATGTAATTGAATTTCATATTATTTGACATGGAATGAATTAGGTCAATACGCTAAAAGTGATTCAGAGTCCGTGGCTGCACAGATGAGTATGTTTCTCCCTGTTTTTCAGTCTGGTGGGTTGCTGGTGTGGATAACTGACTCTTTGAAATGACCCGAGCACCATTTAATATAAGGGATATGTACACACACAACATAATGAGAGGCACTTGTTTCAGGAACAACTCCTATCCAATTTCTCCCCATGGAAACAGCAGCCATATAAGATGAATTCAGCTTTCACAGTTGTTTGAAATAACAGAATTTGTTGAGAAGCATAGTGAACCTTTGTTTTATTAGAGCATTTATAGTGCTGAAGAAGAAGAAGGTGCTCATTTTATCTGGAGTCTATACACAACACTTCCCTGAATATTTCACACAGCACTTTTTATACCTGTGTAAGCACTCCTGGAGATGTGTGTTTGAGTGTCTGTGACTCATCCGCTGTATGATGTGAAGATGAAAACCAAGAGGAACTGGTCTCCACTCCGGAAGTATCTTTCAAAGTCTCTTCTGTCTTATTTTACTGTGCAAACGCTGACAGCTGACACAGTGTATTACCAGTTATTCTTTGTTGTTGGTTTCCTATGTTCCATGACCCTCAACAACTGGTAATAGGAGGGAAAATCACATCTAATACATTCATATTATGCTCTGAGTCTGGAGCTTGGTGATAGAGATTTTTACGTACCTGAGACCAGCAGAGTGAGTGCACGGTTGTGTCAAAAATAAAGCAATGCAAAAACAATATTGACACAATTTCCCAGCATAATTTCCAGGAACGGTAAATTCACGATGACA
This sequence comes from Cichlasoma orientale, assembly GCA_034780415.1. NCBI lineage: Eukaryota > Metazoa > Chordata > Actinopteri > Cichliformes > Cichlidae > Cichlasoma > Cichlasoma orientale. The sequence continues at coordinate 28,747 of JAVDPK010001472.1, forward strand.
AGATGACTAATGAAGCAGCAGTTCCCCATCAAATCTCTAGCAATCATTTTGGATTTCATATCACACGCTGTAAATTTAACTGCACGAGTCTTTTGGTTGATATTTTATGTCTTCCTTATGGCACAGGATCATTTCTAGTATCACTTTCCATTTTAGATTACCAGAGCCTTCAAAGCCAAGAGCTTCAACCTTGCTTGTCAGCATGGTGACTCCCACATGGGTCTCTTCGTTTGAGGGCATAACCACTCATTTAGACAATTTGTTTTTGGCGTTAGCTCAAGCCTACATAAAAGGATTTGGTGGTACTGCAGTGCTGGTGTGAATCTGCACAGTGTAACACACAAGCCTTTAATGAAAAGTATTCAAACATCAGCAGCAGTAAACACAGCTAGAACCACTTGGACAGAGTTCAAACCCCTCTCTGTACCGAGGCAGTGTGTGTGTGTGTGCTTTCAGCAGATGGGGACAGCGGCAGGTTGTGTGTTTGTTATGTGTGTTTGTAGGAGGCCCTCAGTGCTTCCTCAGGGCTCTTCACAAAATGACCTCAGGAGTTGTGGGTGTTGACATTTTGGAGCCCGGCCAGCCTAAGAGCTCTCTAAACATACATAACGGTATCACTGCCAAACACCTTTGTGAACTGTAAGGTATCAGTGTGTAGGTGGGGGAGTTTCCATTAAAGCATCCACTGAGAGTCTCTGAGGTTCTTCTGAAAACTTTTCAAGCTTTAGGTACAGTAGGTAGTGAACTTAGTGCAGTAATACAGTCGTTAAAATGTAATGTGTTTCTCTAAGGAGTTGGTGGAGAGAAAAACAGAGCTAAAACAGTGAATATGACACTTAAATTCCTTAGATAGCCAAAAGGGGAAAATATGCTCAGGATGAATTATAACATCACGCCCCAGCTTGCTAAAAGTTTGACAACTTCAAAATGATTCAAATTTGTTTACTGCTTGCTCTGCTGCCCACTAGTGGCCAAAAACATTCATGCCGGTTTAAAGTTACAATGAGTCCAATCTCAGAGTGCAGACTGCAGTCAACTGAATTCTGTTTTCTTATGCTCCAATTTCAAGTCCATAATACCAGTTACGGTGGCCACTGTAGGACAAATAATACTGGCTGCTGTTCAGTGAGTTTAGGCTGTCAGTCTGCTGTTTACCTCAGCTGTCAGTATGTGTCCATGTCTGTTATGGTACTCTGGAGGAGGCTGTAAAATTTTGTGAAAGGAGTCGATGAGTCAGTGAAGCTCACTTCTGTCTAACGACAGCACCACTGAGGGGAGTTGTTGAGGATATCCTGAACTTTTCTGTTGGTAAGCGCTGCTGTTTTTGCCGCTGTTAGCCACTGTTAGCAAAACTTTCTTTGAAGTGGATCTGATCGGACTCTTAGCGAATAAATTCATACGATGTGAGAATGTAATCAAACTGTCACTATCAGAGTGAAAGAGGGAGTTGGCATAATGTTAGCTTAGAACCAGCTGTTGTTGTTTAGCCGGTTCATCATCAGTTGTCTGGAGAGAGGGGTTCACATGTCTAATCAGCTGACAAGCAATAACTGTCAATCAATAAGCATGTTTATGCACATTTTTGTGTGTTAGAGCCCTGACTTCAGTTAAGGAGGCTTGAGGTGAGGAGGACAAGGATGACATTTTATCCAGATGCTGGTCATGTTGTCTCTTTCCTTCGCATTTTCACTTCTTTGATGAAGGGAACCCCTTCTCAGATGATAAAACACAGGTATGCTCCTTCATATCTTGAGTCTGAAGGTGCATATAGGAATTAAAATTTCCCTGCATTGCAGACACCTACATGTTACACATGTGGCCGGTCTCTAGCCACATACATAAAATGCAATAAGGCGGAACACAAACTGGCGCCCGCTCCTATGTGTTTGTAATGGATTAATTCTAAGTTTATGAGCATGCATCAATTTTTTTGGAAGACGTAATTACACGCTAATCAATGCATATTTATGAGTACCACTTTTTTTTATTAAATAAATTCAAAAAGTGACTCACTGTACCTTGGTGGTTCTTGCCTTCAGTTTTCTTTTATTCTTAGAATCAATTAATCACAGATTTCTGACTTTAATCTCAGAATTGTTTTTTTCTCATAATTCTGACTTTAATGTCAGAATTATGAGAAAGAAAAATCATGACCTAAAAATATTTTTCAATGGCGCTAATCCTCTTCCTTACAATACTAATATATTTGACAACTTACATTAAAATTTTATAATTTGTAGCACTTGGTTAATAAAAATAAAATCATTGACACATTTAGATCCACCAAAAAGGTTGGTTAGCTGCTGTAGCTAAAGACAAAAGGAAAAAGTTATTTAAAAGCTGCCTGCACCAGTAACATTGATTTTCATAGATAATAGTATTCATATTCTATTTATGCCCAGGAGACATCAATAGTGATTTTATATTCAGATCAATACATCCTAATCCCCAACATTGATTTTACATGCTGAATATGTATGCCAGTGAAACGTGTCCCTTCTCACTTTCTCTTTTTGTTCATTTGTTCCTTGTGTATTCAGAACACATATGCAGTTATGCCAGATTAACTGATGTGAAAGAGCATTTAATGGTATGGATGTGGTAGACATGTTTCACTTTGGTGGGTAAGGGAACAATGAGATTAACATTCACGTTACAGCAAAGCAAGTCGTAGTAAGGTTCAGATTTAGTAAGTGAAAGTCCTTTGGTGGGCTAGAAACATGATTGTGTGTGTCTGTGTTAGATGATAGCAATATAGATTCTGTTGTTATCTCCCAATTTGTCAAACTGCTTGTTTCAGTAAACCCCTGGAAACAATGACAATTAGTGAACCAAACATCAGGGAGAGGTAAAATTAGTTTGAATTAAAATCAGAAATTGCAGCTGATTGCAACATGCTTTATGAGTCACCGAGAGTCTGCGGGTGGTATGCAAATGCATAGTTTAATGATTAGGTATGACCTCTCTGCTGACAAAATATGTGAGAGAGAAAAAGAGATTTTGTCACCGTCTCGACCCCACTCACCATTCCCAATGTTCATTTGCTCCCTCTCTTCCTGTCCCTGTTAATGTCTGTGTGTATAAAAATGAAAAATGCATTAATGGCTGAATACGGCCTAGAGAGTGACAGAGCATTGACTGATGACGGAATGAACAAGCTCATTATTAAAGGTCTTATCACCCCTCTGCAGATGCACTTACGCACACATACTCAGACACACACACAGGCACACACACAGACTAAGCGAGAGACCTCAGTTGTTCAATGTCATAAATGCGTTTGTCATAATAATCAACACTTTGGCCTAAAATCACCTTTTTAAAAAGTTGTACAAGGACCTTTTGTAGGTCAAGGCTACCCAAAGTACAAAAACCCCAAATACCATCATTTGTAAAGACACTGTATGAGTATCTACACACAGATAGTGGTACGAGCGGTACAGTGTTAGTGCCACTAGTTTAAGTGGAAAAGACGGTGGAAAGATGGTTAGTTATGGAAGTAGTCTTAATGACAAAATGTTGTTGTGAAAAAATAAATGTGCTTGATTTTATTTTCATCAGCTTTAATGCAACCACACACTAATGCCTGTTAACACAATCACACATTTATCTACAGTCATCACAATAATCAGTCTGTTAACTGCTCGGCGTAGCTGTACTCAGTATTTTTTACTTTTTGTACATCGTAATGTGAATTTTAGCAGTTGCACACAGGACAGAAAAATTATCATACCAAACTTTTATGCTGAACTTTAGATTTTTAAGGTGGAATTATATCCTCAAACTAGCATTCCTGATGTGGTCATTAGATAAACTATTTTACCTGTAGGTATCTAGAAGTCATGTAGAAAATGCCAAATTGCATAATAATCTAATTACTGGGAAAATGTAAACTCTCCCTAACAAGGTAGGACACAACACTAATGTACTCATTATTTAGGAATAATTCTGGTTTATTTAAACTCGGGCCTTTTCATATTTTTTTCTATAATTCAATCAGTAATAATCAGTATTGTCGGGTAATTATATATAGCAGCTGGGGGGACTGAGGGCTGCTTGCATAATAGCAATGTTATTGTCTAGGCTGATACACTATAATGCACACAGTATATAAATATATATATATGCAAATGCACAGCTTTGTGTGTTGTTTCACGAGCAGAAGGACTAAACTGGACTGGACTCAAAATGTAAATAATACATTTTGCAGCAGTTACAACAATGAGAATATCTAAAAAGTGTCAGTTTAACTTACCATGCTGTTTATCCACAGTGTTAATACTCTGCCTTCTACCAGCTATTTGTGATTTCCTTATATAAACTATTCAGTTGTTATTTTCTTTTATTTTCTACAGTTTAGGTGACTCCAACTTTATTGTTTTTTATTGTATGTCTGTTAGAAGTTGATTTCTTTCCACTTTGGCATCTTGACAGTTTTTCAACCTGCTTAATATGAGCCTTTGTGAGAGGGAGAGAGCGCACTTGAGCCTACAGATCGCAGAAAGATAATTAGCTTAATCTCCATGGGTGGCTGAGTCCCCTCCAGCCCCTATGATGGAAATAGTGTGCGTTCCCATCCATGCTGTCGGTGGGACCAGCGGCAGTTAGGTAGCAGTCCCTTAACTGATTTGAATCAACTAATTAGAATCGCTAACTACACTTCCTCCTTTGCTCTCTCTCTCTCTCACACACACACACACACACGCGCACACACATACATACATATATATGTGCTTCAAATTGAGTGGTAGTACCCAGCTGTGCCTGTCGATAGTTTCTCGCTAACCTTATGCTGCTCATTATCTGTCTTAGTGTTCATAGTCTTCGGGATTCTTTCTTTTCCAATAATCACATTATTTTTTCTGCTCTCGCAGTTCTCGGGTATCTTTTTAGCCACGGGAGATGTCTGGGGTCACAATCGAATGGGCCTTTCATTGTTATCCTCAGACGAGAATTTTACCTTCAACCGAGACTCATCGGCAGGCTTCAGTTGCAGTTGCTGCATTAATGCCTGTTGCAATTAGATTTTAAATAAGAGGATACATTTCATGGTATTTCTGAACCTTGGTTTGTTAGTGAAAATGGAATATAAGTATTAAAGTTCCATGCAAAAGTTATTCAGCAGGTTTAGGAAGTCAGAAAACAGTTTTGTTTGTATTTTCTCCAATTCACAATATTTCTGTATATTTATGTATCTCTAAGTAGTTCTAATACTGCAAAACTGTTCACACACTATATAAACAATATGGAGTTGAACTGAATATCCTATCATTTCATGTTAAAAATTTCTGCACTTAAGCCAAAAGCCTAGCCAGCCTGTTTTCATAAGAAGATGCAGAAATGTAGGATTAGATCGTCTACACTTGCTAGTCTCTATGTTTTGTCCAGTTAAAACTGTTCGCCTAGTACCCGTCATATCCAAGCTCGTCAGTGTTTTTCTTTTTCATCCGCAACCTCCTGTCTCCCCTCCAGAGCCCTTCATTTTTAATTTATGCCTTTAATCATTCAGCTCAATGTGCAGCGTTAACGGAGAGCGTTTGTTTCCTCCATCAGGGTGTCCCTCCAGTGTGGCACTGCTCCTGAGCAGATGGTATCTGTGATAAGGATCTACAATGAATATGCATCCCTCACCTCAGTACTTGCACCAGGGTCACATTAAAGCCCATCGATCTCACACACACACACACACACACACACACTTGCTTTACACTGCGTCCTCCGTCCTCGAGCTGTCTCCAAAGAGTGGTTGTTGCATCAGAAATTGGCCTGTGTATATTTCACACAGCAGCAGATAATCATAGTGACATTACAATAAAGCTGAACTTGCATCACCGCTGCTGTGATTCAGCTTTCTGTTACTGCGAGCCCCCCCCCCCCCCCCAATCCTGTTGATGATTCACGCTTCACATTTTCTCAGAGAATTTTACACAGGTCTGAGAATGTGCATGATGTTTAGAACACTTAAAGGAGTGTAACATGTTTAGGCAAACCAGCTAATTTGTTCATTCATATAAACATGTTGTGAGATCAGTGCTAATGTGTTAGCATAGAAAACCTAATGCTTATTAAAGAGGGCTGCATAAATGGATCAACCCTGTCTCATACAAACTGAGGCATCATATAACTTGCTGCATCAGTTACATTGTTGTTGCCACAGAATTGTTGGCTCAATTTTCTTAAAAAGCAACATTTTGTTTCAAGTCAATCTAACACCTACTACCAGTTTTATGAACTGTGTGGGAGTGGACTGTAGGCATACAAGAAACACAGCCACCGTTCTGTCAGTGATAAGGTACAGGCTGCAAAGGGCCTCTGATTAAGGTTAAGAAAAGAACTTGATTGTCCCAAATCATCTCCTTCTTCATCATCAACCCCTTTAGGGGTCGCTACAGTGGATCGTCTTCCTCAATCTCACCCTATTCTTAACATCCTCCTTTGTTACACCAAGCATCTTCATATCCTCCTTTACATCCATCAATCTTCTCTGTGGTCGTCCTCTTTTCCTCCTGCCGGGGAGCTCTGTCTTCTAGTATATCCACTGTTTCTAATCTGCACATGTCCACACCACCTCAGCCTTGCCTTTCTAACTTTGTCTCTAAACTGCTCAATCTGAGCTGTCCCTCTGATGTACTCATTACTAATCCTGTCCATCCGGGTCACTCCCAATGAAAATCTTAGCATCTTCAGCTCTGTCACCTTCAGCTCAGCTTCCCATACATCAGCAGGTCTGCCATCTTATAAACCTTACCTTTCACTCTACTTGCTATCCATCTGTCACAAATCACCCCTGACACTTGTCCCCGCCCACTCTACCCTGCCTGCACTCTCTTCTGCACCTTTTTTATGCACTGCTTCAGATATTTGAGCTCATCTACCTTCACTACCTCTACTTCTTGCAGCTCCACTGTTAGACCTGTCTCCCTCTCATTCGCACACATGTATTCCATCTTGCTTCTACTGATTTCCATTCCTCTTCTCTCCAGAGCATACCTCCACCTCTTCAGGTTCTCTTCCACCTGCTTTCTTCTCTCACTGTAGATCAAAAAAATAATGACGCAAACATCAGTCCATAGAGACTCCTGCCTGACCTCATCTCTCAGCCTGTCCATCACCACTACAGACAAGAATGGGCTCAGAGTCAATCCCTGATGTAATCCCATCCCCATCTTGAACCCATCTCCTACTGCACACCTAATTGATATCTCACTGTCCTTATACATGTCCTGCACCAGCCTCACATACTCTGCCCCTCCTGACTTCCTCATGTAGTACCACAGTGCCTCTCTTGGTACCCTATCATGTTCTTTCTCTAGATCCACAAAGACACAGTGAAGCTCCCTCTGACCTTCTCTATACTTCTCCATCAACACCGTCAAAGCAAAGATCTGTCATGTATTGCTGTGTGGCTGGCAGAGGAGGAAATGCAGGACGCGAGAGACAAAACTAGAGTCTGGGCAGCTTTATTGCTGACGACTTCTCATAAAACACAAAATCCAAAACTCAACCAAGGCTAAACGAAAGGGGAACACACAGCAAGGGAGGAAACACAGATGCAATAAGGAACAGAGAAAAACAGAAGACTTAAATACACACAAGGAAATCAGGGAGAGTGGACACAGCAGGGAGCAACAGGTGAATCAAATGAAATTAATAATGCAAAGGTAGCAAAACTAAACACAGCACAGGGAACACGAGACTGTCAAAATAAAACAGGAAGTGACCAACCATGACGCACACGTAGACTTAACAGAACACAAAGAATAACTACATACTGGCGAAACACAAGAAGACACAAGAGACACCACAACACAAGGGAGGGACACTAAAGGAAAACACAGGGAGAACTAAATCTCTGAAGCTCCAGGAGGAGGAACCTAACCCCACACACAAGGAAACAAAGGGAAGGGAAACTAAACACAAAAAGGGGTCAAGACATGGGGACGAAACAGACATAATGAGATAACAAACACAGGAACACAGAGACACGGGAAGACAAGGACCAAGGGAAAACTGAATGAAAAGCAATAACTAAAACCAAAGACAGAATACAAAACTATAACAAACCAAGAGGCTAAACTACAAGTAAAAATCAGTAAAGAACAACCAGAATATAACAAAAAACAGACCTTCACTAAAAGAACTCAAAACACTGGGCTACAGGCCCAGGACCATGACAAGATCACATCTGTAGTGCTCTTTCTCAGCATGAAGCCATACGGTTGCTCACTGATCATCACCTCTCTTCTTAACTTACTGTTAACAATGTTTTCCCATAGCTTCATGGCTCATCAGCTTTATCCCTCTATAGTTACTACAGCTTCACACCCTTCTTCCTGAAAATCTGTACTACTACATTCCTCAGTCTCTAAGATTATGTTATGATGTAAGAATCTGGTTTTAAAAGTCCACTGCCCTCTCTCCTAGACATGTCCACACCTCCACAGGTATGCAGTGGTGGACAGTAACGGAGTAAATTTACTTGAGTACTGTACTTAAGTACAATTTTTGAGTATTTTTACTT
>JAVDPK010001473.1:0-49834 GCA_034780415.1 Cichlasoma orientale
TGTGTGTGTGTGTGTGTGTGTGTGTGTGTGTGTGTGTGTGTGTGTGTGTGTGTGTGTGTGTGTGTGTGTAAGGGGTCTTTTCTTTAAAACTTTATCTATCCTCTCCCATAATCTTCTATACAAAACAGCCTGCACCCGTTACCATTTCATTTCATTTCATATCTAAGTCACTGATCCACATTCAAATGTATGTAGCTGCATATAACCCATGCCACCAACATCTGCAGCTTTTATAGCCCGTGGCTAATGTATTGATTTTATGAAGGTTAAGAATGAGACTGCAAATTAACATGGAAAAATTCAGGAGCTCTCTCCTGGAAATGGTTCTGGGAGCTATCAATCTGTAGCCTGTAAGGGTCCGTCCCTATGGAGATCCCCAGAGTTAACTTAATTACTGCAGATTAAATCGGCCACTTTGTCTGAGAGCTTCCTTGAGTCGCATGTTTAACTGATCGTGGAAGAGAAGCAGGTAATTGGCCCTTTTTAGTCCCCGTCATTATTACTAATGTCCTTATTATCTCAGCTGTTCAAACAGTAACTATAAGCTCAGCTGTAAAGCATTATTAACATGCAAGGGCAGATTTAACTGAAGTATTTCCCTCTAAAGTTGAATAATTCCGGTGAAACTGCCCATGATAGAAGAGTTAAGAGACATACGATCACTGTAATTTATTTTTATCACTAGTTTTTCGTGTTGGATGTAATCGCAAACAGCAAGCAGCTCACTGAAGTGGAGATCCTATCCCAGCTGGAGAAGATTGTGAAAATGTCAGAAAACGCTGAAGAGAGACTTCCCCCTTTTGGTATCTTGACATCTGATGGGAGGACAGAATGGGCACAAGCTAGAGAGGAACTGATAAAAGGTCTCGCTACAATTTCCTTCTTAATCAATTTAACATTTTAACCAACTGAAAACAATTTTTAGACAAGCAAATTCAGGGCACAGTTCTCCTTCTTCCGGCTATCCAGATCAGATCAACAGGGACTCTCTGGTCATGATCGAGAGCTGCATATGTGTAGTATGTCTAGATGAGCCCAGCGGCCTGGAGCCCAGTGATACCAACAGGGCCCTGCTGATGCTACATGGTGGAGGACATGAAAAGAACGGGGCAAACCGCTGGTATGACAAGTCAATGCAGGTAGGACCATATCCCATACACTTCAGTTTTCCATGACCACAAAGTTTGGGTAACGACTTAATCCCAGTTTTCTCAGTTTGTTGTAGGAATGGATGGAATATGCGGAGTGGTATGTGAGCATTCACCATTTGAGGGGATTGTTTTGGTGCAGTGCTCTGAATACATAATGAAATATATGTAAGTCAGCCCACTGCAGCAAGATATGGCGGCTAAATGAATGCTGATGAGACCAAAAGTGTCTGAAACAAACGTGTTGTTGTTCTGAACAGAATGGAGAGTTCTTCCAAGATGGTTAAGTCCTCCAGCTTCAGAGAGCTTCCCCCTCCAAAACGGTTACGTTGGAAATGTAACCCACACATCCAAGGACTCTTAGCAGCATCTGCAGAGAGACTACAGAGGCAAGACCAGCACAAATACGCAACTATCTTAACAAATAATTACAATTAGATTTTTGAGGAACATAAAGCCACTTAAACCTACTGTTTTCTTCTTCAGGTTGGTGAAAAATCTTGACATGGATGTATTCAAATTCAAAGATTATGGGAAAGAATTTATCAAGAAGCAGAAGATGAGTCCAGATGCCTTTATACAAGTTGCCTTGCAGCTTGCATTTTTCAAGTAAAGTCTATTCAATATATGATATCTTAAACATCTGTAATTGAACTGTCTTGCCATTAATGTGCAGCTTCAAACCATGTCTGTCTTGTACTTAGATGCACTGGAAGGCTTGTGTCGACTTACGAGAGTGCATCAATTCGACGTTTCCAAGAAGGTCGCGTAGATAACATTCGCTCAGCCACCGCTGAGGCTCTGGCCTTTGTGAAGTCTATGGCAGATGAGAGGGGAACTTTCTCCGTGAGTCATTTTTCTCACTTCCGCTCCAATTAGTAACTCCCACATTACTGCTCATCACACCCGTTTAATGAAACAGGTGCGACCGGCCACCTTGGCAAGGAAAAGTCAGTCTCCCCGTTCAAACAGATGATCTCCCAGAGGATTTAACAGATCTATGAAAAATGGCTGGCCGTACTGCTGGCTTCTTGTTCAATGCAACGAATGCCCTGCATCGACTTTTTTCTTAAAATTACTTTTACTTCTCCAACAGGATTCAGAAAAAATGAAACGACTGAGGGATGCAATCAACGCCCAGACAAATTATACAATTGCAGTAAGTATTTTTTTTAAAATACACTAATGTCACAGACAAAAACTTAAATGTGAGAATTGCTCCTTTATGACTTAACAATGAGCGTCAGAACTGATTTAGAAAAATACACAGCATGTTATTTAACTAGATTTAAAAGATGAGGGTAAGTTGATTTTTTTCCCCCTTTTCCCCCTGCTTCTAGTTTAATGCTAATCTGAGCCAAACATTCTTCACCTTTACTGCAAAGATGAAAAATCAACATTTTTTCAGCTAATTCTTAACAAGAAAACAGGAGCAAGCTTTATTTTGCCCCAAAAATGACTGTAAGGCTTCACCAGAGGCTGCAGCTGAGATTAGCTTTAATGAGGATATGGTTGTGGTTTATCCATTACCACTGAGCATAAATATGTTTTTCAGGCGATTACAGGAATGGCAATAGACAATCACCTCCTTGGACTTCTGAAGATCTCGAAGGAGCTCAAAATGGAAAAGCCAGAAATCTTTTGTGATGAGACATATCTAGCCAGTAACCACTTCATCCTCTCTACCAGTCAGGTACCACATAATTATATTCTATTAAAACATATATATGATTGACACCAGAAATGTAATAGATGTACACATACACAATTTTCTACAGAACCTGGACTTATCAAGTTACACATTTTTCCCGGTCATCAAGACAGATCAAACACAAGAGTTATTCCAGTGAGACAAAAGAATTTGAAAAAGGTCCACTAAAAATCTACAATAATGTGTTAATATACTTGTAAAAGCCCAAATAATTCTTTTATTGTGTTTTCTGCAAACTGAGGATACTAGTTTGCATTTAATTCAATTTAAACCACTGTGGAGTTTATTAAAGGCAAATCTGCATTCAGTACCAAGCTCTATAACCAGTGAAAACCATCAGGAACAAAGGAGAGCCCTCTCAAAGACAATCACTAAACCATAATGTAATTATTTTAAAACAGGAATTAAGTCTGCAAAAGTGTGAATGCCAATTTCCAAAATACACAAGCCTAATTAAAGTTATTACATTTATGGAGATGTCTAGGAGAGATGGCAGTGGATTTTTTCACCGGATTTTTTTAACACAGCCTTGAAGAGTGAGAAGATGCCTGAGGAATGGAGAAGAATGTTCAAGACCAAGGGTGATGTGCAGAGCTGTAGTAACTATGGAGGGATAAAGTTGATGAGCCATACCATGAAGCTATGGGAAAGAGTTGTTGAGGCTAATCAGTGATCAGTGAGCAGCAATGTGGCTTCATGTAGAGAACGAGCACTAAGAATGTGATGTTTGCTTTGAGTGTGCTGATGGAGAAGTACAGAGAAGGTCAGAAGCTGTTGCGCTGTATCTGTGTGGATCCAGAGAAATCACATGATAGGGTGTCAAGAGAGGAAATGTGGTACTGCATGAGGAAGTCAGGAGTAGCAGAGAAGTATGTGAGGATGGTACAGGTTGGTATGAGGACAGTTAGGTAGTGGTGAGGTGTGTGGTAGGAGTGACAGATTTTTTTGAGGTGGGATGTGGGATTACATCAGGGGTCGGCTCTGAGCCCCTTCTTGTTTGCAGTGGTGAATGACAGGCTGACAGATCAGGTCAAGCAGGAGTCTGGGTGGACTATAATGTTTGTATGACATGATCTATAGTGAGAGTAGGGAGCAGGTAGGAGAGAGCCTAGAGAGGTGGAGGTATGCGCTGGAGAGAAGAGGACAGTCAGTAGAAGCAAGACAGAGTACGTGTGTGAATGAGAGGAAGGCAGGTGAAACAGTGAAGATACAAGGAGTAGAGGTAGTGAAGGTGGATGAGTTTAAATACCTGGGGTTAACCATCCAAAGCAACAGTGCATAAGAAAGATGAAGAAGAGAGTGCAGGCAGGGTGGAGACGAGTGGGAATTTGTAACAGAAGGATAGCAGCAAGAGTGAAAGGAACCTGCTTTGATGGTAGTGAGACCTACTATGATGTATGGTGAACTGGAGGCAGATGATCTGTTGTGGCAACCCCTAAAGGGAGCATCCAAAAGAAGAAGTTGTTTATGCTGCTAACTGGGATTCAGCTTGAGGGTTTAGTGGTCGTTGTTACAACCACTGAGTCTTTTTGACTGGACTTCACCAGAATCTCATGACCCCTGACAGTGAGTCCATTCAGTTAGGCCATCTTTAGATTTAACTTTAACTTTCCTCACAACACTTAAACCCCATACACGCTGATTAATCTGAAAAAAGGTAAATTGGTCTAATCCAGGCTATGGTTTTGTCTCCAGGTTCCTACCACTGTGGAAATGTTCTGCTGCTATGGCCCGGTGGTGCCAAACGGTTACGGCACCTGTTACAACCCACAGTCAGACCACATCATCTTCTGTGTGTCTAGTTTCTGGGAGAACACGGAGACGAGCTCGGTCGTATTCATCAGAGCCTTGAACGAGGGCCTGCTGGAAATCAGGGATTTGTGCAATAGAAGCGGCGCTACAGCTAGCAAACTAGCTCATGGCAGCCAGGGAGCCGGCCAGCCTCATAAATCAGGGAAGTAAGCCATACTGAGAGAGCACGCCCACTCAGCTGCTCCACTCAACACTGTTAGACTTTAGCATTAGACTCAGTCGCTAAGATGCCTTCATATGTCTGTTGTCTGTGCAGTAGTGTTCCTTTCATAACAAAATTCAAAGCCTTAAAGTTCACATGTACCTGTACAGTATATATAACTAATATAAAATAATATATAAATAAAAACTGGAAAAAAAAATTTGTCTTGGATCTGTGTGGACAACAGAATGATTTTGGTCCAGCACTGACCCCGTTTGACTTGGTAGACTGGCATTAGCTGGTCTGCTGCCTTTAGGAAACTGAAGCCATGTCCACTTTGTAACACTGATCTGAGGGTCAATTCCACAGTCAGTGAGATTCAGTTGAATGATCCCAGTGTATATCTTAGAGTAGTAATGTACTGTACATGATGGAAAAATACCATATTTAAGTGACTTATAACAATCATGACATCCTGTAAATGTGATTCAGCAAACCTCACTTTCTGTGCTGTAAGATGTAAAATGTTCTAAAGTAATCTTGGATGTATTTTCTTTTTATTCTACTGATGTTATCAGGTTGCCAAAGAGGCCGTGCAAATGTGAAGTCTGCGTGATGAGGCACTTTATGATGTTCATGTCAACACGTGTATGAATAACTTCAAACAAAGAAAAGTGGTTGTGAGTTATGTGATATGGTTTCAGTGGCACATTCAAAGTTGTCTAGTTGTAATGTATACATGTATTGTATATTATAGCAACAGTTTATATGTGCAAAGTGTAATGAATAGTGCTGCGTTATAAGCAAGATACAGTCTACTGATGACTGAGGCATACCACTGTGTTCGTGTATGTAAGTGCTTCGTATTTGCACTTAGAGGTAGAAGGAGGGTATTGATGTACTGTTAGTTATACTGTAGGTTCTCTGTGCAATAACACACAAAATCAAGGGTATATGTGCAATTTGCCAAAAAAGCTCATTAAATGCATGGAGCTTGTGTAACACTGAATTAACTGCCGTAGCTATTTTTGATATTCAGACACAAGAGAGTAAGATTTCAGTCAATTCTTTCGATCTACATCATGCATGCTGTTTTGCTCATAAATGTTCATTCAAACTGGGATGTAGATTTGTCAACACACACACACACACACACACACATACACACACATATTTATTGTGGGTCATTTTTCAATCTGTGGTAGCTTGTGTTACAGCAAAGCAGATCAGTGGTTACTTTGCAGTACAAATGTGAGGCTATTTGTTGTCTTGTGTGACCAAAGTGAATGAGGCAATTTCATAATCCATGTCAAGAAAACTTATTAGGTGACATACAGTATGCATGTTTATTCTTGGAATTATAGCTGTATTTTTATACGTCTGTGTAAAAATCTTATGGTATAGTAAAACTGTTAAAGTGACAAAAAAAAATGCCTTAAAACTAAAGTCATGCAAACAGTTTTCTATAATTTCAGTCAAGCTTTGATGTGTTTTCTCTTGGTGTTTGCTGTGTAATCTGGGTGATACATGTAAAAGAATATATTTGCAGCACACGTATTAATGCGGCCTGGTTAATTAATGTCACACTCATCCATGGCAACATTTTTATGAACGTAATTAATGTGTAACACGTCTCTGGCAGGTCGGACATAGTGCTTTATTAAGTCATTTGATATCAAGTGCAGTGAAACGTCCCGTCTTCTTCATTTTGAAAATGACAACAAAATGCAAATTTATTTTTTAAAGCCTGTAGCAATATTTTGTTCACGGAAGACATCATATATTTAAGCTGTAATAAAATTGTCATGTTGTAAAAATGGATACTCTATTCCATAAATAAAAATAACTTAAAACTACTGCCTATGTCATTTTTTTTTCTTAGAAATTTGATGTTGAATCTCGCTCATTATCCTCACCTGGGTTGTGTAGGTGTCATGAGAAAATTGAAGACTTTGTAGTGAAAATGACATTTTTGTGTCATCCTGTGTATGTTTACTTGGTTTGTACCGATTCATAGCGCATACAGTCATCTCAAAAAGATTTTCCCAGGGCTCTCTTCAGTCCTGGAAAAACTAAGTGGGTGACTCTCTGCAGTACCAAGGAAAAACCTGATTAGTCAGAAAGGAGATGTCCTTCCTGGCCCCTCTATTCACATATGGTGGGGGAGCATGGCGGCTTCTGCAAACCGGCGTCTGCTCCTATTTATTTTTAATGGATTCATTTGTTCATGAGACGTTCATGAGAATACATCAATTTTTTGGAAGATGTAATTACACATAAATGTATATTTATGAGCACAATATCGTTTTTTTCTAAATACCTCAAAAAATTACTGACAGTACATTACTTTGCACAATTAATATGTTGCTATGCTGCTCTAATTGGGAATGGATACTGACACCTGATTCACATTCTCCCAATTTTTTTTTCAATGTGACCACACTAATAACTCTAAATGTGTGGTCTCAAAGTGGAGCAGACCCCCAAAATCCAGTAATTATGCCATTAACTGCTATCATATTCATTGATAACCTCAGTTACAGATGCAGCTGTAACCTTTTCCACCTTTCAACATGTAATAAGATCGTTGTTTACAACACTCTAATGATAAAACATCAGACAACTACTATAAATTGAAATTACTGGTTCAAATGCTGTGAATGTTTTCAGGTTTAGTAAACAGCCTCATTTGAAGTAGAATATCACACAGACAAAAACAAATTAGCTCATTTTAATTTCTGTTAATGCAAAATTAACATAGCTATGGAGAAAACCCTAATAATGATGATTAGTCTCTATTACAGTTGTAACTGGACTCATTTGCATGGGATTGTCTGTTTGCAGCGTGGCCACTTCAGTCACACACTCTCCACAGATGGCCTCATTTCACTGGCGTGGAGGAGGTCTTTAGGGAGAGACAAATTTAATTCTCCATTGGTTAAACCACTGAACCAGGTCGACCAAGTGTCCATTTAGTAAAGCTTCCGTGAAGTGGTCCAATTAAATCTGGAATAAAAATTAGGCAAAAAAAAATGTGGACTCCTGAATAAAACAGTTCAATGTGTCAGTGGTAGCACACTTGCAGCTGCGCAGTTCCATGGTAATGCAAATCATCACCTCCATATTCCATGGCTTTCATGAAAATATTAAAAAATGGTTAATTGAACCAAAGCACAGAAGAAGACAAAATACACTCTTGTGTCTCAAAAGTCTCCAGCTTAGGTATGTCATTTTCTGATGCTGCCTTTAACTCGCTCAAGCAAATATACTGTAACATGGTTCTGTTAGAAAAATGCAGTATTTGCATCTTGCCCTGTTTTGTATCTGTGTCTGTATCTAGTGAAGCAAAGTGTCTATTGGAACCACGTTTGTTGATTTTTTTTTTTTTTTTTTTAAATGACAGCCAGTATCTCTAGTTTCCATTGGACTGGCATTTCAAGCACTGTTCCTGAGAGGAACTAAAAAGCTGTGACCACCAAGCAGCACCTCCTGCAGTTTGGGATGATGATCATCTACAGTGCAAACTGTGCCTAACCACCGAGGGCCTTTTATTCTAAGTGGCACCCACGAGCGAAATAGGCAGCCCCCCCCCCCCCCCCATGTCTTTTGACTCTGCTTCTTCCACAGACAGAAGTTTCATTTCTTGAAAAGTAAATAAAAGTAAATGGACTGATTCTTACATAGTGCTTTTCTACTCTGCCATTGCATTACCATTGCACTTAAAGCACTTTATACAACATGCCTCATTCACCCATTCTCACTCGCTCATACAAGCACTGTTTTCCACACCTAAGTGCTAACATTCAGACACATTCACACTCCTGAATCCACTGAAGAGTAACTTGAGGTTCAGTATCTTGCCCAAGGATACTTCGACATGCAGGCTGGAGTAGCCGGGGATCAAACCCCCCAACCTTCCAACTTTCTGAGCCACAGCGGCCCCATCATCTTTTAAAAAATTCTGTCAATCGACTGCCTCTGTTCCTATGAATATACAGTAATATAGGAATACTTTGATTAAAGAAAAACTACCAATGTCACTGATTTCAAAGCACTTGAGCATAATTACAATAATCCTACAAAAGTACTGTTCATGCTGAAGGATTTGCAGAGTGGCTTTGGCCAGCTGCTTTGGCCAGTCAGATGAAGACTGACTGGCCGAAGAGCTCCCGATGCTGGTAACCACAATGCAGTAACTAATGCACCGACTTGATTCAAATAAACAAGAGTTTTTTGGTTTTTTTTGTGATGTTTTGTTCCCCCCATTTCTCTACATTACAAAAGTCAGCATGAATTAACTGAATTAAATAACAGGTGTAAATTCTCTTCCTCAAACACTACACAAGATTATGCGTTCATAAACCTTTGAGCTTCATTCTGTTTGTTGGGGCTGAATTTAGCTCCACAACGGGGGGAAAAAAACACCTCAAAGGTGTGGCTGTCGAGCCGGAGTCTATTGACTGAACACTGCAATTGGTCGTGGAAAGTCAGTGCTGATGGCGACCAGTGCTTTCACTTCGTGAGGAGCAGCCTGTGACAAGACTTGGCGGTGAGATCAATGGCGGAAGCCCACCTGGAGATGGATGATGGGAGAACATTACCACTAATAAGCCTCTGCCACACTGCAGACAGAGTCAGGACCTTACCTGCTAGCTACTATCGACTAGAGAGGGGAGCAGAGGGGAGCAGAGCTGTCCATTCACATACCCTCCTTCCTGCTCATGTGCTTGGCAGAGTACAAGAGAAATGAAAAGCCACAGAGGCTATCTTCAACTGAGAAACACGAAAGCAAAGCAGAAGCAGAGTTCAGAAAACTGAGACCCGTGTATGAAAATTTCTTTAAACAATACTTCTTTAACAGTGCAGAAGACAGTGTTCATTTATCACCGAGCATCACAAATCATGCAACTGTTGTAATCACTAATCTCAGTGTACTGTGCTCATAATGAGTATCTGTAATTGGACATATGCAACATGTATTTAAAAAAAATCAATAGCTACAAGATTATATGGCACTATTCAGTAGCTAATTAGTTACTCTGAACCTGTCATCTCACTGTTAATATTATTATCAGGTAATTCAGAAACCTGAATACTCATGCAGTGAAACTGAAATGAAACGAGCTTGACATTTTCCCCTCCAAACTGGGACAGGAAAGAAATGTCCCATTGTTTTGTGTCTCAGGCACTGACATTTATGAGGGAATCCAAAGACATTACCATTGCCATTCTTACAATCTTTCAATTAAGGCTGGGTTCATATTTCAGCTATCTGTTTTCACTCACAAAGGTATACTGATAATGGCCATTCTGGCATTTATGAGGAAGCTGCTCCCAGGGCAGGAGCTACATTTAGACATGTTCTTGAAGCCTAATTGGGTGAGAAGTGAGGTCCCATTAAATAATATGTCACAGTGGAGTACATGCCAAGAGCTGAAATGAACTACTTCCACAGTATTGGTCCCATTTAATTTAGATGTAGTTAAAAGCAGCGGTTCTGCTTTGAGAGAATCACTCACAGTAAAATCCAAATTTGGTGCATTTCAGCTCAGATTAAGCAGCTTTTTAGAGAGAGAAAGTATACATTAAGAGCTATGCAAAGGATTTGTTTCCATCATAAAGCACTAACTATTTGTATTTTCTGACAGACTGCAGTATAACAACTGCAATTATTATTGTATGAAAATATTGAAATCATTCCAGCCTTTAACACACACTTGAATTACACTGCAGTAAAATGGCCAACTTCAAGCTCTTCACTTCAGCAACTGTCAACAGTTTCTTCAGCTGTTGTGATAATGTTATAATGAGGCTCTGTTGGATGACAGCATGACATCCATTCATCTCGAAGCAGACTGCCTCTAATTTATTTTCCTATTTACTCTGTTCAGCCCAGGTACTTGTTTTCTCATGGTTTCTAAACTATAATCCATCCCTGGCTGCACATTATCCAAGCCAAGCTACTGTAAACGTAGCACCTAAACAGTGCTGGCAACGTATGATTCATTTTGTGATTGGAAGATCAATAACCAATTTGAAGATGACCTGGTGGAGAGGATCAAGATTGCGAAGCTATGCTTCGATGTGCAGCGTAAATCTCGGGTGGTGGATGTGTGTCCAGGCCTGCCACAGCTCCTGCTCAGGGGAATGATTTATGCCTCGGCCCTGCGGCGAGTCCAGCAGTGGTTGTGCTCTTATCGAACAGGCGTGGCTAATTTGAGTGGTTTCTGCGTGAAAAGTGGGGACGGTAAGTGAATGGGTTTTACAATTAGAAAAAGTGAAGAAAGTCATGAAGTATATGAGGGAGAAAAAACCTTTAGAGTCATTGAGCATTACAGTCATCAGCATAATCACTGCCATAAGCAGCTCATAGCAATAAAAATGCCTCTACTTCTCTGAAGCACTTGCATGCACTTACTAGATTTAAGGAGATAAACAAAAAGAAACAGAAAGTCATAATCCATGACTTGTGCAAGTTAAGAACATAAATGCTTGTGCCAGGCCATCGTCTTAAGACCAGAGTCAATCATCCACTAAAGCACTGCAAAGAGACAAACGCTTAAATGCTCTCCACGCATCGGAGTAACAACCGCTCTTCTGACTGCATGACTTCCCAATTCAACATGAGTGCCAGTTGCATAAGTGCAAAATATGAATGGATCCAAGGCGACAGGAGGGAGAAAAGTTAGATGGAAGGAAGTCATTACGAGAGCTGCACTCTCCTCACAAACCCTATCTCTGTAATGCAGAGAAATTTGAAAACTGGCCATGAGTTCTGAAGGATATCTCATAACACTTGACAAGTGAAAACCGCCACCAGGCAGCTAATGGCTATACTGTCATGAGGGCAAATAAAAAGGCATGAGTTTCCATGCATGTAGGCTTTGTGGCTCTGGTCATGTGAGACACAGTTTGCAAAAGGCAAGTCTCTCATTCCCTAAATTCCCTCAACAGATCAGCCTTGCTGCCAGACCAGATGTGAGACGCAGGGATCATTGGCCTTAGGAAAAGAGGTTGACTGAGGAGAAGAGCAGCAAAAAAAAGGTGTGCTTCATTAAGTGCTCAAATCCCAGGTGGCCATTTGTCCCAGTAGCACTGTCCCTGTGGAGCAGAACTGTGTGGGGTGGAGAGGAGATGAACAGAGGCCCGCGTTAGCAGAAGCAGCATCCTTGAGCCCACAGCTGCCAGTGGCTCCATCACTCTCAAGACATCAGTAACTAAACCACACACCACAGAGCAGCGCACGCTCCCTGACCACTGCCAATTACAGTGACCCATTAAGAAAAACAAATGCTGCTTCAGCAGATGGAAGAACAGATCTGTGTTTATTTGCCCGTTCTGTGAAAGAGGAGACTAAACAAATTTTGAATCGGATGGGCATCTCTTGTCTAACCAAACTTTTTTATTCTTATTTTCATGTAACACTTCAGTTCTTGTTTTGCCAGAGGGTGGTTTAAAGGGACACTTACTCAACAGTATTGTTCAGACATGAACATCTGAAAAAACAGAATCATGACACACCTGCTTTAAAAAAAAAAAAAAATCCACAAACCTTGTTGTGAGCAGTTTAAAGCAGGAAATATTCTTTTCTTTTACCAAATTACATCTGCAACCCTAAAGAAGCATGGAGCTAGCTTCCATAAGGGAGATACCATCAATGTTTGCAATCCAGTTACACTACCATGAGTCTCTTATTATTGGTATTATTGCATACTTTCTTCTGTAGTTCTGTAGAAATGAAATAGTTCCTACATGAAACTGCTCATGTCAAGGTTTGTGGATTTTTTTTTTCTGAATAATCAGGTTATGTTTTCTGGAAAGGAAAGACAAGTACAATTAAGTTCCCTATTTTTCATGAGAAGCCAGACATCTCTACCGCACATATCTCCATAACTAGGTAAGTCACACCAAAACGGTGGTTAAATAGCACTATAGGCCAGAGGGGGAAAAAATACTTTTGGCTAAACTCTATCAATATAACTTGGTAGTGCTATTCTAACATGCACCAGTATGGCTGTTTATTTATTTTTAATCTTGTATTACAGTTATGTGAAAGATGAACTGTTACTGATGTTTATGTGTATGACGTTATCATAAATATAGACTATGCTAAACAAAGACCAAACATTCCCATTATTTGGGGATTTGGATGAAAACTAAGTACTGAGGATGCAAGCTCATTTCCTCAATACTACAAAGAGTCTTTACAAAGTTACCTTTACCTAATACCTGGAATACCTGGAAAATTTGGGATGTTGGTAAAAGTAGTGTTTAACTTCTACAAATTAATAAAAGGGCTCTAGATTTTTTTTATTTTTTACCAAACTTTCCATACGGGTGAAGCAAATATCACAGCTGAAATACAGACAACACCATAGGGAATGCACATACTGTGATCAACGAACACATTATGCAACATAGTTCACAGGGGA
The DNA here is from genome assembly GCA_034780415.1 of Cichlasoma orientale. NCBI lineage: Eukaryota > Metazoa > Chordata > Actinopteri > Cichliformes > Cichlidae > Cichlasoma > Cichlasoma orientale. The sequence goes on from JAVDPK010001473.1 coordinate 13,246, forward strand.
CTTCCCTGTGATATAAACTTAATCCAACCATGAAGAGTTGTTATGAGGAATAAGATAAGAGGCATTTGAAACTTCATGGGCCGCACAGCTGCGAAATAATGCTGCATGAACTTTTTTCACAAATATGGCTCAAGTGTTTCCTGTACATTCTTGAGCTCATTTGTGTTTATTTACTTCCAGGGGGCCGTGAAGGCACATGAAGGAGGAGCCGAGAGAAGCGAGTCGGAGCCGCAAAGTAATGGTCCCGAGTTAAATGAGCAGCTGCAGCTCGCAATATCTGGTGACACAGAGAATCCCTTTGCCGAGTCTCTCTCACAAGGGACGGGCTCATCTTAAATCATCCTCTGATTTCCACAAGCAGTGCAACGATATCTCACTCTGAAGACTGAAGCGGAGGCTTTTTATGGGTGCTCAGGTAATTGAGCAGCAAGCGCGGAAAAGATCTAATGCACTTATCCATGAAGGAAGTGTATCTAAACTAAATGACTGGTGAACTGAAATTGGGATTCTCTCTTCCCCCCAATCTCTTTGTTGCCTTTTAGGAATATGTCAATAAGATATGTTTGTGAACCTGCAGTGTTTGGCAGTGGAGCGATGGTGTTATCTAGGCTACATGTGTCCCGGTGTAAATAAGCCTGTCAGTTTAACCACAAGTTCATATGTAATAGAGGACAGGGCTGAGGGATGACGGTACTGCTTCTTTATGGCTCCTCAAGCCACACTTGTCAAGGGAAGTGGCCTACAAGACAGCTCAGATGGGCACAACAAATAGGCTTTGTGTCTGTAGTTTACAATTACCCAACACAGAGACAAACTATACAGCGACTGTCTCAGAAATATACGCTGACCAGACTCACTGATGCTTTTGCCAGGGAGAAGCCAAACATCATAACAAAGTCTAAATTTTGCTTCCACAAATAAAATATCAACAGATATGCAAATAAACTAAATTATTTAACTATAAGAAGCCCCAGTATGACCATCAAGGTTCTGGCGATCCAATATTACGGTCACACAAATATCTGAATACAGCTGAAAAAGAATTAGAAAAAAAGTGGAAAAAAATTGTAATCTATTCACTTTTTTTTATTCTGTAATATCTCATATTAACGCCATGCTAAGAACTCACTCATGAATATTCTTAAGCAGAGTGCAAAGATAAAAGAGTCTTCCTGTGCTCTTTTCAATTAGAAGCCCCTGAGTTATGGTAGTCGCTACATGTTACTATATCTTATTTATGTGTTGATTAAAAAGCGTGTCTCTTAAAGGACTGGAGGGCTTTAAAAAGGCCCATCAGGAATTTAACTTTGTAACCAGGAAATCCTCAACCCTCTATGCAACCCTCACTGGTGCTTTCAAAGTGCTGAACTTGTAGGAAACAAAGACAAGCGATACGTTTGGTTTCTTAATTTATCTCCGAATAACAGTCAGCTGTGCCTTTCTTGTCCTACATTCGGCAAAGCGACCACTGCATTGTGGGCTGCCACCCTAACAGTGACAGCTCCATAACAGGCCCAGTGCACAGCAGAGCCTTGAGGTTCACTCTGCCAAAGCTACTCTAAAAAGCCCCGAAAGCGCCTGCAGACAACTCGCTCCTCTCTGTGGGCAGACACAGAGTGAACCTGCGACACGTGACAGGCCCCTGCCTCAAGTCACTATGCGCTGCTATTCTCCATGGTCCTTGCACTGTCAAAGACCCTTCACATACATGCACAAAACAACATATCAAGCACTTTATAGGAGGCATTAAAGGAAAAGCTGCAACTATAGCTTTCTTTCGAAGGTTTAACTGTTTGAAAGTTGAAAAAAAATTCCCAGAGCCCAGAGTGACCTCCTCAAACTACCGGACAAATATTAAAAAGCTCTAAAGATCTTCAATTTGCAATGATATAAAATTAAGGAAAGCAACACATACAAAGTTTGGACTCACCACATTTTGAACTCTCCTTATCCCTGGAACACTAACGTGAGTTTTGTAACACCATCACTTCCACATAGGTGAAAATCACCCGATGTTAGTGTTCTAGTGTTAAACTTATTTTCCTTACTTTGTTTTCTCCCCAGTTGCCATGTGTTGGAATCTAATCATATCCTGAAAATGATCAAGGCCAAAAGCTAGGAAAATGTCTCCTTTGAAATGTTTGGGAAGCATCTGTCTCCAGCACCTTTGAAACCCAGATAGAGACATCTGTCTGCCGTGGTTACATGCCCAAAGTACCCTAAGACACTGACGTGTACATCGATACATTTAATTTGACTGTTTAGCTTTCCTCAAATAACGCCATAATTTCAAATATTTTTAAAGACAGTATTAAAGGTATGTTTCATATTCCCTAATAAGATTCACTGCTTTGAAATTTTTGCCAGGGAACCGAATATATTTTTCTCTTTCTGAAATTATGATTGGTCTTGTGCGGATATGGAACAGATGGTGTTATCTACCTCATGGGTGAGGGGAGCAACAAGTGTGCAATTAAAGGCTTGAGGAACTGCTTCATTCAAAAACACAAACTCCGGAAAGCAAAAGAACACTTCCTATGTGCTGCATTTAGCGAGTTAAATTTGATCTAGTGAATGCAAATACATGGTAAAAGTGAAAATCAGCAAGCATGAACACTAATGAACAGTTCGTGCAATTTTAAGTGGTCAGCACTTTGCAGACTATCTTTAACCAATTTTGCACACACTCTTGGATGAGCTCATTCTTCTGCAAAGGCCTATCCAGCACTTTTTTAAGAACTCTGACACTGGATGCAATAGAAATGGTAAGAAGCTAACACGTGCATTTTCTCCCTTAAATAGATTGTAGTCAGAAGTTTGCAAGAAGGGATGGCTTTGCTTCATCGTTCATTCAATCACATGACACTCCCTTGATAAATAGGCAATCTAATAACATTAGGAGCACAAAATAACTTTTCTCACTCAGTCCTTGACCTTATAGAGTAGTCGGTTTGGGTAAAAGCTCCGGCTATCAATTAAAATTGATTTTTCTTTCGGATGAATTGCTGCGTAAACATTTGAACTAAAATGGCCATAGAAAGCTGTCACTAATAAATAATAACTATTGCAATGGATTTCTCCACTACCTCCACACTCTATACAGCAGCCCAAGCTTATTTTGGCTGCAGGCTGTTCAGGCCAAATAAAGACAATGCAAGCAGATTTTGGGAGCGGCGAAGGAACTGCCTTTGGACAAGGAACCATCTCAGCATGTGTAGAGCCGGAGGAGAGACAAAACTGCCATCAAACGATGATGACCATGCCACTTCTGAGGCACCACACAGGACGCAGAGGAAGCAGTGAAACATTTAGGTCATGCCAAGTTCAAACGCGCACAGATGCAGCAGTGTGACAGTTGAGGACATTTACAGACACAACTGTAAATCACGCTGGCATAAATTTAATCAAAGCGCAGAACTTATACATTTAAATTCCAAAAATGGCACAAATACACCTGGGGCATCCCGTCTGTAAAGGAATATTATGGTTCACTGATGGTTTATTAAACTTAATAATGGTTGAGAGAACATATTAATGGGTGTGCAACAGAATATTGGATTTTAATCTCAGTGGTTATTTGTTTCAAAATAACAAGTATTATTACAGTCTGGATCCTATAGATGTTTTTTTTTTTTTTGTTTATTTTTCCAAACACAGCTTTACAATCACATGCTGGTTTTACGTGCATTGCTGAAGTGAGTAACTGCAAATGATGACACATTATGCTTAGTTAGGGTGACCAGATCCCAACAAACTAATGTGGAACAGAGAGTTTGTCTGGGACAACGTGGGACCTTTTACTCAGAAATTTTTATACACTTTTATACACCAGACAGTGTTTTTTTTTAATACCTGCTAATCTGGTCACTAACACAAATAACCAGTCAATCACATGGCAGCAACTCTGTGAATCTAGACATGTAGACACAGTCAAGAATACCTGCACAAATACAAACTGAGCATCAGAATGGGGACGAAAGGTGATTTAAGTGACTTTGAATATTGGTGACAGTGAGAGCCAGCAGCCTCCAGGAACCACTGCCGACCAGCCGGGGAATTCACATTTTTCCCTTGCAACCAGTGGTTGTATCACATCCAAAATGGTCTCAAATGGCCTCCACAGTCACCAGATCTGAATCCACTAGAGCGCCTTTGGGATGTGGTCAGACTCGAGATTTCCTTCACGGATGGGCAGCTGACAAATCTGCAGCAACTGTGTATGCTATCATGTCAATATGGAATAAATCTCCAGCACCTTGTTGAATCTATGCCACGGAGAATTAAGGCAGTTCTGAATGTAGTGTAATAAAGTGTCTGGTGCGTGAATATCTAACTTGGAAAGTAACCAAACACAAACTATGCGGGTTTGAGGTTTAGCATTTATCATTTGATAAATATACTGCATATATTTCAGTGCAATTTTCCACACTCTTCTTTAAGTAAATATAAAAAGCTAAAATTGAAGCAAATGCTTGTTTTTATGTGGAAAAAAGTTATATAAATATATATAATTATTTTTAATAACTGTTTTTTTCAGCTGCTGTTCTGTCAGTGCACCCCTAGATTGGCACATCTCATATTTCTTCTCTTTCACTCTTGACTTTTGCAGTATGTGCAATAAGAGACAAAGGATTGAATGTTGTGCCCATAAAGTGGGACACCTGGTCACCCCAAGATTTAGCTGTGACCCGCTCCAGCAACGTAGCTACTGTAACAGGATGTACCTGTGCTAAAGATCTTGCCAAAGAACATTGCGTTAATAAAACCTTTTGAAAACTGCAGTACGCAGATTAATTAGAGCTCACACTGAGCTCTTTGATGTCTAATTTAATATTTAATTTTAAAGAGGTCATTTCTGTAACAGTTCGGTCATTCAGTTTTAAAATGAACTGCCAATATGCACAATGAAGGCAAACTAGGATGCATAAATCCCTAGTCTGATTTTAAATAAGATAACCCTGAGTGAAATTTTGGGTTAGTATGTTTAGTTCTGTGTATTTAGATATTAGCAGTGATTATTTTTACATATATCAACCATCTCTGATAGTGCCAATAGTGTAAAGGTGTAAAATACATGACTCATGTTCCTAGATCGGAATAATTTGCAAATTAGCTGCATCCCATAAGAACCCAATGCCCCAGGTGTATTTGCAACATTCATCCTTTTTCCCATAAGGGTTTTATCATTGAAAGGACAGAGTATGAATAATTAGCAAAGGACCGCTCATGACAGCGAATCCTATTTTGGTTTTATGCCTTCAGTCAAAACAAATACAAGCCGCAGCTCCCAGGGTTTCATCAAACACATCAATATTCAGCTGATAATACCTTTAATCTGTGGCCAAGAAAAACTTGCATAACTCCTCCAAACACTACAGGGAGTTTCCACTAATGATCAAAAATGATGAGGAAATATGAGGTAAATAGCTTATAATTAATTTTAATAGGCCTCCCCATTTATAATACAGCACCCTACATTATCCGAGCTGACCCTCTTGGATAGAAACAAAACAGAAGAGGATTTTTTTTTCCAGCTTCAAAAAGAATTTTCTGATGAGCTGTTTAATGCATTGTAGTTGTTGACTGGTGTGCACTGATGATTTACTCATAGTCATCAGAAAAGGTGGCTTTGCAGTTGCACTCTATGTAGCCTATGTGTACAATAACTCAGTGCAAATGTATGTGTGATAATTGCTGGTAACTCTCCTTATTTTACACATTAAACCCCAACTTAAATTCAAATTTGTTGCTTCATTAACATGCTGCTGTTAAAATAACGCTCTATACTCATACAACACAATCAATAGTCTTCCTGGAAGCACAAATTTTATTTTTAGGTCTAGTATTTATCGGCTGATAAATGCTAGATCTAAATGCTAGTTCTTTTTATCAGTTGATAAAAGATGTACAGTACCAGTCAAAAGTTTGGACACACCTTCTAATAATTCAGTGGTAGGAAAACCAGGAAAGGAAAACCAAGAGTTACCTCTGTTGCACAGGATAAGTTCATCAGAGTTAACAGCACTCCAGTTAAGAGCCCACCATGTCTTTGTAAGACACAGAAAAGGTGAGTGGATGGTTCCTACATGTGCAGTTCCCACTGTGAAGTATGGAGGAGGAAGTGTGATGGTATGGGGGTGCTTTGCTGGTTCTGGTGCTGCATTCTGTAGCGACATGCCATCCCATCTGGTTTGCACTTAGTGAGACCATCATTTGATTTTCAACAGGACAAAGACCCCAAACACACCTCAAGGCTATGTAAGGGCTATTTGACCAAGATGACTTCAGTATTAATTTACAATGCAGGAAAATAAATTAAAACACTGAATGATAAAGTGTGTCCAGACTTCTGACTGGTACTATTTATATTTTATCAGTTGATAAACAGAACTATGATGCAGTTAAATACTGTATATGATAGAGAGCACACATAGTGAAGTAAAATAAAACAGAGGCTCTGTGCTAACTTTGCCGTGCTTACAGTGCTATCAAGTAAACGGACTGGTACTTAGAGTGCTTTTCTACTCTGTCTGAGCACTCAAAGCACTTTCTTACTACAAGCCTCATTCACCCATTCCCATGCACAGTCATACAAGTGCCTTTTTCTGTGCCTAAGCACTTTTAACCTAACATTCACACACTTACACTCCAATGGAAGCATTGAGGGAAACTCGGGGTTCAGCACCTTTCCCAAGGATATTTCACCATGTAGACAAGAGGAGCCAGGGATCGAATTACTCGACGACCTGCTCTACCTTCTGAGCCACATCCATCTTAATTAGCAAACATAATAGCCAATCATCCATCCATACATACATATTCTGCTTATCCAGTTCAGGGCGGTGGGAGTGCCAAAGCCTATCCCAGCTGTCATGGGACTGGGAACACACTGGACAGGTGGTCAGTATACGGCAGACCAGTGGTTCCCAAAGTCAAGAGTGCTGCGGCCCACTTAAAAAACAGAAAATACCATGGGGCCCTCCTCCCCCCAGTCGTCCGATAGCTCCGGCCTGTGAAATTTTCCTGGCTAGAAGCCTGTCTTCGCTCTCATCAAAATACAAGAGAAAGCAATGGATTTCCTTCAAAATTTGATTCAAAAAACATAAACAACACAGGCTGTTGGCTATAAATTGCTAATACTACCCAGTCATATGTAAAGTGCTTAGGCCAATATGTGACTCACCTGCCACTGGGACACAAACTTCAATAAATTTCAGTAAATTTATATAAATATGTAACTATGCATACTTGTGCATAATTTCAAACTGAATTTCTGTTATTACTGCGGCCCCCCTGCAGTACCTTTGGGCCGCAGCCCACACTTTGGGAACCACTGTGGTAGACCATTCGCACCATCTTTGCTAATTAATCCTAGGCACAAATTACAGCTGAAATTGAGGAAAGCCTCCAGTATTTACCATAGTCCCTGCGCCGTTAACCCTGAGTTTTGTATTTTGGACTAAGACTAAGCCGTGTTTATTTATCTCAAGGTTGTTTCTTAGTTGTTGTGTTGTTTCTGCTTTGTGCTTTTCTTACAACTATTGAGTTTATTTTCATTCTTTCAGTTTCCCCTGCCTCCCCTATGTTACCCATGTATTGTCAAGTTATTTCCTGTTTTATTTTGGTAGTCTTTGTCCCAAATGTTTAGTGTTCAGTCTGACTTTCCCCAGTGAGTTTCAGCTATGTTCCCAGTTCTCCCTCATTGTCTGACTCTCCCTCTGTTCTTTGTCGTGTCCTCCTTCTTGGTAGTATATTTCTCTGTTTCCAGTTTCCCTGCTCCTGCCCTGCCACCGTCTTTTTGTATTTTTTTGCAAGCTACAGCATTAAAGCTGATCTTTGAGTTCATCCTTTGTCTCCTGAGTCTTGCATTTGGGTCCTAATCCTGTCTTCCACACTCCCGAACTGTGACAGTATTGGACTTGTATTATAGACAAATACAACATTTGGTATTTTTCTTTACTTTTCCAAAATGTTTACGCTGCTAGCAACTTTATTCATTAATAGTGCAGCCATCATGGGAAAAAATACCCTAAGTGGCATAAGGAAACATATTCTACATACACTAATAACATAAATAACAAAAGTAAGCTGAAGAGCAAACAGATTCTAAACATTACAATAGAAAATTATTTTAAGCCACCACTCCAAATTGAAATTATAGTTTGATAAGTTCAAAGTCCAATCAACAAACTGCATTATTTATCTAACTTTTCATTACACAAACTGTATTACAGTGATGCTTAAAAGACTAAACACTGTGCATGTTTGTGACTTTATGACAGATGGCAGGCTAAAGGTCGAAAACACACATGAGGCTCACTGTAGAGGGATCAGTCCAGTAGGATACCCCTGTGTGTCTATGGTGGAACCCCTTGGGAGAGATGCCACCAAAGGCTTTTTTGAACCCAGCAAGCTACAAAGAGAGACCCCCTGCTTCAGGTCCTGATTCCATGAAGACAGCACCAAGCTTAGAGACACCTACACATCTTTCATTTACTTACAAGCTCTCATGAGTCCATTCAGCACAGCAAACAAAACTAAATTAACATTCAACTACACATATTTTGTCATACAGTACTGTGCAAAAGTCTTGAGCCACCCCTCATTTCTTTATATTTTCCTTCCAATAAGCCAGACTTTCTTGTAATTTTTAAAGTAGTTTTGAGCGATAATTCTCCAGGCTTTCTGAAGGTTTTTCTTTTGGAAACTGGCTGCTTTTTCACTCATTTCCAGTCCAGTCTTTGTACCTGACAGTTTTTAGAGGACTGTTTGTTTTTTTTTTGGAGGGGGGGGGGGGGGCTTTTGCCAAGCCACTTATAAAACAGCCCTATAAATCATTAAAGCATAAAAAAGGCACCTAACTCCATAAGGTTTAATATCATGTCAGCCCACCCTTTGCAACTATAACTGCTTCAGCTCTTCTGGGAAGGCTTTCCACAAGGTTTGTGTGTTTGGGAATTTTTGCATTTGTGAGGTCAGAGACTGATGTTGGACGAGAAGACCTGGCTCAGTCTCCGCTCTAATTCATCTCAAAGGTGTTCTATCAGGTTGAGGTCAGGACTGTCTACAGGCCACTCAAGTTCTTCCACACCAAACTCCCTCATCCATGTCTTTATGGACCTCATTTTGTGAACTGGTGTGCATTCATGTTGGAACAGGGAGAGCCATCCCCCAAATGTTCCCACAAAGTTGGGAACATTTGAAGATGAAATTGTCCAAAATGTCTGCTAAAGCATTAAGAGTTCCTTTCACTGGAACTAAGTGAAACAACAACTCCTGAAAAGCAACCCCACACCATATTTCCCCCTCAACCAAACTTTACACTTGGCCCAATGCAGTCAGACAAGTACCAGTGTCCTGGCAACCGCCAAACCCAGACTTGTCCATCGGATTGCCAGATGGAGAACGTGTCTCCACTGCTCTAGAGTCTAGTACTGGTGTGCTTTACACCACTGCATCTGACGCTTTGCATTACCCCTTAGTGATGTAAGGCTTGGATTCAGCTACTCAGCCATGGAAACCCATTCCATGAAGATCGCTATGAACTGTTCTTGAGCTAATACTGTATGAAGGCCACATGAAGTTTGGAGGTCTGTAGTGATAGACTCTGCAGAAAGTTGGCGACCTCTGTGCACTATGCACCTCAGCAGCCGCTGACCCCGCTCTGTGATTTTATGTGGCCTACCACTTCCACACACTCACTGCCACTTTGTTATAATACCTCTAACAATTGACTGTGGAATATTTAGTAGCAAGGAAATTTCACAACTGTACTTGTTGCACAGATGTATCCTATCACCGTATTCACTGAGCTCCTGAGAGGAAGCGATACTTTCACAAATGTTTGTAGAAGCAGTCTGCATGTCTACGTGCTTGATTTTATACATCTGTAACCATGGAAGTGATTGGAACAAGTGAATTTAATGATTTGGATGGATGAGTAAATACTTTTGGCAATATAGTGTAAGTAGCAGCAGGTTTTATGGAATGATTTGAAACCTTTGGTTAAATCATCATCAATCTGTACAGAGGAGGTCAAGAGAGGTACAGCAGTGACTGTCTACAGCCATCTGTAAAGCATGGTGGCGGCTCTGTCATGGTTTGGGACTGTATTTCAGCCAGCAGTGTTGTAGATCTTGTCAAAATTGATGGAATTATGAGAGTCAGATTTTGATCCACCATGCAATACCAATTGCATGGTGCAATTATTCCAAACATACAACTAAGTATAAGCATCCCTGGAACACTATCAGTCATGGACAGGCCTCCCCAGACCCAGATCTCAACATTATTGAAGCAGCGTGGGATCATCTTTACATAGAATTGAATTAAAGCCAGGCAAGAAGGCTGGAGAACTATCCCTGAACTACAACAACACTTGCCTAACAGTTCAGCTTTCTTGAAGAATACAGGTGTTCATACCAAACGTGGACTTTCAACCTTGTTAGAATTGTACAAACTCTGTTTTTGCCTTATATAATGTGTTTTTATCTGTTTGCACACAGTACTGGATATAGGCCTCTGCTGATTGGTCAATCTATAAATTGAAAGATAATGAATAAATTAATAAATCATGATAAAATGTGAAAAAAATACCAACTATTTCACTGAAATACACCATTTGCATTAGTTATGATTCGAGGCTTGTTGTCAGAGTGATAATGGGTTTAACCCTCTGTTATTTAACACATAAATTGGCTTAAATGCAAAATCATATTAAAGACAAATTGAAATGCATGAAGTCCCAGTTTCTTGATGCAAAAGAAGCCGTGTTTTGTATAACAGGCAGACGAATCACACAGGAGTTCCTCTACCTGACTCCCAGATCTGACTGGATGCTCTATGATCTACTCTTTACTTAATGAGGTGTCATGTGCAGTTTATATAAAAGGTGTGACCTTATTAAATTGTGAGTGAAGGGGCGAAGCAATAGCTGGGGACAGATGGTAAGGCTGTGTAGAAAGTCATTTTGCTGGTAACATCTATGGGACGAGAAGCCCTCATTCGAGATTACATTTGTGGCTCCATTTAAATTGTGCTGCTGATTTTTAATGTAACATTAAAAATTAAAATATCACATTTAATTAAACTGGTTTTATTTAACTCTTTGAAAAACAAAATTTGCCAGGAATAATTCAGATTTTTCATTCTAGTGTAGTCACATAGAAATTAAGAAGGCTCAGAAAACAAATTTACACTGAGATCAGCTGCAAAATGCAGAAACAACTAATTTAATATCTTAAATGTAATCACACACAGAAGTACCCATAACAATGAATTCTGAATGCATCCATATTCAATGATTAAAAATAAATAAAAACAGAAGTTAAGAGATAATTCCTTAGAACCAGGCTGCTCTTTAAATCAAACCACTTTCCTGGGACCGCTCCAAGCTTTCCAAACACAATTCTTATTACTCTTTTCCTTTAACTTCATTTCTGACAGCCAATTCAATTAGGCTGGATATGTGTTGGTGTAAAAAGGCAACATGACAAACTGAGAAGATGGATGGCAACCTTTGCTTCACCATTAAAATCACAACTGCGTCGCATTGAAGCTCAATCTACTGCAGTATTACCAGCTGCAGCCAAATGAACACAGCTTAGACTACAGTGCCAGACACGGCCATAACTAACCACCTCCTGCAGTTTAGCTTTTTTTTTTTTTTTTTAAATGATATGTATGCTAGATCTTCCAGCAGCCTGTGCTTACAACCACATTTAATACATTCACCATATATGAACAAAAAAATAGATTTAAAAAATAAAGCTAAAGAAAAGCAACTGAAAATATCATATTTATTTAATGTTCATTTTCTGAAGGTAAGCCATGGTGACTCATCAGCCACCTGACCTTAATGGCAGTCAGTGGGTACGTGTTGTCTGGCTGAACCCATGTTGGCGTCATCGGGCGCCAGGGAGGAGTTGACCTGCTGGCAGATGAAGGAGTAGAGGCTGACGTCAGGGCGCCGACCACAGCAGCTCTTGCACACTGAGCTGTAGTACTGCCCCAAGAGATCGTACACCTCCCCTGTAACGAGACAAAGAGATATTGTCCAGTCTACTGAGATACAGGAGGGAAATTTCATGGTTCATGAGATCACATTATTTGCAAAAAAAATCATAACTGAAAAACAATCATGCTGTTATTTCTTGCTTCACATCTTTAACAATTTTAAAATGTTGAATGTAAAAGTGCAAAACACAAAGTTTCATAAAAACAAGAAGCTGGCAGGGCTGGGCTGTTCGCCTTACCAACACTGATGTTCTTCTGAGTGAGGAAAGAGTGCATGTTGTGGACATCTGTCATGAGTTGGCTGTCACCAAAGGTGAAATAGGCAACATCTCGGCCCGCCTCAGCAGCTGCCAGCATCTGGAGCAGAGCTGAGGGAAAAGAAGGCTAAACCTCAACAGTGTCTGTGACACAACATATGTTTCAATGCAGTATATCAACTAAACAAGGCTGTTTTTTATAAATGTTGTTTATAATTTGAAATACTTGAAAGGAAAATATAGGAGGTAAAAACAATTTAACGATGCTTTTAAAGTTTTCCCACACACGTTCATAGACTTGCAAACACAGAACAAAAAATAATGAAACAGAGGTCTGAAAAGTCATCCAGTAGCTTTTGCTTACATTAAAACTGAGAAGTACCAGCCTCTGCAGCCTACAGCAAAAGGTAAGTTATCGGGGGGATTGGTCTCACCCCTACTGAGAACGCTGGATTAGTTACAAAGGGAGTTCAGGTCTGGCCCCAGTGAGCTGTGAATATTTCAGGAGACCAGAAATATGTCTACTGATTAATGAATGTTGGTACGCTGCCGGTTAACGAGCAAAACCGAATCAACATTTTCACACGTTGACTGAGCTGAATATCACTTCATTTCAGCCCTTTCTCTCTCTTTTCAACTCTTTCTTCAAAAATTACATGGCAATTAAAAAAAAAAATGGGTCTGTGTGAGACTGCAGACAATAAATCCTGGTAGAGAACCGCATCTGAATTACACAACTTTCCCCTGGAGGCACATCATTAAGCAAACAGTAGTGATAGTGTCTATAAAGGACTGTACCTTGCTACAGCTAATTAATAAATGGATGGATGTATAGTTTGTAAGCACAAGGGCTCTAAGTCAGATAGTGAGAAGTGGAGCTATTACTGCAAATTGTTAGCAAAAAGAAGCTCCCTCCACAGTGACAATGATACAAAACACAGACAGAAAGCTACAACAGATTGATGGATTCAAGCAGGCGATCAATTTCACTATTAATGAAACATATTAACTTTGTCATTTGATCAATAGAAGGAAGGCAACGAACAGGCCTTAAGTAAATGAACGCATTCCCGGAAGACAAATGGATGCTCGCACAGATCTGCTGGAGCTTTTCCATCTAAAATGTATTCTGTTATATCGAGGGAGAGAGTCCAATTAGACTGCCAAGCGCACAAAGACTATAGGAGCCCTTTTGCCACAAGATCCTCTGACGGCAGTGTTACGTCAGTGCTTACCTTTCAGACGTGTGTCACCTCCAAAAACCCCACAGCCCCAGTTTCCTGTTGCAACTGCTGCGAGGTTTTGACTTTTTTCTTCTGGGCGTGCAAAGCCACAGTAAGCCTACATAAAGAGAGCAGAAAATCAGAAATGATTTCATACAATTATATTTCATGCAAGTGATATTTAACAACACTCATATCGAGTGAAAAGTACACTGTAAAGCATTTGTTTCTGGAATCATTCACTATATTGTACTGAGTAAATACAGTACGATGTAGTCTGTATGCAGCCTTCTCATGATAACAGTGAGAAGGCTGTATAGGTGTCCACTGAGGAAAATAGACACCTGTGAATTATCAGCATTAAGTATTGTCACAGAAATGTTATTCAAAGCAGAGAACTTCACAATAGGACTTGTAACAGAAAGTGCTATGCATACTGTAAGCAAACATATACTCACCCGCCACTTCATTAGTTACACCTGTTCAATTATTTAACTTAAATATCTAATCAGCCAATCACACGACAGCAATTCAATCCCTTTGGACCAAAAATTCACACGGGATCACCAGAAGTGGACAGCAGAAGATTAGAAAAATGTAGCCAGGAGGCCTCATGAACCTAAATTCCTGCTGCAACATTCAGATGGTAGGGTCAGAATTTGTTGTAAACGACAAGAAAGCATGAATCCCCCCTGCTTTCTACAAGCATGCTATACCTTATGAAGTGGCCAGTGAGTGTATTTGTTGTGTTAATTTTTGAAGGCTTACATCCTCAATATAAGTGAAACTATTTGACTACAAAAACTGTGATCAAACACTTTTTGTAATAAAATTAAATCCAGACAGCAACACAGTAATTACTTCTTCCCACATGCCTGCACTTGGTACATCATTCAGTGCTTGAAAACATAAGGGTTGGTTAGGATGAACATACCTTTTTACCAGTGTCATTTAGCATCATTGTAGGTGGGTTGTAAGTCACATAGTAAAAGAAATTGCAAATGGTTGATAAATGAAAGATCTGTAGGGGCTCTTAACATTAAATTTCACAATGGAAAAGAATGGCATAGTAAAAATGAATTGTAAGTGACCATCCTCTGACTGACCAGTCATAAATTCTTCTTGTGAAAGGGCAGATATGACAGTTAACTGAACAATAGTCGAACTGGGATTGATCTTCATGCTGATGCATTTTTCACACTCTTGTCAGAACTGTCAAACCCCTCCATGCTTTCTGACTTGACAACATCAACATCTTGATTTTCTATTACAAATAGACATGGCTACTCTGGGAAGATTACACATAACAAAGGACATATGTTTTTGTTTTTTGTTTCTTTCTTTTAACATGATGCAAATGTACTAACTGTGATTAATTTCACTAACGTCAATAATGCTTATTGAAATTTATTCTGGGCCTAATGTACAGTGTAACGAATATGATTATGTTTATTCTTTACAAATACAGCAATCTATCAGTATGTAATGCATGCATATGACACTCCATAATTCATATATTTACCCTGAGAAAAGTAAACATGAGTCAATATCATCTCAGACGGCATTTATGATGAGACTCTTGTTTTCATTCGCAACCAAATGGATTCACATTGAACCCATTAAATCGATGCAAATCAAAAATTAAAAATGACAGCAGCTGCAATGATAGAGGATCCCTACACTTTCACCATCATAAACATAGTAAACATGGATAATTTGTAAAGAATGAACTTAATTAGTAAATTAACAGAGAAAGAGAATGAAATTAAATAGTAAATTAAATTTGTAAAAATTCTCTATAGTGTGGTGGTTTACGCATTCACTTGGCAATGAAAGGTCAATGGTTTGACTCTGGCCAGAGACACATATCCCTTTGGCATTGTTTCAGAAAGGTATCTGGAATAAAACATGGCAAATCAAAGCATGTGGAGCTACCCTCTATGGCAATGCCTTACAAAAAGGAGCAGCTGAAAGAAGCTTTCTTTAATTTATAAAAAACAAAAACAAAACAAAAAAACAATAAGTACACTTGCAGCAGCACTCACCATACACCATACAAGGCAAAGAAAAACAATTGAAAAATGAATGCAAAAATATGGAGTGAAAGAAAAGTAACAGATAACCTTATTAAGTTCTCGGTTGAGTCGATCTGGGTGAAACTGGTCAAGAAAGCTCCTGAACTGCAGCGCATCAATGGCCACAATCTCAGTGCATCTTCTCTGCCAGCAATCGCTGAAAATTTAATTAAGAATAAAAATTAAAACTGTCTCCAAACAATCACAGTCCAACTCAGACAGACTGGCAAAAGTTTGCAGACAATTACCTTCACCAAGGAAGTTGTTTTTGGTAGTGTTTGCAGTGTTTGTAGGGGTGTAGAGTGGAGTCATGTTAACATGTTAACAATCCATTAAAATTTGGCTTATATCCTCCAAGGCCCTCAAGGTCAACTTAATAATTTATTGGTCAAAAATTGACAAAAAGCCTTATAACTTATGATTCTTACAAGTGCGGTGTGTATAGTCAACATATAGAAAGTACTTTATAAAGATTTAAAATATAATGTCACATCTGACCTCTGACCTGTCCTTCAAGGTCAATAGATTGATCTGAAGGTATTGCCAAGAGAAAGAGAATTAGTCCACATAAAAAAAATAACTCAAAATTATATTAAGTATATTTAAATGGGTTCCAACAGAGCAAATAGCAAAAGTCTGCACTTTGTACTTGTTTTTACTGAACTGCAATCTTCTTAAAGTACATTTAAAAAGAACAGAGAAAACAAAATTTATATATACAAAATACACTACTGTTACCTTAAAAGTAAATACTGCCCAGAGAGTGAGCTGCCCTGGCAAAAGTTTGCACTCTCGGAGTGCCTCTTGTTGCAGTCTAATTTATAAATGCACATTGCAATCAATCTGAGTAAGTCTGCGCCAATGAGTGCAACTCATCTCTGATGCACTTTTCAGCAGGGGACTCAAATGATTGCATTTTGGTTATATCCCTAATTATAAGCAATGTTATTTTGCAGTTAAATTGCCATCCTACAGGAACCACGTCAGATCTAAGAGTTTCTGGCTGGACTCTGGAAGTAAGTAGTTAATGTAGATAGCAACAGATTTGTAACAGATGGCAACAGATTTGCAATTTTTGCTGATTTATCACAGTTAATTGCCACATTACCACAAACAGATTGCATGTAATTGCCAACTTGGTCCCAGTCTGATAGTAGGTTGACTACGCCTTATTTTTCACCGTCTTAATGTAGCGACCATTTCAAAGGCAACAAGGTTGCAAGTTCATTGCACACGGTCACAATAATTTTGATCATGCTGCAGTTTCCAAATACTGTTTTCTCTAGTGTGACTCTAGTATGACTGCAGAATAAAAATTTTCAATCAGACCAAGGTAGTGAAAATGACAAGCTAGTCAAAATAAGGAGTTGTAATACAAACAAAGTTTTCATTTTTTATTTAAAAATGTTAAGGTCTTAAACCAAGTAAAAACACCAGATACCTTGGAGTTGTGTCCTCATGGCTGCCACTCCACTGGTAGGTCTGCCCATACCCTGTGTATTTACTGTACTGCTGTGTTCCTAATAACAAACAGGGACATCAGTCACAGTTAATTGCTAAGCAACATATAAATCTTGATTTCACTTACACATATTCAGAATTAAAGACTATATTCCTATTTATGATTCAAAAATTAAATGTGGGTAAGATTACACTGTGTTAACAGTGACACAGAATACCACATCTGTGATAGTGAAAACCAAGGACATTTACAAACTCTGTCAGGGTTCAATGGCACAATTCAATGCCAAAATATTCAATGTATTCAAATATTTAAAAAAAAAACATAAGGAAAAAGAATCATCTTAAAACAAGCCACGCACATACAAAGAGAAAAAAATTTACAATTTCACTCTACTAAATACTTTTCATAGGGTCCATCAGACTCTTCTTATTGTGATCAAAGAGCATCTGACTGCTGACAAACAGAAGGTCAAATTATACCCCTCTTGAAATGATGCAAGAAGCTATGACTGA
This sequence comes from Cichlasoma orientale, assembly GCA_034780415.1. Lineage (NCBI taxonomy): Eukaryota > Metazoa > Chordata > Actinopteri > Cichliformes > Cichlidae > Cichlasoma > Cichlasoma orientale. Next base: position 30,793 of record JAVDPK010001473.1, read on the forward strand.
CCGCCAGCACACAGGGAAGCACTCAACACCCGTAAAGGGGGAGCAGAGGGAGGTAGACAACAGCACAGTCAATCAAATGAGGCCACAAATTAACTTCCCATTCATTAACACTCATTAGTACCTAGCTGTTGAGAGCACTTGCAGAGATGCTTCATGCTGCAAGGTGAATAAACTAAGTGATTAGTAGTGGAGCCTTGGTCAGCAGCTATTATTAGATGCACACAGGGGAAGGAATCTCTAGGGTGCACTCCACTTGACTATTTCATTAATAATTAGCCAGCCTCTATTTGTTTTAAAACAAGCAAAATGAGTAAGACACAGAATGTAGTTTACACCAGTACCAGAAAATAAACCTTCAACATCACAAATTAGAAGTTTTAAATTTTACTGTTGAGCTGCAGTGCCATTGGCACATTTGAAATTAGACATGCATGCTTTACTCTGGGTCAAGGCCATTTATTGCTGTGGCTGCCCAATCTGCAAAATAAACTGAGGGGATTGAGGTACATGCACAGGGACAGTCATGTCAACTTAGACCCACATGGGAGCTACTGCTTATACTACCAGCACTAACACTAGATTAAAAAAAAAACAAAAAAAAAAAACATGAAGTTAATTTATGAATATTTCTAAATATTCTAGTGACGCAGAGATCAAATCTAAAAATGAGACATCGCAGCCATTATAGTAGATGGTTTTGTGTGCATACACCAGACCTTTACTGGTTTTCAAAAAAAATTTCTTTTATCGAACATTTTTGCATTTGAATGGAACATTCTTCAGGAACAAAACAGATTATGCTGTGATTTTTATTCAACCCATTTGCCATTTAAAAATTATTTGTACTGGGAAGAGGATCGATCTTGGCCAGGGAAAGATGTGTCTGTTCCTTAGAAATTATTATTTCTAAATAACAAACAGGTTGCATAAAAAAATTAGCAGGTATAATTCACTATGTCCTGAAGGTCATCCCATTCATGTGTAAATACATCAAAACAAAATGTCTCTCATTCTTGTGGCAGACAAGACACTGAAAAGTCAGCAGTGTATCTCATTGTTACACGTTTTACTTCTGTATTATTTTAAAGGCCTGCATTTGATCGAAAGAGCAAAATACACATGGGCAAAATATAGTTGTTAGTAATATAAAAAATACAGAAATTATGTAAAAAAATATTGACAAAAAGGGTTACCACTCGTACACACAGTCAAGAAAAAAAAATCCCTATGGCATTCTCTCCTACTTGCATCAAGCATGCACCACGTTTTCTGGTCAGCACCACGATTGATGAATCATATGACTACTCCTTGATACTATTTATACTTTTGACCGCCCCAGTGGCAGCCAGATATCTAGCAATCAAGGAAAATTCAATTAGGCCGAGGCACTTTTGCAAATTTCAGTGCAGGGGTAAGAGCCATTAGCTTCTGTACTGTATGCCAAAATGTATCACAAGGGAACATGATTTACCAAATGACTACAATGTAGCAAAGGCTTGGACTTTTACAATGGAGGACAAGAGATACAGGCGAAGTTTAATAAAGATGATGGAATGGAAGAGTCCATTAGTGGAGCAGGTCTGGGTCAGGTCTTCCAGCTATAATTAATTCTGGGCCCAAGTAATAAAGTTAAGTAGCATAAGCGGAGACGCGGGAAAAGCGGCCACCAAGAAGTCTGAAGGTGACTCTGTGAGAGCGAGAAACTCTTATGCTGACTGGTACTGTGAGGGCAGTGTCTCCAGCGCCTCACTTCCTGTTCTTATCCAACCCATGTGCTATGTAACGCTAAGGCATTTGATGGACATTTTTACTGTGAAAGTGATTTCCACCACACACCTGGTGGCTTTAAGATGTTTATGTTTAAACATGATCTTTACTGGGTCTTGAGGGTATCAAAATGAGTTACAGACTAACCAAAACATTAAAATCAATGCTAAACAATGAGCTGAAAGAGGCTAAAATATGTTTGAGATGAGGGGAGCTTTCAAGTGATTTTATCCACAGTGGTTAAAAAATGCTAAATATATAGCCTGTGTAGACAGCTAGATTAATTATAGTAGTTTATCTGTTCCAATAATTGCACCAAACAGACAACTGAAAACAATGCTGTACAAACAAGACCTGTGTAGCTAAAGAGAGAGAGAGCTGCCTAATTTAATAAAAGCCCGTTAAATTAATTTATTGATTAATAGTACACAGTTAGGTCCCGAAGCATTTTAGACAATTTTTTTGTAATTTTCCTGTGTACACTAGCACAGTGGATTTTAAATCAAACAAGATGTGACTGAAGTGCAAACTTTTAGACTTGATTCAAGCACTGCAAAAGCACTGCATTAACTGTTTAGGACTTAGTCTTTTTTTTTTCATAGTCCCCCATTGTCAGAGGCTCAAAAGTAAATGTAAAAACTAACATGGTTTTAAATATTGTTTTGAATACTTGGATAAAAATTATTTTGTCAATAAAGTTAGAACCCATGAACATCACCAAATGCTGTTTCCTCCTTGAGATGCTATGAGAGACCTTTTTAATTTTCAAGGTTTTAATAACTGAGTAGAATGCTCCACTGAGTTGCAATCAGGTGACTTACTTGGCCATTGAAGAATATCCCATTTCTTTGCCCTGAGAAACCCTTGAGTTGCTTCTGCAATATGCTTTGGGTCACTATCTATTTGCACTGTGAAGCACCATCCGATCAGTTTTGTAGCTGTTGAATGAATCTACTTCTATCTAATTCTGTGTACTTCTCTGCTACTTCTATCAGCAGTCACATCAGCAAGAAACACTGGGGGCCTATGTCTGTGTAGGCTCTCAGTCATCCAGGTCATAGTAGTCTCTGGAGCTTGAAAAAAGGGTGACTAGATCAAAAGGTGGAGAGACCCAGATATTTAAACCCCAGTGGGCATAGTCCCCTGGAGGTGGTTGCAAACCACTATTGTTCATTGTTCACCTCCAGGGGACAACACCCACTGGGGTTTAAATACCTGGGTCTCTCCACCTTTTGGTTTGAGAACTGAAGAAGCCTTTTCCGATGAGAGGTGAAACGTCTTCAACAAACAAAAAGAGGTCCAGTTGCCGTTTTTTCAAACTCCAGAGACTCGGGCCTATGTATAAAAATGATTGTAATTCCTCAACTGTTATTGCAATGCTTTTGTTAAACCACTGAATTAAACCTGAAAAACTGAAGTTGAATTACATGATTGGTGGTTTGATTCAGAATCCACTGTGGTAGTGTACAGAGGCAAAATTACAAATCACAAGTTGTTTCAGTGTCCAAATAATTATGGACCCGACTCCACCTATTAAGGGTTCACTAAGATTTTATAGTAACCCAGAAGTAAAACCATAAAAATTATTTTTATTGTTCCAGAATGACAACTTGGGTAGGCTTTGTTTTTTGGGGGGATTTCTGTTTTTGTTTTGACTAGCTATTCCTATACAGTGCTGGTTGTCTAAAGTTTTCATCAAACACAATCAAACCACAAAACAGACAGGTGCCATCAGCCACCCGCTGGGACTCTCTATGGGTAGCTCTTATTACTGGGTCTATTGGCCTGTCCCAGCCTTGTTTGCTGCAAACACTCTTTTCTGAAGTACAGTCAGTGGGAATTACTCAACAGAAAGACTCAACAGAGCAATCAGGACAGCCTAGTATCTGACTCCAGAATTTACTGTGTGCAGCCAATCAAAAGGAAACAGGTGACAAGAACAGACAGAGAAAACAGGACAATTGCTACAAACATCCTTTAGCCCCATGCTGAGTAAGAAAGGGGTAAACTAAAGCTGCGCAATGTGTTCTCCATGCTGCGTGTGACTAGAAATCAATGCAATTTTTCTACTGTCAAATCAGAAACAGGAAAGCCTTAGAAGAATGAACCTAGAGCATTATTGATGTGATCTGAATTAAAGGATTAAATTGTGAATCATTAAATAGGATTCCTTTAGTGACAACTACTTTTTAACAAGGTGAAAAAGTGTTTGTCACTGACCTGTGATAATCAGACATTCATTATGATCCAGGGCTTCAGTGAAGAGACGAGAAACAATTAGCTCGGGGTTAATGAGAAAACGTATTTCCTCTTGAACCAGACCAGAACCAATGACCCCTCCTCCCACAAAACGATTGGCAAAATCCACCTGCAAATCAAGACGGATGGTTGATGATGAAGGAAACATGATGGAACACTAATGCTCTTTGAGCATCTACTGTTTTCTCACCTGTGAAAACTCTTATAAAAAAAATATAAAAAACATATCTAAGTACTAATATTATGTCTGGCGGTGAAATGGACAGCTTCTGAGACAGGAAGAAAACACCTTATGAAAAGGTCTTTGCCCTTTTTATTCAATTTGTGACAGAATCCCTGACAAGCCGATTGGAAAGGTGGCCTAAGGTTCTGGCATTACTCAGAGATCTGTCCTTCATGCCAAAATGTGAGCTTCCAAGGACAGGCACTTAAGTATGTGGCTGCCAGTAGCCGTCCTACAATTGAAAATAAACATCGTCCTCCAGTCAAAAATACTGCTATTTCAGCCTGTTTGTGATTCAGAACAAGTACACATCTCATTGTTTCAGCACAAAGAGACGTGAATTGATTGTTTTAGTCAGAAAGCACCCATGTGGAACATATAATCTTACAATTTCATCTCTGACAGTTGCTGCTCATTGGCTTGTAGACAGACCAGACCAAACCCCTCACAACCCCAGCAAGAAGCTGCAAAGGGGTGAGCAGCAGTTTGAGAACAGATCTCCCTAAACTGGTCACTCATTTCTGGGACAGCGAGCCAGCCTCCAAAGTCTGCTTTGACAGGCTGTCAGCACCTCACCACAACCCCCACCCCAACAGAGCATCCATCAATCCAAGCTGCAGTGTGCCCCAGAGCTGGTCATGTGTGCACATCAACTGTCAGTTTGTGGCAACTGGAGGCAAACAAAAGGTGAAAGCCAGAGCAGGCCATCCTGACAGTGAACAGGAAGTATGGTCGACACAGAGAGCAGAGGTGGCTCAGAGGCCTCGACCCCAGTCCCAGCACACACTCCCTCCGACACATCACACACTCCCTCAAAGGCCTTTTCAGCAGTAGTAAGCATTCTGGGTGGAAGACTCCAGAATGAGGTGGCTCAGTGATGGGACAGAGGATGGGAACCAAGCACACTCAAACAGCTCCTTTGAGTAAAGAATAGGATTCTGTGGATTCATGTCCCTCCAGTTTATACATTCTTGATGCACGCTCTCTTACCTGAAGCATTCCATAACCATCATCTTCAATGGTTCCTTCACAAGTGATGTGGAGCTTTGTGAGTGGAGTCTGTGAGCTGAAACAGTTTCCAGTTATTAAATATGACCAAGAACATGTGAACATGTGTCCATGCTTGATTCCAAACAGCCCACTGAATACATAATATAATACTACGATAGCATCATATTACTATACCTTTTCCAATTTGGCGGTTTATCCAGTCTTCTTCGGGTGAAAGTTACAAGGCCTGTAGGCACTGCAAAAACAAGGTAAATGTCAGAAATATTCTGTATTATCTTGTAAGATTATTATGTAACTTTTCATTTTTAAAATAAAGAAAATCTGACCACTTACTTTGCTCAGTGACACTTGTAAAATAGCACATTAGGGTTTTCAGCTTTTCAAACTTCTTTGCAGAGGACCCCTCAAAAAGCCTAAAGGCAAAGAGAAATTGTGGATTTCATTAAATAAGAGTAGATGTTATATATTATGTTCCTTAAAAAAAAATTAAAACGTCATTTTTTAAGAAAGTAGGTTTAACACAGCATCCAAGCTAACTTCCAACCCTCACAACCAAAATGCCACAGCTAGGATCAGGAAAAATTGAGACACAGGATGTCCATTTTAGCCATGTGAGTTCAGTCATGCTTTAACTTTTGATATGAATTAGTTCACCGCTCACTCAGTTTCCTTTTCAGTTACTAGCCGATTATGTAGGCGCTCCTTGACTGTTACGACAACGGAGTTGCCCCAGGCTTGCCATCACAGAGTAATACTCATGTGCTCATGTTTTGTGTGAGTGCTTCACAGCACTCATACAAAAAGGGAGAGAGAGGGAAACAGGGCTCCCTCTTTGGGGATACATTAAGAAGCCCCGTGTCCCTTTTAAGCAACAGAGTCCTCAGGAGGCAAAAGGGCAATCCCCCTGGAATATAACACGCATACGCACAAAGCTGCTAGCAGTGAGGCACAGTGGATGGGTTTGAATACACTTTAAGCATTAAGCCCACCATCTCCCACTCAAGCAAAAAAAAAAACAAAAAAAAAAAACCCTGCAGCTCACCCCACATGCCACAATATAAAGAGAGAAATTCCCAGTGAAGGAAATGAAATAATGACAAAAGCTCAGTGCACTGAGAGCCCTTTAGGGGCTGGTAAACTCATTCATCGCAGTCAGTTCCAGCATTCATTTCTCTTTGTCAGTGTGGACCCGAGAAACAATCATGCCTCATGTAGTCCCCAGGAAAAATGTCTTAGACATACGGTAGCCACTAGTGAAAGCAGCCTTTTAGTAACAGATCGCCATACAGTCTTTGGGGAACACAGAATTACTATACAATTATATAATATCAATTTACCTCCTAAAGATGTGCAGAAGCTATGAGGTAACTCAAAAAAAGGTTATTTGCAAGGGCATATGCTTCTAATAAACAAACAAAAACAAACATTCAGTGTGGAAACATAACTGCACTCTGTGGTGAAATAATAAATATAGTTTCTGGAAGAACACCTTGAATAGCGGCGTCAATGATCAAAAATAAATAAATAAATAAAACAGTTTGTAGTCACTTTTATCTCAATGCAAATAAGAAGTCTGCTTTGAGATAAAGGAATGTTTTCAGATAATAATCTTTGTTTTTTCTATCCTCTGGGTACTCTTACGAAATAAAAATTAAATAAAGAATCTGAATAATGAAATAAAACTAAAGTTAATTTCTGTCTCATACCACATAAGACATTTAGGAGATGTTTTTAGCAGGAGGAAAAGAGGATGATCCTGGCATTTCTTCGAAATTGCAGCAAAACCTCTACGTGAATGAAATTCTGATGCCACTGAACTCTTTTACTGCCTTTTGCAAAACAGCCAATGGCCTCCTCTACTGTCACAAGCAGCCATCTGAGTCAATGTTAATCTAATTTCCTCTTCCATTTAGGTAATTGCAATGTGATGCCAACAGAGATGACTTAGCAGTGAACTGCAGACAGATTTACATTATACCGCCCACACAATGTCCACAATGAAAGTTTGCAGAATCAAGAAAACACCCATTTGTCGCATGCAGTGTTTTTGAATGAAAAGCACTTGGTTTTACCTCAAACATACATGTGCGAGAAAACACTTTTATAACAAAATAACAGAATCATCCTCAGAATCAACAAATAAATGTAAATTTACATTCAACAGAATCAAAGCACCAGTGTGTTTGACTACACATTTTGTTCACATTTTGCACATCCTGGGCCCTGGAAGCCATGCCTCATACTTTCCAAGTGAAGCCCTGCACTGATGCTCCACACAAAGAAAAGCACAAGGTCAAGTGAGAGTAAGGAAAGCATGCACAGTAAATGAAGCTAGTTGTCACAGCAATATACTTTACAACCAGATTATGTTACTTTTAGCAGCATGAGTCAATAATACCACATCACTACATTACCTGAAAAAGTTAATGTCTGGGTAGTTGGAGTACTCAGTCTTTCTGGAGTTCCGTCGGGGGAAGGTGCAGAAGAAGGCGTTGGCGAGCAGACATGCCACCTGCTCCTGAGACATGGTGATGGAGTGGTTCGTGCCTGCCTTGAGGAGGGGTATTGGCTAGAGGAGGAAAATCGGTACAACCGAGGAAGGTCAAAATAATTTGTTTTGTCAATTTACCAAATAAGACATTGAAGAAATGGCAATAATCTGGCACCACTATGTGCTTCTTAAATCACCCATAATAATTTTAATCAAGGTCCATTCATGCTCATGAGACTTACAGTTATGGGTTTAAAATAAATTTGTATAACCAATGCTGTAATTACAATGCAGAGTTTGCTACAGGAATCCATGAATAATGTTCCAACACAAATCTGTTTGGCTAATGTGTTTACTTGCGTGGTCCACTTTGAATTTTAAATAAATCACACTAGAAATAAAAATCAATGCACTGATGTGATATTAAAACTAGATGATAGGCTGCTTGTTCAAATTAATGCACTAAAACCTTTCTTTTTTTTAACCTGCAAACAAACATTAACTTTTATCAGCTACATAATATAAGATCCAGATGGCCAAACATCTCACAAATGGTCATCAATAGTTACATGTTTTGAACACACTACAATTATTATTTTACTACAATTTTACAAGATGAAATGACTTTTCTGATCAATGTGATCTACTATATTAAAGTCCAGTACGTCTTCATCGGCTAGCGATGGGTATTACCTTAGTACAGAGCTCAGATGCTCTCAGTGCTAATTGCACCATGTCTGGCAGCAGGGACTCAAACAGATGTTCAGCAGCATCGGGCTCCAGGACCTTGGAGAGAGCAAGAGATCTGTTTACGTGTGTTGCTTTGCCACAAATATCAGCTGTGACATTATTATCTGTTTTTACGGCTGATTAGTTTGAGACAGATAAAATTAACACCTATGATCCATATCAACATTTTAGAATGAAACAAATGCTGTTCAAATATCAGCATTATAGAAGATCAAAAGGCTTTCGAAACCCACAATACATTGCATGCAGATGTAAAACATCTAATGAAAACAATAACCTGTATAGCTGACTGTTCTCTTCTTATACTGGAAATTAAAAGGGGAATGTGAAAGTTGTGGTGACATATTACAAAAATATATCAATCCTTAGTTGGACAGTTCATCTATTATAATAATATCACCCCATAGTAGCATATCCTCCATGGCTACACCACATTTATGAATCTTATAGACAACAGATATTATATACTCCTTTTTTTTTCCATATTGGCTACAAAATGTCAGAATGATCAATCACAGAAGAATTTCATCAAGGTTACACAGCCATGCCAACTGATTAAGCAGTATTCCTGGAAGAGATGCAAATGACAAAGTGTTTGAAATAGAAAGGACAGTGTGTTCCCAGCACAAGAAGCCTTGACTGTTGATTTAGCCTAGGACATTTATATTATGGCAAAAGAAGCCTGACTAAACAGTGTTGTAAGTAATGACCTGGCTGACATCATAAACTGCTCCTACGGGCATTATAAATTAAAGCAGGTGACGGAGGACACAGTAGAAATAGCTGAGGCAGTATAAGCCAAGCTCTTTAAATCAGCACAAGACAGTGCATCAAATCAGCTGTACTAACTCTCTGTATGACTTGATACTGGTCTGTACATCACACCAAAATGACAAAGCAATCAACCATGATGTGGGGGTGTAAGTAGTGAGAAAACAGAGGTTCTGTACAAAATCTCACAAGACCGCACCCTTTCCCTCAAAGGTCTACACATTAAAGCAATCTGCTTGACCAAGTCCGTGGACATGAGACCATGTAAAAATAAAACATGTGCTTATAACTGTAAATCATCAGCCCGAAAAGAAAAAAGAACTAAACTGAGTCTGTCCGTCAACAGCTGTTCACTTATTCATAAGGAATCCGTACTGAAATGAATATTCAATGAAGGCGCCTGGCCCGTCACTCCATGCTATTCAATGCCTCCTTTTCTCTGACACTCAAATCATGCCGCTACAATGTGGCAAGGAGCAGGAGAGAAGTCACCATGTGAAAAGCTGTGTGCATTATATTGTACCGTTTGCCTTTCCACAAAACTGGAAATATAACAAACACACAATATCTTCTGCAATTTTTGTTTTTAATTAAATGTTAAATACTAAAGTCCAGTTGCTCTCTGGGATCATTTCCAACAATACGTTAAGGGCACTGTCATGAAGCCCAGTGGCTAATTCATAGGTTAAACTGGGATTCAGGAGAGGAAGGACACTTTGTCCGGTGAGAGCCAGGCTCAAAGACTGGAAATTTGTTCCACTGAAACTATCAAAGAAAAAGGCAGAGCACTGTAATCTTTAATTTTATTGTGTGCTTTCTGCGCACTTGGCATTTAAAAAAGAAGCAATCTTTTCAGTTTATTATATAATTAGCATTCAATTTATGGTTCAAGAAACACTGACATACCATACATTAAAAAAAAGACCCAACTAAAGCATTGTATCTACAAGAGCTTATAGGATTAATATAAGAATCTGTGTTTCCATTTTTAGAACAGCTTTTTTTTCTTTTCTGCTGTACTTGAAATAATTCTACTTTTCCAAAAATTATTGTTTTGAAGGAGCAATTCTAAAAAAAAAAATCCATCTGTGCCAGAACAAAAGTATCTCTAAAGGAAATATTTGGACTTTTAATAAAGATAAAAATGTATCTCTGATGTTGATCATGGCTGCTTTGTTCCAAAAAATTTCACAGTAAAACTCTGAATCCGCAACAGCTCAGCTATTTGCTGTAAAAAAGGAACTTAGGTTAATTAGGTTACTGTATGATCACAACGACTTGGATGATTTTAATAATTAATAAAGTAACCTCTACTCTGCCGGCTACATAAACTGCCCAATGCTTTATAAATTCTGCTGCTACATGACAGTACTTCTGTTCATTAAGCCAAAGAAAATAAGGTGATATTCTACATTTGTTTGATCAGCATGAGACTGATTCTGAAAACAGATTTCAAGAGCTGTATGTGAGTTTGTGATGCTGATGGAGATGGAGCTGAGCTCTAACAGGGAGTGATTTGGTTATTGGGAGGCGTAGCTCAGCTCCGGTGGGCTTCGGCCAAATTGAACCCCTGGCTATTTCCCCTTCCCCTTTATATATTAGACAATAAAAATCACAGATGTGTGACACAGGCAAGCTCTGAGTAAATTCTGTATGGAACATAAGCAAAAAAAAGTTAAGTATGGTGCCTGTCACCTCCACGGTAACAGAGGAAAAAAGTAAAGCAATTTCTTTTAAGCCAGTGACATTTATGTGGCTCTACAAAGCCATCAAGTAGTGTCACACATGACACTCAATTATAGCACTTTTATTTATTTTTTTTACAATTTAACAGTCAGATGTGCACACAGATGTTACATGTCTTTATCTACACTCTCTTCAAATTTAACTATATGCCATTTTTCTGTATGACAAAACAACTTTGTCATTCCAGATGACAATCTAAATCCTGCTGGAACAACAAAATTTAGCCTATGGCTAAAGCCTCTCAGTCTCAACATGTTGAAAATTTGTCTAATAGAATTCCCTTTATAACATAATTTATGTCATGCATACAATTTATTTAACACTATAAGGCTGGAAAAAAAAATTTTCTGGGACGCAATCTCAGCCACTTTCATTTCTGACAAGTTACTAAATGTGACCTTTTGACTAAAGACCAAATTATTTTTCTCGACTCCCATTTTGCCAGCGAAGGGCTACAGCATTCACTGCCACTGTTAAATCCATTAGTGTTCCGCAAAATAACAGAAACCCATTTGGTATAATGACATTCATGAAAAATGCCTTACATGTACTTTTTCATGTGGCATGAGAGATATCGTTAAAACGTATACCTGATGCCATGTAGTACATGGTGAATTAGTGGGAAAATAAACAGTATTACTTAGTCTTACAGACTCAGTGCTACTTATATCAAACATAAAATCACTTCAAGGGGAATATTCCCATCCCCTTCATAAGGCAGAGAGTAACACAGCCCTCTGTGATTCTCTACCCAGGATGACACACAGCACATTAAGACAACAGATGATGGATGGGCTCCAAACAAGGCCGGAGAAGACACTGACAACTCTGAGCAAAGACCAATGAGCCAACAGTGCTCTGGAAATTATGATGCAACTCAGGCTTCTCCTTGCCTTTACTTGGCTTCAGAAAACCTATGAATAATTTGGAATTACCTTATATTTTTCTTTAAAAAGTTGTCTGTTTTTTTTAGGTTAAAGGTAAAGGTCAGACAAACAGTTATAATACTTTAATATCAATTTAATGATGAAGTCCCAGTGTGGATGGCCAGGGTGTAATAACTGGACAAATCACTCTTAGTATCAGCAACCTCAAATACGTTTTGTCAGAAGCTGCAAATTTTCAAAGACTCTTCCTTTTTTTAAAAGTCTCATTCACTCTACATGACTACATTACTGAATCAACTATAACAAATCAAACCTGTTTATTTCAAGAAGTAGAGAAAATAAATACTGGAAAAATGTCTGCATAGTATTCGCAGTTATGGAACATATGCTCATCTCTGATTACAGGCCTATGTGTCAGTATTAATTCAATGACAGCTCAAAACAAAAGAAACTTAATTCACTATTTTGGAGTCAGTGGGGTTAAAAAAAAAAGCAGCAATCAATCACAGCACATTGATAACTATGTTGTTTACCTTAGTGCAATACAAATGTAGAGCTGTGAAGTCCTTTTTCTTGGCATTTGATGCACTGTATTTCAATATTGCATTCTGTAACATCACAAAAACAATCATAAACATATAAGAATGGCATTCGATTTAATGTCAAACATCACTTAAAGTCAAAATTACTATATGTGTTTTAAACCAATAAGTGTAAAAAAATACCTAAATTCTGTGACTGTATGCCTTTCGATATTTGGCCAATCATGCCATCTTCTGGCAACAACGGATAAAAACAACTACAGTGTAGTCAGGCCCTCTGTACTCAAAAAGTGGCTTTTTGTTTCTCCGCATGAATGTTTAAACTAAATTTTGTCTGTTGAATTTCTAACCAGGAAACATGCTGCAGTGACAATTATGTCTGACACAAGGCAGTAGCACAAAGCAGAGTATTCTTTAAAAAAAATGTTTAGAGGAGACGTACTATGTCTTGCCAATAAAGGGACAAAGATATGAAACTTACCTTCAGCTCAACTGGATCTGTAAATGTCTCGTTTAAAGTTTCCTTGATCAGATCCCACCGACTTTTATTCTGCCGTTCTTGCGTTTCCTGTGGAAGCATAAATTTTGTTAGACCTCTGAGATTTTTTTTTTATATATATATAAATAATAACACTGTTGTTTTGCACTTTTCTGGCAATTGCTCTTCATTTTATAGATGTCAAAAAACTTGACTGGCTACTGTTTAAGAAATAACCCCAGTATGGATGAATAAGCACCATTTGTTTTGCAATCTTTTGGCATCTTGCCCACTGTGATGTTGCAAACTTATTATAATTGTTCTATTACAACTTACAATTAGAAGTTAAAGTGGTTCAGCACAATCCAGAGTGGCATTCCAGCAATTTCAGTTAATGAACTATATATATATATATATATATATATATGATAGTCAGTTTTTGTTACTGCAGCCTGGGGTTGCTTACAGCTGATATCAGAGAGAAAGTAATGCCACCCCATGGTCCCACCGGCACAGTGCATGTATAGTTTTTTTTTCCTTCTCATCCCTGTTATGCATTCATGTTGATAAAGCCAATAAAGTTGTGGTTGTTCAGCATTTAGCTAGCACTAAAGAAGTGTAGCAAACATAAATAGAATTTAGGATTCTTAATTTCAAAAGCAGCTTGACAAATATCAGCAAAAATACAAACTGCATCTGTGCAGTTTGGATCACAACCTGTCTCAGTTACTGTATTTTGCAGGAAGAAAAAAAATACATTCATGTGTGAAAACTTCACTAGGAGATCAAAATGACCACTTGAAATTTAACACAATTTTGATAATGCTTCTAAATAACTGCCCAGATAAGTGCCCAGGGCAATTCCAAGTTGGCTATCGAGTAGCAGGCCTTGTTTCTACAAAGACTTTAATAGCAGTCATCTCTTGTAATGTGTTTAAGCAGATTATCTTCTTTATTATCACTAGGAAAATTCCATCTTTATACTGGCTAAAGGTAGAAAAACAGCCAAAACAGCTCATGTAACATCTACTTATATATATTTTAGAATACAGCAGTTTGAAAAGCATAATAACATCTAATATTAGTATATACTGTTACGTATGAATGGATATCTTCTCTCCCTCAATGTAAACACCCCCTATAGTCAGTCAGGAGGTTTTCAGTTTTTCAGTCGTATTATTAAACAGCCCTGCTGGTGGTTCAAGCCCCCTTCAACTCTTTCCAAAAAAAGAAAAAAAAAATGCTTCAAATTTTCCTGAACAGCAACAAAAAATAGTGTCACCAGAAAACATATGTATATAACTTTTTAATTTTTGCAACATGTTGATATAGCTTTAAACATAAAGCCTCATTGCCCCAGGAGGACCTTCCAAAAATGCAAATCAAACTACTTTACTGCATTTTTTTTTAATATGTTTTAATTATTCTCTACTCCACATTTTAGGAATTTACTGCAGAACCCATGAAATTATCTTGTTACCACGTATCTTAATGTGTAACATGTATATTTCACATCTAAATTAAGTTTTACACACTTGAGTCCTTACCTCATTTTCTACAGGAAATAAGTTATGACTGGAACATGGCATCTTGACATGGATGTCATCCCAAGCATCCTTAAATCTACTGGGAAACGGAACAGGAACTTCACCCTTCTGGAGAAGGTCTGTCTGTTAACGGGAATGACAACGAACGACATTAGTATGTCTGTGTGTAAATCAAACAGAAAACAAAACAAACGTATGGTCACTAATATAAATGTGTGTCTACTTTGTATACTCAGGATAAACATGGGGTAAATATCACACCAAAATCTCTTTGATTTAAACTTCACTTAACATTAATTTCATGAACTATGAGGTATCTACACATATTTGTGCTGTGATCGGAATAAAAGAGAACTGCTCAAACCCTAATCATCACAGTGTGACGTTCATGATCATCCTTCAGTGGAGGAAGTGATGCACCACATTCTGGCATTCTCTTTAGCTCACTGATTGGTGTCCCCAGCCATTTGACATCAGAAGGGGTAGTTTCCTTTTCTGTACCTTGTTTCTCTGGAGACTTTTTTGACCTGCACTGTCTCGAAGTTAAACCTGGCGATGAAAAGAAGTCTGTAATTTTTGCACTGACTTTGACCGGACCCCCTGAGGTTGCTGGGCATCTGTCCATTTTTGCTCTTCCTAAACCATCGTCGCTGTGACGCGACATCAGCGTAAGCTCGATCCCTGCAGAATCCTTGGCACCTGGCGACACATGAGGTTCTTGAGCAAAGTCTTTTGGGGTTAAAGGCTGGGTTTCTTCATCCGTGTCAGAAACAGAAGGGACTTCAGCTTTTGTAAAGTCTAAAGACTGGGCTAAGGTGCTTTGAAAACCACTATCAGTCATTTCTTCATCGTCTTGGGTGTTCACAGGCTCCAGCCACCTTTCAAGGATATTTCTGCCCTTTGGTTGTCCGGGGCCAGTTCTTTCAAAGCGACCTTTCATCTTGACATCTCGCAAGTCACTGGCACCACCTCTTTTAGGCCTTATAACTACCTTTGTCCCTGTTTTATTTTCCATTCTTTCTTGATCTGCAGCAACAGTACCCACACTCTGACTACATGATGGTGAGCCTGAAAAATAAAACACAGAATTGTTTTAAAGAGGAATGCTACAATGTCTTGTCATATGCTCTGCTGAAAAAAAAATTATCTTGCCAATTACCTCCACGAGAAGATGAGGGCGACATTGGAGCACCTGTTTCCACCTTTAGTCTTTTTGCTAAAGGTTCTAAGTCTGTCAATGCAGTCATTCTACAAAAGAATAAATCAATGCATAAAACACGTCCGTACTGTGCAAAACAGAGGTTCAATTTCAACATGAAAATACTGTATATGTGCACTCACAAGACAACTTGAGCGGACACCAAAAATAAGGTGTTATTTTTTGCACAGACTTGATTCTTACACAGTCCCTTTTTCAGTAGATGAGATAATCCTAAAAAATGGTGCGCAGCCATACATTACGCAATCTATTCCAGGTGAAACCAGTGCTTTAGTTAGGAACCTAATAACTAATGCTGCCCATTAACTTTGTTATCAAACTAAAAATCGTTTAATCCGTACTTAGAAATGAAGGGAAATGTTTCTTTGCATTTCATATCCAGCACTTTCTCTTAGATATCAGTTAGACGATATCAAACTATAAGCTGATAGACTATCCACAAACAACTCATGCAGTCTTGGCTATTCTGCTAGCCTACGTGCTAACTAGCGTTGGACGAAACTGGGTCCAAAAATGTGCGCAGCTGTTATGTTAATCGATAGCATTCACTTGGAAAAAGACTCGAAGCAGAGCATAAGAACTTTTCCTGGTCTTTTGTTATTGTTAAACCGTAAACCCGTAGTTTTTTACTGTCACTGAAGCGATGCTACAGTTCATTAGTACTATCACCAGTGCCTCTCAAAACAATGAACACTTCCGTTTGAGTGACGTAAGAGTCTACGAAAAAATCGCGATATCTGAAAATTATTGCGTAATCAATCTCGTGGTGTTCGTTGCGCTTTTTATTTATTCGTTTTATTTCCCATTTATTTAAATTTGTTTATCATGGTCCCTGGATCTTGATTCCATGGTTTTGAGTTTTGCAAAGCTGATGTTTTTTGAGCTTTCATACATGTATGTGAATTAGAGTTTGACAAAACAGGTATTTATGTCTGAATCTGATTGACAGTTCAGAAAATCGCACCTTTTGTCTGACCTCACCCATTTTTCTTGTGAACAAAAGTACTGGAATGTGTGACTTGCCAGGAGTGTCTTGTTGCCAGGTGTGTTGTTACACTGATTATTCAAAACTATAAATAGCACTGAATGTCTACACTCAGTCTTAGATTTGGGGTTTTTACCTGTGCAGACTGTGCATTTATAGTTAGAGGAGTAACCAACATGAAAACCAGAGAGCTGTCTATGAGTGAAAAACAAGCAATTGTGAAGCTGAGAGAAGATGGAAAATCAATCAGAGCCATTGCACAAACATTGGCTATAGCCAGTACAACCATTTGGAATGTCAACAACCAGGTAGAATGAAGAAAAGTACAGACAAGTCTCAGAAATTCTGGGACAATGTTTTATGGACTGATGAGACAAAGATTAACTTTTACTAATGTGATGGAAAGGCTGAAGTTTGGAGATGGAAAGGATCTGCTCATGCAAGCAAAGGATTTGCAACTAAATATTAAATTTTATTCACTTGACTCTATTTTAAGTTTATCTGTTCCAATACTTTGGCTCACAAGAAAAATGGGTGGGTTCAGACAAAAGGTGCTATCTTCTGAACTGTGTATGAGGTCCAGATGTAAATACCTGGAAATAAAAACTGAGGTGTTGATTGTTTGTCTCATATAATTTTTTTGTTGTTAACCGTAAATGTTTTCAGTCAAAAGCAAAAATAAAGGGATTGGCCTCACTGTTCCAGTACTTTTGGAGGGGAGTGTATATCATCACTGCTGCAGCGTTTAGTTTTTTTTTGGCAAGAAATAAGGCTTTTGCTTATGTGGTCACTAAAAGGGAGGCAGTGACTAAATTAGAAGAAGTACATGCTTCTTAATGTATCTTTAAAGAGTGGCTGATTGTTTTTTGCTGAATTCATATTGTTTCCCTCATAGGGGATGGACAAGCTGATCTGCTTAACTGGTTTAACTGGTCTGTTTTTGGTATGGAGAACTGTACTATTGAAATGCAGAAAAAGTATAATCCCTGCACAACCAACAGTTCCCACTGAGGGCTATTTTAAATTGCTTTAAATGGTATTGTGAAGTTATGGAGTTTACTATGGTTAGTGAATTAGTGAGTATTTTTTTATTTAAAAAAATGTAAAATGTAACCCTTGGCACTTAAACCAAAGCCTGTAATGTAAAAATCCTCTGGTATATATCTTTAATTTGTCACCTTGCCATTGCATTCTTTTCTAAATCACCTGTGTTTAGCCCCGCCCATCATGAGCCACCTGAGGAAGAGCCGGAAGGAAAGACGCAAAGCAGACGCTCCGTAGGTGGGGACGCAATCGAGAGACTTCAAGAATGTGCATCAAAAATTACATACTAGTCGCCGTTTTCGTCTTTTGTTGTATTTCTGGCATCTACAACAAAGGTAAGACGCCTCTGAGTTTGGTTGGTTGGTTGTGCAAGGTGTCGATGTCCATGCGCCTACAATAAATAAATATTTAAAAAAAAAAATTAATAAAAAACGAGCGGTCGGGGAGTCTTTTAAAACTAATCAAATTTAATTTGGAACATATTTGGCTCTTGAAAGTACGGAGAAACAATGACCTGGGTCATTATGCTCTGGTTATTTACATTTGGGTATGTGCTTGAAGTTTTTGCCCTGAGACGAGAGCGTCAGGCTAATTACGTCATCACGGAGAAACGTCCCTGTATTTAACGTATCTCTTTTGAATTTACCTTCCAGATGTTTTCCATGGGCTTAGATCAAAACTTTCCAGGTATTCCATTGTGAATCCTCAGGTGATTCACAGATGGTCTAGTAGGAGCATCAATTTTCCACATTCAAAAGAGGTGGGCACCTGATAACGTGACTGAATAATCTTTGCATTTTATGGTTTAATATAAAACATTTTAATGTTTTTAACACATTTAGAAATATGGAGATGAGACTGTGTCATATGTAATCAGCATAAACAACAAAACACACGTCCTTCATCTGAAAGAGAACAGGTATGTGCAGAATTAGGCTACACAGACATTACTCTATGTCCCTTTTTATGCTTCAGACAAAAAAAAAAAAAAAAAAATTTTTCTCTTGTCAGAGACTTCTTACAACCAAACTTTGTTCAATATTCATTTGACGCCGCGGGTAACTACAACGCGTCATATCCGAGACAACGTGTAAGTTGAAGGTCGGCTTTATTTACAAGGTTAGATTAAAACATTAACTCTAAAACCTGTTTTTACTTCCTTGTTTTGCAGGTGAATTGCTATTACCACGGAGAGGTGGAAGGATATGAGAATTCACTGGTAGCCCTTAGCACATGCTCTGGTCTCAGGTTTGAGCATCTCTGTTTAAAACCAGTTAAATGAAAGGTGGCTGGTTTCTAGATTTGTTTGGTTTTTTTGTTTG
>JAVDPK010001473.1:55895-66549 GCA_034780415.1 Cichlasoma orientale
GTGTGTGTGTGTGTGTGTGTGTGTGTGTGTGTGTGTGTGTGTGTGTGTGTGTGTGTGTGTGTGTGTGTATGTTTTTTTGTTTCGTTTTTTGCACCAAGGAAAACAATTGTGTGTGTGAGTTGGCATTTTTTATTTTTTGTTTTTTTTGTTTTGTTTTTTTTAGATTAAAGTTGCAGGATCGCCATGCAGACCGTCTATCGACAGCTGTGATCTTCCTGAATATTGTAATGGCACAAGTGAATTTTGTCCAAATGACTTCTATGTCATGGATGGCTTACCCTGTGAAAACAATGCTGCATACTGCTATGAAGGACGCTGTCAGACATATGATTATCAGTGTCGTCAGCTCTTTGCACCAGGTACGTTCAATAATGATTCATACAGAGATAATGGAAATTGAGTGTTTCACACTTTAACAGTAATGAAGCTATGATGGCAAGATAAGAATTCTCACCTTTTTTTTTTTTTTTTGGTATTAAATTTTTTTGGCAGATAACGCAAAAAAGGCAGCGGATGTTTGTTTCAGAGATGCAAATACTCAGGGAAATGCGTTTGGTAACTGTGGAACGAGCGATGGTGTAAACTACATCAAATGTACTCTAGCGTGAGTACTCTCTTCTTTTTTTAATGATTGGAAGTCATTAATTTGTCGTGTTATGAATTTAAAGATTTTAGGTAATGTGTAACTCTAATGGAATATACTGCAGTAGTCATGTTACATATTGGCCACTATTTATAAAAATCAGTCAAATCTGAGGATAATTCCCATCTGTATCCCATCCCCTCAGAATCAGCTCTTTTTTGTACCATAACCTTAGCATCTGAAACCATGCAAAATTTTACCCTTATATTTTGAAATTTGCTTGGGTTACAGGCCCTAAAGTGCACAGGTGTGGGTTGAAATTTGGCACTTTCTAAGTCACCCTGTTTTTTTCCATAACTGGTCCCTTGTAATAGTTGGTTGCTTGAAACAGGCATCTGAAAGTTTTCCTTTTTCCCTACATTTTGATACCTAATTATTCATCCATCCTATTACGCTTATCCGGGGCCTGGTTTCAGGGACAGCAACCTAAGCAGAGAAGCCTAGACTTTCCTCTCCCCAGCCACCTCCACCAGCTTATCCGGGGGGATAAGCTGGTGGAGGATATATATAACGTAAGCATATATCATTAGATATGCTTAAGTTATTGTACAAAAAAAAAAAATCATCTGATTTTGGGGGGGGGGGGGTCGGGTGGGAGAGAAAATCAGTAATTTTTTTCATTTTTCCCCCCATAAATAAAATAAGCATAACTCCGGGTACTCCGGTTTCCTCCCACAGTCCAAAGACGTGCAATTAGTGGGATTAGGTTAATTGGTGATTCTTAATTGCCCGCAGGTGTGAATGTGAGTGTGAATGGTTGTCTGTCTCTGTGTTAGCCCTGCGACAGGCTTGCGAACTGTACAGGATGTACCCTGCCTCTCGCTCTATGACAGCTGGGATAGGCTACAGCCCCCGCGACCCTGAACAGGATAAGCAGAAGAGGATGGATGGATGGATGGATGGATGGATGGATGGATGGATGCTTGCTTGAATCACAAGAGGAAAAACTCCAAATTATCCAGCCTTTTTGTATAATTGAGCTAATGTGAATACATTTGGGGGGAAAAGTAGCATTACTTAATTAAATGGCAGTAACTGAATATTAAGATGGAAAAACAGTTAAAAGTTAGATTAGCTTGTTTTCTTTCAGTGCTTAAGTCACTAGCAACTGTGGCTCATTTTGTTCTTTTGACTTTGTGATGCAGAAATGTCATGTGTGGAAAGGTCCAGTGCACCGACGTGAATGTGAATAAACCACCTCCTGGTGCCCAAGTCAGTATCAAAATAGTTCAAGGAGAGACTTGTGTTAATGCAGACTTCCACCTTGGCCCAGATGTGCTGGATCCGGCCTATGTTAATCCTGGCAGTCCTTGTGGTAAAGGACAGGTGAGCAGACTCTTAGGACTGGAAACTATTTTAATGCCAAAGGAAAAGAATATAACAATAATCTTAAATATGGTTTCACTTGTTATACGACAGCACTGTCACTATGATAAGGGAAAACTTCTAATGACTTCTTTTGACTGCACCAGTAACATATCTTTTCTATCAGACCTGTCTGGGCTTTGCATGTGTGAATGCCTCTGCTCTTCTGCCCAACTTGACCTGTAACGCACAAACCACCTGCAATAACCGAGGGGTAAAATCCACATTTTCTTTACTTTCTTTACTGAGATTCCAGCCAATTAAGACAAGCTGGATTTTTAATCTTAAATGTTTATTTCAGGTATGTAATAACCGAGGACACTGCCACTGTCAAGATGGCTGGGGCCCACCAAGTTGTGACAGGTCAGGGTGGGGTGGCAGCATAGACAGCGGTCCTGCTCAAATTGGTAGGTTTAAATTCACTCATTATGGTTCATGACGAAATGCACAGAAAATTATTAATCTCTTTGCTATATAGAGTTCACCCAATACCACATCTAAATGTGGGAACATATGGCCATTTGAAATTCATCATTAGATACATAGTCATCTATTATCCCTTCATTAAATTTAAATGAAACGCTTTGCCATGTGCTGACTATTATTGTGATGGAATTTGTTGTTGTGCCATCTGCATGTGAAAATTTGGACACTGTGTGTCTGCTGGATCAGAAACAATGTGTTAATTCACTGTTAATCATCTTCTCAGGCTGTGAGCATCATAGCCAACTGTGATCATACAAGGCGCTATCAAAGAGCTTCTGTCTCCATCCATAAAAAGCAGAACTTTCTAGCACCGTTGCTGTTTTTAAAAAAAACTTCCTCATAGTGCATTCAAATAGCCAGTATTTTCCCTAATTGACATCTGACCTTTGTAAAGGAGAAGCATATCTTTCTTTTTGCCCCAGACTACTCCCTCAGAAACGGCCTGCTGATCTTCTTCCTGCTGGTGGTTCCTGTTCTGGTCCTTCTCATTCTGGTGCTGCTTTACGTCTTTAGGAGAGAGTCCCTTGATCCTTGCCTAAAAAGGTGAACGTCAACTCACAACTAAAATTATTATAAACTAATAGTCTACTTTTTCACGTTTTGATGGAAATAATATTTTTCAATTTTTCAAATTTTTTCTTTTTTTTTTTTTGCTTTTTCAGATCACGTAAAACACGTGAAACTAAAAGTACAAATACGAGCTCAAACAGCAATGTTCAAACAGGTGCCACAACCCTGCCTCCAGCTAAGCCTCCCACCGACCAGGTAAATATATTTATCCTCAGCCATATACTTACGGTAAAAAGAAAGAAACCTTGAACTGAGCATTTAGCAATTCAAGGTTTTTACATCTCGGGACATGTTAAAAATGATCTGGTTCTCACCAGGTTCTAAAATTATTTATATACAACCTCAGATACACAATAACACATGATGTATTACACAGTTTCATTCTTTATTTAACAAAAATTAAGCCAAAATGCAGAAGCAGCTTCCATAGGAATTAAGAGGGAAAGTAGCAGCCAGGTGCTTATAATCGAATCTGTTTAATAAATCGCCTGGTGTGTCTATAGAAGCAAAGGTTTTGGCAGTTTGCTGGTCTGGCGCATTCAGATGTGTGTTAACACAATGCCAAGGAGGAGTGACATCAGCAGTAATCTTAGAGAGGCAATTCTTGCTGCCCATTAATTAAAGCCACACAATTTGAAGTCCATCAGTCCACAGTGAGAGATTATTCACAAGCGGAAAACATTGAGGGAAGCACGGTGGAACTCTGGTTAGCTACTGTCTCTCTGGGTACTCCGACTTCGGGGTTAGTGGGTTAGGTCAACTGGTGATTCTAAATTGGTCGTAGGTGTGAATGTGAGTATGAATGGGTGTCTGTCTCTCTGTGCTGACCCGACGACAGGCTGGTGAAGCTGCTGGATCATTTTTTTACACACTGTTTCTGCATTTTGACTTAGTTTTTGTTAAGTAAATAATGACATTGTGTAATGTGTCATGTCCTGATGCGTAAAACCTTAGAATTGAAAGTGTGTGGGCTTTCTTTTTACCATCACTAAACTGCAGGTGAAGGCAGTGCAGTGTTTGCTTGTTTTTAGTGAGAAGTCTTTTTTTGTTGTTGAATGTGCAAATCATAAAGAGGAAAAGTAGTTCAGTTAGAAGAAATGCAAGTTTAGTTTTCAGTGTATCTTTAAAGAGTGACTAATTGTTGTGTTGTCTTTTCTTTTCTTATTGTAGCCTCAATATCCAGCAGGTGCCTCAGTTCCAATTTCTGGGTATGAACTGATTCACTTTTTTACTTAATCCATATTTCCCTCAAACATAAATGAAAACTGAAGCTTTCAGCACATGAACAGACATGTGTGGCTGGTTTCTGACTCGCTTTACACATAACCTGTCAGTTTCAGGTATGGAGAAACGAACTACTGGGATGACGAAAACAGTTACGTCGCTACACAACAACAACCAGCTCCTGTGCAGGGCCCTGGAGTACCCAGGCCAATCCCATCAAACCAACTACCGACCTGATTCTCTTCACATGGCAGCTTTAAATTGTATTTTGAAATGATGTGTTTACTACAGTTGTGTGAAGAGACCATTTTAAAACACTGTGAACATTATAGGCACATTGTTTGCAAGGTTTGTTACAATATTGTGGTGGTGGATGTTGCTGGTAAATGAAATTACTGAAATCTGTGTTTTATTAGGTCTTTGTCTGTTACTATATAAGGTGTTTTGTTTGTTTACATCATGATTTTTTTAAAATATTTTATAGATGTTACTAACTTGTTACTAACTGTATTTTACTCAAAGTAAAAAGCATTATGAGTATGGGTTTGTGTATGTATTAATGAATGGATTAATAAAAAGTTCAAACTACAACTGTCAGAAATTGACTGTGTTAATGAATGTATTAATAAAAAGTTCAAACTACAACTGTCAGAAATTGACTGTGTTAAGTTGTGATGGAGTTGTTCATCCAAATGAGTTGTAGTTTGCTCCTCTGAGTACAAAATAAACAACTTTACCTACTGCTAACTTAAGGGCATTGATAATATGTGACTTTTATGGGCTAATTAAATAGTGGTAAGTGGGTGTTTCTGGTAATGACCAAAACAAATGTTTAGTTGAAAAAAAAATGTATTTCACAGTCCTTAAACCAGTTGGCCACACCCTCTCCAGTCTGTGATTTTTGAAAAAAAATAATTGTCAACCTATTTAGAAACAAACACTGTGTTTACAATCAGAGTAAACATAGCAAAAGGAACAAAATAAATCTCAACTAAAAAAAGAAGGAAAAAACAGTATGAAACATAAATATCAGTTTGTACAGTAGTCCAAACAGGCAGAAAGTGGCATTTGCCAATATTAATGCTATTGGCAAATGCGGTAAGTGATAACGGAGTATAAATTACAAGTGATACAGAAGTAGTAATAATAATCCTGCTGGTGTAAGAGTATGGTATTATAGACTGTTGATGCGCATGTGTAGATTTTTAAAATGTTTCGAATGTCAGAACAGTGAGGAGTTCTAGTGTCTAATAGTCATAAGTAGAAAGGATCCCATGTAGAGGTTAGTCCTGCATCTTGGAGCAATGAAGCTTGCACTGTGTGTCCTGCAGTGACCAGTCAGAGAGGCATGCATGGGTGGTATGGATTCTCCATGATGCAGAGGAGTTCCTTTAGCATCCTCCCCTCAGAACTGAACCAGCTTTTCTGATCTATTTGTAACAAGAAAAGGCATCATAATTTTCTCTGTTAATCACTTTTTTTTCTGGAAACTTAAAACAATACACCCTTTGTTATCCCGCGGTGTGGTTTGTCTCTGTGTGGACTGTCACATTGTACAAACCATATTAAATCTGCAAATATTTAATCACCCCATTTTTTTAAAATATGCTTTTATTTTGAAGGACTCCATGAGGAAGTGACATATTTGTGAAGCTAGATGATGCGGAAGTTAGTGTTCAGCTTGGCTTCAAACATGTGTAGAGTACAGGAACCATAGATATATATATCTATGACAGGAACAAGCAGAGGTTTAAAGCTTCTCTCTCTGGTAGAACATTATGGGGCTAGTCCCATAGAACATGGCAGCAGAGGAGGCTGGGAGTGCCTGCAGGGCTTCAGCCTGTCTGTGTGTCCTTTGCGGACTACCGGCTGCTGGGAAGTCCACTCTGGCCCGGAGAATGGTCAGTACCGCCGCGCAGCACGGATGGAGAGCCGCAGTGGTGCCGTATGATGACCTGATCCCGGAGCAAGCTTTCCGAACCAGAGTGGTGGAGGATGATGTTAACCTGCAAGAAATGGTAAAGACGGGATTAAAATTTAATGTAAACCAACCACACTGCATAATGTAGGCTATGATATAGTTTATTATGACTATCAGAGAACATAATGAAAATATCACAGCTTTACATGATGTAACAAAAAATTAACTTTGGTGCTATTTAACAGAAAAGGTACCAAAAACTGGATAAATTATAGATGTTTTACTCAGTTTATTTATTCATGTATATATTTTTTAACAATAAATGAGTCAAATTTATAACAAAAAACATATATAGAGCTTCTTTGTTTCAGGTAGAACAAGATATTTGTGATAATTATGAATTTGCTCTGGAATCAATAAAATTGTTCTTAATTTATATAACTGAGATGGCACACATGTTACATGTTGCACCAGTGGTCTGATGACAGCTGCAGTTACGTAGTGCTGTCAAAGAATTAAAATTTTATATCTTTGATAGCACTATGATGCATACACCTAGGTTCAAACATTCACCTGGTGGCAATTTATTTCCATCCATTTCAGTAAATTTGATGTTTACAGTACTGGAAGACTCCTTTATCCACGAGTATGTTTTACTAACTGTGGCACTGATTCTCCTTTCTAGCACACTGAATGGAAGTTGCACAGACAAGCAGTGTTGCACTGTATTGAGCAGTTCTTGCAGAAGTCTGAAATACAGTTAGAAATACCGACCAGCTCTGGGATGAACTTTCCTGCGTGGGAACAGTGCATTGGAGCTCTGATGGAGCCTGAAGGTTTGAAGGTTGACCAGGCACCTCTCATCTTTCTACTGGATGACAATTTTTATTATCCAAGCATGAGATATGAAGTTTTCCAGCTTGCAAGGAAGTGTAAGAACTGTTTTATCAACTGAATATGCCACTAAACACTGTTGTGGTCTTCAAATGTTGGGTTAATGTTGTCTGGTGTTGCAGATTCACTGGGTTTCTGCCAGGTCTACCTACAGTGTGATTTAGAGTCGTGCATGAGCAGAAACCAGAACAGGTCTCAGCACGTTCCCACTGAGGTGATACTGGAGATGGTGAAACGACTGGAGTCTCCAAATCCTCAGAAGAACTCATGGGAGATTAACAGCATTACACTTAATACCACAGGAACCGTGTCCAAATGTGAAATGTAAGGCAGCAGAAAGAGCAGCTGTATAGATTTATTACCAAACCTCATGCATAGGTCAGGCTTTAATTTGTTGCCTCTGTGGTCTCTTGTGTGGCTTATCCTCAGCCAGAGGGTGATGGAGTTGATCTCCGCTGCACTAAGTAACCCACTAAGCCCGGCAGAAGACAACAAAGAACAAAAGGTGCGTCACTGTAGTGCAAACCCGAGACACATGCTAGTGAAGTCCATAATTTTTTTTATATCATCCATTTTGCAGGAAGCTGACCGTCTGAAATGTGCCAATAGTGTGGTCCACCAGGCTGACCAGGCCTGTCGACGGCTCATCTCTGAAACCATGAAGACTGCCAGAGGTCAGCCTTAGAAAGAAACTTTTAATATTTCAGGTTTAATAGAATATGCTGTCACTTTAAGCCTAGCTAAATTATCAACTCGTCTTTGTCTAATTTTAGAAAACCAGGTACCTCCTGAATCCATGAGGTACCTGGCTGCTGAGCTGAGTGAATCCAAAGCAAAATTTCTTCATAACCTGCGGAAGCATTTCCTCCATGAAGTGCCGTTTATCCAAGAAGAGGAAATCAACGTGGAACATGCAGTGAAAAGAGCGGCTGAAAACTTTAATCACGACACAAACGAAATCTTGTTTAGAATCATAAATGACAAAAAAGCTTGAGTGAATGTGCGATGTGCTGTATTTAATTAAACACAAGCAAACATGCATTTTTTTTTTAAATTATTTCTCAATTTATGAACCATTATGCTACTGAGTGACACTTTTGGAAATGTTTGTATTTTATTAAATGGATTTGTTAATTACAACTGTCAATATAATGCTTTTTTTTTTAAATTATTATTATTCCTCAAAACTGATTTCAAATGTGTACACGATTTCTCTGCTGATATGGTATAATATGGTAATTAAGAGTAAATGGATATTTATTAATCTCTCACATTTTCTGACCATGCTAACATCATCACATACAAACAAGTTAGTTCAAGTGATTGTGTCCAAGATTTGCACATATAAAAAGCAACTAACATATAACATGAGGGTTATACGGGATTCTTAATTTGTCTCAGCATCAGCTAATACACAGAAAGCAAGTGGCTACAGTAAATTTTAAAGTTGTATAAGTTGTATGTATAGAAGCACAAAGCTACTTAAGACAGTATATAAATAGTTTAAAAAAAAACCATATAACTGTAAAAAATTGCTAATTACAATGTCTGAGGTTAGATATAAATAAATATGAGAACTACAAATATGCCACTGACGAATGTGTCCAGTTAATTTAGCCAAGATGGAGACTTTGGTGTATAATTATTAGGCTAACAAGCAATTTACAGATGGTGGTCAGATTGTCAGCTCTGTTGTGAATACAAAGCTGGTTGAGCTTGAAATGTTTGGTGCTAAATACTGTTTGGTGTTTTATTAAAAAAAAAAAAAAAAAAAGACTCATGCTACACCCATTAGCCACAACATTAAAACCACCCCCGCTGCTAACAAACAGATCTGAGCTTTCACAGTGTCAACACGGCACCTTTGGGGATGTTGGCAGCGGATCCTTTGGGCCCTGTAGCCTGCAGGGCGGTGCATTGTGGGTCTTGTTTTGGGTGTTCTAGGTTGGAAACAGTCTTTAAGTAAATGTTAAAGTAACACCCACATGAATGCCTGAAACAAGGTTTCTCATATAAATATTGGTACATGGACTGGTACTTAGAGCTGTGCTCAAATGTTTACATACTCTGGCAGAATCTTTTTTGGCAGTTTTTCTGAGAATATGAATAATAATACAATAACTTTTCTTTCACTTGTAATTAGTGGTTGGGTGAAGCCATTTAGTATCAAACAATTGTGTTTATCTTTTTAAAATCCTTTTGACAACAGAAACTAACCAAATGACCCTGATCAAATGTTTATATGCTCTAGTACTTAATATTGAGTATTGCCTTCTTTAACATCAATAACAGCTGAAAGTCCTTTGTGATAATTGTGGATTAGGTACTTTATTTGCTCAGATGGTAAAGCTGCCCATTCTTCTTGGCAAAATTCCTCCAGTTCCTGTAAATTCTCAGGCTGTCTTGCATGAACTGCATGTTTGAGATCTCTCCAAAGTGGCTCAATCATATTGATGCCAGGAGAGTGAGATGGTCCCTCCAGAACCTTCACCTTTTTCTGCTGTAGCCTGTGACAGGTTGACTTGGTCTTGTGTGATCACTGTGATCATTGTCAAGTTGGAATGCCCAAATATGTCCCATGTACAGCTTTCCTCCAGTATTATCAATTTTATTCCATTTAGGGATGTGTAGCTCACACATCCCTAAAACACCAGCAATCCGCCTCCATGTGTCACAGTAGGGATGGTGTACTTTTCATCACAGTCCTTGTTGACTCCTCTCCATATGTATCTCGATGATAAATGGCTTCAGCCAACCACTAACCATGAGTGAAAGAAAAGTTTTTGCATTATCATACATAATCTCTGAAAAATGGCCCCAAAAATTCGTAATTCTGCCAGAGTTTGGAGCACAACTGTATATACCACCTTTCTACTCAAAGTGGTTTCTACTCCAAGTCACATTCACCCAATTACACACACATTCAGACACATAAAGGTGCTCTCTAACAATCAGTCACGCACTCCAATGGAGTCATCAGGAGCAACCTGGGATTCAGTATCTTGCCCAAAGACACTTTAGCATGCAGACTGGAGAAGTCAGGGATCAATCCGCCAACCTTCTATGGAAGACTCGAGCATCAGCCACCCACTGCATTACATTGTAAGAAGATAATCGCTGTTATTAATTTTACCTGTCAGTGGATTCAATGTTCTGGCTGATCAGTGTATATAGCTGCCTTTATAAATGTGATTTACTCGATAGGCCAAATGAAATCCTAGCGAGTCACTCCAAAGCGGTAAAACATTGCAAATCCTATAAATGCGTTATGCCAAACACAATAAGCTGCATTAGCAAATGAGCAGAGTTGTCATAAGGCATGACCTAACTCTTACAACAAACTATGCTGTGTTGTAAACATGTCATTTGTGGTTTTCTACATTCGCAACTAATATGAAAAGCCCAAAGTTGGGATCAAGGTAGAAAAGCAGTAAGGTAAATTAGTGTCACTATGTTTAGTTGCTATACTGTATAAGCCAGGGATGTCAAACTCATCTTACATCGTGGGCCACATACAGCCCATTTTGATCTTAAGTGGGCCGGACCAGTGA
>JAVDPK010001473.1:69373-82594 GCA_034780415.1 Cichlasoma orientale
ATATAAAGCTTTTATACTCTCCTTGTTCTGTGTAACGTCTTGTGTCTGACTCTTACAGGAGGTCGTTGAAGGCAGCAAGAGCCCTGGTGGAGACGTTTCATAACAAACCATGGCTACCCCAATGGCCAGGATTTTCTCAAAGGTTATACTGAATATTTAGGGCATTGTTATTTGCATTCCATTCAAGAGTTTCTGCGCTGATTTGAATATATATATTCCACAGTATAAGCCTGTTTTTAAATTGAATTGTGTAACCTATCTGGCTCTTGCATACGTGACGTTTTCAGCTAACTGATGCTAATGTTTGCTAGAGCTCAAAACTATAGTTTGATCTCACTTACGCGTTTAAAAGTGGTCAGCTGTGGCCGACACCACTCCCTAATGCTCAGTCATACTGTGAAGTTACTACCCACATGCTGGGTATTACATATTTCTATCATTGTGTGTTTTTCAGTCTTTCAGACATCTCACTCGTCCATGGGGTGCTTGCCAGGTTGGTTGGAGGAGCACTTCCTCCAGATCTTCTCCAGATGTGGCTTCACACCAACCAGCCGAGGTATTCCCCTTCCCTCCACTTCAGACATATTCAGAGGAGGAGAGCATGATGAGGGAAGCAGGTAAGCTGGACCTCTTGTTTCATGCTGCAGTGCACAGCTGGAGACAGGATTTCTTAAAACGCTAAACATCTGTATTTCTGTTTGACAGTGAAAAAATATGCACAAGAGCGCATCGCCCCACTTGTGTCAAAAATGGATGAGAATTCGTACATGGATGAGGACGTGATCAAATCCCTCTTTGAACAGGGTGTATGTAACTGATTTTAACTGTGATTTAATGAATGTCTCATTAAAATATGCCAGTTCCTATTTTTTCCTTCTAGTGACTCATTTTACTTCTGCAGCTCATGGGTGTCGAGATCGACCCAGAATATGGCGGCACTGGCTCCACGTTCTTCTCCTCTATTCTGGTCATCGAAGAGCTGGCGAAGGTGGATCCCTCTGTGGCTGTACTGTGTGACATCCAGAACACACTGATCAACATACTGTTCGTTAAACTTGGTACCCCAGCTCAGAAAGAGAAGTACCTCAGTCGACTGTCAACAGACATGGTGAGCAGCTTGATATTCTGGAAGAAATAAGCCAATCCAACATTATTATTTGTCAAGTGAAACTGATTGTTTTCTGATCATACATAAGCTACTTTCAGCTGCTCTCTTATTCACAAGGGGTCGGTTCAATTCAGTTTATTTATTTAGTGCTAGTTTGCAATGGCAGTCATGTCAAGGCACTTTAAATTATAATGTAAATGTCGTATTATATAGAAAATGCCAACGTTTAGACCATTCCCTCTGAGCAAGCATTCAAAAATACTACTGGATAGCATAATTGAAACAGAGACCAATTATTGTACATTCACCAGACACTTTATTAGGTATACCTTGCTAGTACTAAGTTGGACCCTCTTTTGCCTTTAGATCTGCCTTAATTCTTCATGGCACAGATTCAACAAGGTGCTGGCAACATTCCTCAGAGATTTTGGTCTGAATTGACATGATAGCATCACACAGCTGCACATCAATGTGTGTGAATCTCTTGTTTCACCACATCCTTTTGGGGCCATTTGAGTGCAGTTGACTAATGGGTACGCTGTGGTCGTAAAGGGGTGAACATGGTCAGCAACAATACTCAGGCTGTGGCATTTAAATGATGCTTAGTTGGTACTAAGGGGCCTAAAGGGTACTAAGAAAATATCTCTCACACCGTTACACCACAGCTAGTCTGAACCATTGATCCAAGGATGGATCCTGCTTTCATGAGGTTTATACCAAATTCTGACCCTACCACCTGAATGTTGCAGCAGACCTCAACACTCATCAGACCAGGCAATGATTTTCCATTTTCTATTGCCCAGTTTTTGTGAGCCCGTGTGATTTGTAGCCTGTTCCTGTTCTGTGTGATCTTCTGCTGCTGCAGCTCAGTTGCTTCAAGAGCATTCAGAGATGCTCTTCTGGATACCTCGGTTGTAACCAGTGAATATTTGAATTACTGTCTTCCTTTCATAAAATAAGCAAGGGCATTCCTGAAAAAATGCCCTCGTATATGTACCTGTATTTGGTATATTGTGTTTAACTGTATTTCATTTTATCTGTGACAGGTTGGAAGCTTCTGTCTCTCTGAAGCAGAATCGGGAAGTGATGCTTTTGCTCTGAAGACGCGTGCTGAAAAGCACAAGGACTATTATGTAATCAATGGATCCAAGATGTGGATCAGTAATGCAGACCATGCTGGTGTTTTCCTGGTAATGGCCAATGTGGATCATTCTGCTGTGAGTAACTGCTGATGTTTCTATTCTGTATTTCTAGTCTGTATTTTAACACCGCCTCTCAACAGTGGTTTTTGAGTTGGTAATCTATCAACAGGGATTCATTTTAGTGATTTATCAAAGGTTCAAAACATTCTCTCTGTTTGGTTGTTAAGAACTGTCACCCATGCTGGATTTTTTGCAGTTTAAATAAGCATCTGTTGAACAGCAAAATGTTAAAATTTAAAACAGCATCATCAAGTGAGACTTATCCATATCCACCAGTTTGTACTGATGCTTTTGGTACTTTCATGCACGCCGCTCTGACAGAAAGGTAAAGATAAATTCAGCTTTGTTTGTTGTGTGCAGGGATATAAAGGCATCACCTGTTTCATTGTGGACAGAGACACTGAAGGGCTTGAGATTTGCAAGAAGGAGAACAAGCTCGGATTGCGGGCCTCCTCCACCTGCCCGCTCAACTTTGACAATGTCAAGGTGTGACCATATTGGAGAAATACCTGGCAAGTACAATACTGTGTTTGTTTGTTTGTTTTTTTGTTGTTTTTTTTACTTTTCTGCTCTCTGTTGTAGGTGCCAGAGAAGAACATTTTAGGAGAGGTCGGTCATGGCTACAAGTACGCCATCGGGATGTTGAACGAGGGTAGGATTGGAATAGCAGCGCAGGTAAACGATAACACTAAATCTGCTCTGTAAAAAAAATCAGCTGTGCGCTCCAACTATGCGTGTTTTTCAGATGCTTGGACTGGCACAGGGTTGCTTTGACCACACTGTTCCTTACACCAGACAGAGGGTGCAGTTCGGAAAGCGCATCTTTGACTTCCAGGTTATGATCCGTATTTTGAGTTTGTTCTTTTACAAAGCCTGTTGATGATAAAGTTTGGTTCAGTGAGTTCTAATGCTGTTTTAGTACTCTTTATATACCAGGGCATGCAGCACCAAATAGCCCACGTAGCAACGCAGATTGAAGCTGCCCGGCTGTTGACGTACAACGCTGCTCGTCTGAAGGAAGCCGGGAGACCTTTCATTAAAGAGGCCTGCATGGCTAAATACTTCAGCGCAGAGGTGAGCTTCCTGTTTTAGTAGTAGTAGACTGTGGGACAGTACACGGACATTTTTGGACGTGCTGTGATTGTAAATGTGATTTGTGTCATCATTTCATACATCCACTTTTTTTCTTATAGTAGAAGTTGTTGACCACAATCTGAGTGTTCACCACAATCTATAGCAGTTTTTGGTTTTGTTAGGTCCTGTCATTTCTGTGATATCTGTGCTGCCATCTTGGCCAGTAATTTTTTGGCATTTTCAGCTAAAGTGAAGCATCTTCCTGGATGGGTTAAAATCATTATATTTTCTCTCTTGTTTGGCGTTCTTCAGGTTGCGAGCCTTACTACATCAAAATGTATCGAATGGATGGGAGGGGTAGGCTTCACCAAAGACTACCCTATTGAAAAATACTACAGAGACTGTAAAATTGGTGAGTTTGTTCTCTGGACCACTCCACAAATATTGACTTGTGTTTGTACACTCTTTGTGAAATTGTTGCTTAAATAAGATGTAGTTAGTGTAACTGTGCCTGAAGCCCCTTTGTGGAAAGAACAAAATATGTGAGTGCTACAGGAAGGTCAGGTGTAGCTGTTTATGATTGGACCAGAGTGGGGCGGAGAGAGAAGGCCTGATAGCAGTGGCTGTAATCGGACTCTGCAGGAATTCCCCGGTCTGACCCCTCACAGTGCCATTACACCAGCACACAGCCAAGGAAGCATGCCATTGCAAAATGTCACTTTTCCTTTCATCACTGCCACTTTGGCTCCCGAGCTCTCCAGCTAGAGCACCGACAGACCTAGCTGCACGCTAAGCCCCCTCGTCTCCTGGTAGTGAAAGCGGCAGATTCGTGCAGTATGCAGGGGAGTTTAGATAAATGGACTTTGTTGTGTACAGCAGGAATCCATTAAAATTCTTTGTTTTCTCTCTTTGTGCAGGTACTATTTATGAGGGCACGACAAATATCCAGCTGTCCACTATGGCCAAGTTCATTGATAAGGAGTATGATGTGTGAAACTCTGAGCACAGCCCAAATGATTGTACTCTGCCACATTTTTTCCCAGATGACTATAGCGGGATTGATCCGGTAGCACCATGTTGCTGTAGATTTGTCGTCTTGCAGTAGATCATAGTTACTGATGTTGTAATTACATTTCTTCAGCTTTAGAGACAAAAGCTGCTCTGGTGTAACAATGTTTATTTTTCTTTTTGTATTCAGTTTTCCATCACTTGTTCAAAAGCCACAGACTAAGAAACTGTATATCATTTTAAGACCTTTACCACCTTTGTCCCACATTTCTTCTTATTGGGATAGAGTGATTAATAATGTTACAGTAACATAAATTATCCATACGCTGGTATATGGAAGTGAATTTTTGAAAGCTGTTGACTAGGCTTATACTTCAGTGCCTTCAGAAGATCTGTGATTACTATAATCAGTAACTTAAAGCTGTGTGTTCTCTGCAGAACCAGCACTCCACACATACTGTACAAAAATGATTTGATATTGTAACAAGAAATACTCTGTAAAGAATGATGTGTCAATACCAGTAAATGTGAAGTAAGCTCCATTGCGATGGATCGTGTTTTCTATGTGCTGGGGATTCCAGGGTAATGCCAAGTTCTCTCACTAGATGGCAGCATTTTCCCGAGTGACAGCCACTCACAGAAGGCGCAGTCAATTATCATGTCTTTTAACAGCTTGTCACCTCTAATGATATTTTATATCAATTTAATTATGCCGCTGCTTCAGATGAAAAGAGCCCGCCTTGCATAATTGACTCATTGATAATTTTGTGGGTGTGACTGATTAAATTTGCACGCGCTACATGTGCTGTTCAAAATAAGGTCTATTGTTTAAACGGCATAGACTGTGTCCGAGTATAAAGACTCCTATCAGCTTACACCCAAGGCTTCTTACAAGGAATTATGAGTTTTTACCAAGATGTCTGTTACCGACAGCTATTAACCACTGGCAGTGCTTAACAGTATGCATTTAAAAAGAAAAAATGCAGTGCTAAAGATTTGCAGTACTAAATGTATTGACATGCAGACTACATTTTGCTAATCACTAACCATATGACTTTTTATTACAATAAAATACAAGGAGAGGGGAAAAATCACAACAGATGCATATATTTAATGACTTTTATTAGTCACACCGTTTCCTGGCTATGCTACAAAAACTAAATATCATTTTTCTGTCAGAGAATTGTGATCTTAAGATTTTCTTATTACTTCATATATGTGTGTAATATTATCAGCTGATCAGACACAGCAGCTGTGTGCATTCTCTGCACATTTGTAGTGAGTGAAATGGACTGAAATAGCTGTAGATCTCATAATAATCTAGGATTCTGTGTGTTGCGCAAAGATCAGTATTGGTTTTCTTACCACCACCGTATCTTTAAAAGAAGCCGCACTAAATTTGCTCCTCCAGAAGATGAATTGAGTGTTATTTAGTCATGAGTCTTCACTGATAGAAGTTAAAATCAGACATGCTAGGCTGCAGTGTAATAAACCTGGATTTTTCTTAGAATAAATTTCAAATAAAATGTTCAAGAATATCTTTTTTTTTTTAATCACATAAAGATGAAAAAGCATTCCTCCATTTGCATCACTGATTGAGTGTACTTTGTTTGCTCCTCTGATCCACTCTGACTCGTGGCGGCCCCCCTCTTTAATGAGCATAATCTGATGAAAACACAGCTATCCGCTTTTCACTTTGCTTCGGCAACTGCTGCTCAGCTAGCCTCTTTCTCCGCCCCCATCTTTAACACAGCTATGAGACCTCTAATTATGCAAGGATTCAAGTAGCTTTTCATAAAACACAGTGTTGTCCTCTAGAGCTGGAGAGCGCTCCACGAGCCAAAAGGACAGGCTGCATATTTGTAGGTTGAGCAAATTCAATTTGTTTGATTAGTTCCCTGGATCTGCTTCAACTTTGGTTTAAATGGTGGATCTAAAATGTTTTTCAGTGTCTTTCTTTCCCCTGTTTGACTGTGTATAATAAATAAGGTGATGACATCTACGTGACAGTTGTACACAAAAAAAAAAAAAATATTGCGATCTCTGCAAGTTTTGGAGACATATGCCTTTAGTCAAAATAGAAGTTCGTCCAAGAGGAATCTCAATCATCAAACGCACTGTGCTTATAAATTCCTTTTATTCGTTCACCATCTGCGTAAATAAAATGTCACCGGATCACACAATTTACATAAATGTCTCTTTGCACGCACAATCAAAAAATTTGGTTAACTGAAGTACCAGCTCTGTTGTGTGTGACAGAAATAGGCCCATTCTCCTCCTCGTGCATTAGATTACCTGCTGCCCCCGTGGATGTGTCTGCTTTCGTTTAAAGCTGATGTGAAAGGACTTTATCGCGATGGTTAAGCATTCAATTTGATGTTTGCCTGTAGCGCTTCCTGGCTAATAAAATTACACCGATGTCAATGAGCTCAGGTGCAGGTGAAATGGACGGCACGGTATTGCTTTCCTGTTGAACATAAGCGCGTCAGGACGCAACAGAAGAATGGCGCGCTGAAAGTGTGCGTCATTGTGTTCAACGACAGCTTCAAATTTTAATGACAAAAGTCAATAAATGGATAAATGCTTAACCGTTTTCTGAGTCTTTATGTGCGTTAAGAAAAATATTGCTTCCTCATTCTGCTATTTACCGTAGCTTACATTCGCGCGTAAAACGTGTGCGTAATCTGCTTAATAAAACCGAGTTGCTTGGCTTCGCTGGAACATTTAATCAATGGAACATTTATTCAATTTACTGACAGGTGAATGTGCCTTGTGCACGCCCCCAAAAAACCCTGATACATTTTCCTCTTTTATCTAATTGGTTGATAAGTGGGTGCGTACTGCTGAGCTCGAAGCCAAAACGCTCGCGCGGCCTTTTTCTTTGGAGCCCATTCTCGTCAGACCCCCTCGCGGTTTCATCTCAAATCCCATTTGCTATTGTACCTGTCCAATCGCAGCGACCGAGCACGCTTTAACTCGCATGGCAAATTTATTTCATCATTACGATCCAGAGCAAGTTTGACGCAGTGATCTCTGCGCTCTCACACTGAGCTGGACGCAACTTTAAACGACTTTCTGCGTCTTCACTCCCTCTTATGCGTAATATTTTTCTACGGGTTTTAAAACCAGAAAAACGTTTAGAGCTGTTTAATCCCTTTTTGAATTTTTGATGGTGATCCCTATCGGACAGTAAACGGTGATGGCAGA
Organism: Cichlasoma orientale; assembly: GCA_034780415.1. NCBI lineage: Eukaryota > Metazoa > Chordata > Actinopteri > Cichliformes > Cichlidae > Cichlasoma > Cichlasoma orientale. Next base: position 76,973 of record JAVDPK010001473.1, read on the forward strand.
CTCTGATACGCAAGAGGCTCGCCAACCTGCAAAAGATTCGCCATTCTCAATAAAGAACCTGCTGAATATTGAAGACAAACCCACCAAACCGAAAACCATCCTCGGCTCGCACAAGGCGGTTTTGGAAGGCAGTTTCTTTTCTCGGCTTGGTGACTTGTCTGTTCCTCGATTTGAGCTGCCAACACAAAGAATTGGACTATCCGCGCAATATCTGGAAAGAGCGTCAACCTGGTGGTACCCGTATACGCTTGGAGCACATTTCAGAACTGGAGGTAATTAATTTTATTACTTTAGACAAGGGAATTATAATGTTTTGGTCTGAATTCATATTCTTCTAGCAGGAAAACCTGTGGTGTATTTAACATCATGAATGGATACCATAATCCTTATATGTTTTAAAGAATTATAACCGGAATACTCTGAATGAAATATAATGTATCCAACTAATAAACTTAGTATATATATAGAACAAAATTAAATGCAGGTAGGATAGTTCTCATTGCACAATTTAATGTCGTTGAAGAGCGAGTTTTAATAGAGTTTTTTTTTTTCCTGCAGGATCTGAGAAGTTTAACTTAAGGGAAGCATCACAAGCACCAGACAGGCGCTCCCCGGATCTCCAGAAAAGTGACCAAGATGCCAAAGATGAAAGTGCCGACGACGATATCGCCCTGGATGAAAGTGACTCGGAGGAGCCAAAGAAAGAAACGGACCAGGAGGACGACTGGAGGAGAAAAACCGACGAGCTGGACTCCGACAAGAAGCCCTGTCGGAAGAAGAAGACGCGCACCGTGTTTTCCAGAAGTCAGGTCTTTCAGCTAGAGTCCACTTTCGACATTAAGCGCTACCTGAGCAGTTCAGAGAGGGCAGGCCTGGCCGCGTCCCTGCACTTGACCGAAACGCAGGTGAAAATCTGGTTTCAGAACCGGAGGAATAAGTGGAAAAGGCAGCTGGCCGCCGAGCTGGAGGCGGCCAACCTGAGTCACGCAGCAGCACAGAGGATTGTGCGGGTTCCCATACTCTACCACGAGAATGGAGCCCCTGAAACGAGCGGAGGCCCTGCTACAAACTCACCGGGCAGCCAGGCGCTCCTGGCTTTCCCTCACCACATGTACTATTCTCACCCAGTCCCACTGCTGAGACCTGTTTAACATTTGTGGCATAAAGCATTGTATATATGTTTTTAACGGAGAGTGATTAATTGAAAAAAAAAATACAGTTTTGTATATTTTGTAGATTGAACGGACACTGTGCTCATTATTATTATTATTATTATTATTATTATTATTATTATTATTATTATTATTATTATTATGTGTAACGATCCTTTATTCTACTGAAGTGTCCTTGAGCAAGACAGGGTCCCTTTTACAGCTCCCACGAGTGTGAAGAACACAATAAAAATAATTTTCTGGTTATAATTTTTTTTATTATTATTGTTATTATTATTAATCTAAAAATGGGTGCATATATTTGAATGTATTATGAACAGGGTTGGCTGTCTATATGTAATTTACAGAAATTTGTGTCAGTGTTTGAAAGTGGGATTAAATATTTTGATATTTTCCAATATTGTGCAATACTGTTGGCTTCACATTAGGCTACCAGGCTTTGTCACCTATATAGGCCTATAGCTCACTTTGTAATAGGACAATCATGTGATACTTAAAATACTCAAAAACTGCAGATAATACAGGCGTTTGTCTTTATGACGCAGTGGTTGGCGTAATTTTAAAGCCATGGAAAAAGCCAAAAAAGCCTCTGTTTTTTTGTGTATGGTTTTCTTCTGATATTGTTATTGAAATTCTGTATATTATATGGTCTCGCACTCAGTAAAGACTCATTCCAGAAAGAAATGTATCCTTTAATAACTGTGGTGTGCAAAACGAATGTTTCTTCAAGTCATGTCGTATCTTGGTTTGAAACATTTGCGAGGAGTCTGGTTTTAAGAATCCGATCATCTCGAAAATAAAACACGGATCAGCATTAGACCCTTTGAAAATACTTAATCTATAATGGCTATCCTATTTATACGAATGACTTGGAAAATAACTGCATTCTAATTTCTAAGAGCGTTGGATAAACCAAATGCTAGATTTTTGTGGAGAGTATGGGTCTCAACGCTCTGCTCTTTTTTAAGCTCGTCTATTATAATTTGTGCAGACATTCCCAATAATTAAAAACAACTGGCAATCTCACACAAACTAGAATGCACTAGCCTTAGTTACAAAATGGATTTATATGATTGATTATAGCTAGTCTAGGAGCCAGCCTTCTAAATTTTGCATACATTTAACCATGTTAATATTTATTTTATGCTATTTTTTTTCTTATTGAATGGCGTCTGAGAAGAGCCCATACTGAAATAGGCCACTACATGTGACTGGCCGCTATAGATGGTTAATTTATTGTGGTAAAGTCCTCCTCCGGTGCATGACACAGGGGCTTGTAACATAGAATAGAAAGCCATAAACAACCTTTCCTTGAAGAAATTCTTTTTTCCTGAAGTGCCAGTGATACATTTATTCAAGATATGAGCTACGTGATTTTAGTTTATAACCACAAATCAGTTAGCCTATACTGGGAAAGCGCATACTTCTCGGACATTGAATTAGGGTGAAGAAATAAGTCAGTCAGGCCCACCAGAATAACTTTGCCTGTGGTAGGCTACTTAAAACATTAAAACACACATTTACAGATTGTTTTTATATATATAGAAGACAGTGGGCTCTACAGAATCAGAGAGAAAGTACACCCATGTCACGTGTTCTGTATTGAGACAACGGAAATGTCCGCTGAGGTAAGCTCAGCCAATGAAATCGCTGGCGCGAACTTGAACATTCCTTTCAACCAATCAGCGTCTAGTGGAGTATCGGCAGCGAGCTAGCTTCACGCAGCCACCGTGTGTTCTCCTATGTTTGCTCTCTCTTCGTATATATTTTATCGTTAACCAAAAAGGTATAATAATCGCTGTTGACAAGTAAACCAGCCGGCCACGTCCGAACGACACCAGACTGAAGCAGTAAGTGAAGTTAAGCTGCTAACGCTTGTACTCGTTGCTTTTACAATTCCAAGCTAGTGTTAGCTAACACCGATGGCAGGAGACGTAGTGGGCTTGGTGTAATTGCTGGATTTAACAGAACAATTTATGTCGTCAGCGTAAAAGAAAAAGTAACGAGATCATAAATCCGCAAAATAACGCAATTACCCCCACCGGCTGAAAATCAAAAACATGTGTATAAGCTTAAGTAGTAGCTAGCTACTATTTAAGAGGGCGTATTGTGACTTGCTGGCTAATGGCTTCTGGCGGTGGGCTGAACTAAAAACAAGAGAGGAAGCTGTTAATCCAACAGTGGTTGGCTGTGGTTCACGACCAGTAAACTTATTTTAACTTCCAACAATAAATGTGTATAAAAACGCATGTTTTGTTTTCGTCGAAGCCATTGATCAGTTTTAAGCAACCTTTTATAGGGCAGTCATTTAAATACATGAAAATTCTAAATATCAAACCTAGAGTGTTATAGAAGCCTGTTACAGGACTTTTTTCCTCAAAATGTTTCATTTTAATGTTGAAAATCAAGGTAGGTGAAGTTACCAAAAGTGTGTATATAAAAAAAAAATGTAGGAAAAGCATAAATTTAAAGGACCATTTTCCTGATTAACACTGGCACTTGTCACAAATATAACGCATACCAAAGTGCAGTCCTGTCCAGTCACAGGCTTCATGATACTTGGTAAAGCTGCTGTATTGTGGCACAATCTCCATTGAGATAATGTGGCTAAGCATTTATGTTTTTCTTCACAGATTTAAGTTCATTCACTGTTTCACATGTGGATACCAAATACAGGACCTGTTCTATGGCATGGTAGTTGATGCACAGCTGCTAAAGAAGAGAGAGTATGTTTTTGAGCCAATATCCAGCCAACCTTGAAGGAAAACTGTAAAAGTGAAGTTTAAATCTACTGAAAAAAAATATATTGAATAACAAATTTTAAATGTATAACAAGAAGTAACAAATAGGTTTATAACTAGTGGTTGTACCACTTGTGTTTTTCTTCTACATAATTCAATCAAAACTAAATAAATCACAAATATAGATTTACTAAATCAACTTTTGTGTTTGTAACAGTATATTTTTTTTAACCTAGTTAAAGTATGGCTCACTAGATGCATCTGGTGTATGGCAAAAATGGACTTAAAATCACTTGTTCTAATGTCACAAATTTCATGAAATCCTACACAAAAAACACCTATATCAATTTTTTTAAAACAACTATTGAACTATAAAATATATGGCTTTTAACAGCCTACCATTATTAGTTTTGGTGTTATGACCACAGGTGTGGGAGTAGGTAGGTGCAAAAAACCCAATATCCCGAATTCTGGAAGAATACTAAAGTTTGAACTGCTCTGGGCCATTGCTGATTGGTCAGATGCAATATTGTCACTGTCTGTACTAACGTTTGTTTTCCAAATGAACGAGGAAATGAATAAAATGAGTGCTTAGACGGTGTCACAGATGTTCATAGTGAACAGTGTTTAAAAGTGTGTATCTGGACTGAACAGTAATATTTAACCCCCTATTGTGCCCTTTATGCTTCAGTTTGAGTGTCATCTTTTGAATCCTGCAAGTTAGGTTATATTAAAATACATTGGAGTGTTGCTAACTCCTAAAGTTTAAATTGAGTGCTCATTTTCCTCTACTGCAGATGACAGGCTCAAACGAGTACAAGCTGAACCAGGGACCAGAGGACGGCATCTCTGCTGTAAAGTTCAGCCCCAGCACAGCCCAGTTTCTCCTGGTTTCCTCTTGGGACTGCACCGTCCGTCTCTATGATGTGGGAGGCAACACCATGCGAATGAAGTACCAGCACACAGCTCCAGTTCTGGACTGCGCATTTTATGTAGGTTACAGATTGTTTGCTTAGGGTTTTTTTTGTTGTGATGTTATAGCCTTGAAGACTGATACAGTCAGATGATGCCACCTTTTACTTGCAGGACCCAACGCATTCTTGGAGTGGAGGTTTAGATGCACAATTAAAAACGCATGATTTGAACACAGATCAAGGTATGTTACAAATCTGGTAGGAATGGATTAAAAACTTTGAGGTATAGTAGCAGTGAAAACATCACATGGGTTGAATGTTTTAATTTATGTTGTACTGGTTTATTCTCTTTAAACAGACACAATAGTTGGAACACATGATGCTGCCATTCGTTGTGTAGAGTACTGCCCAGAAGTTAATGTCATGGTAACGGGTAGCTGGGATAGATCAGTTCGACTGTGGGACCCACGGACACCCTGCAACGCTGGCACCTTTACTCAGCCTGACAAGGTAAATCAGTAGACACCCCTGAGTTTAACCACATTGTTCATAAAACAGCTATATTGCATGCTTATCTTATATATGTGTTTTCATATCTATGAATCTTCATGGGTTTACACCTAATACTGGTACACAGTGAGGTAACTATTAAAGATGTTTGCCAGAAAGCCCCTTAATTCTATGAGAAAATAAAGACACTGTAATTGTATTTATTTATTGTCACTAGGCCTGTCGCGATAAACAATAAATCAATTAATCGTACGATAACTTAAAATGAGGTAGACAATTTTTATT
>JAVDPK010001473.1:82694-108648 GCA_034780415.1 Cichlasoma orientale
ATATTATCGTTAATCGCAATAATTTCTGAGACAATTAATCGATTAGCAAAATTTGTTATCGTGACAGGCCTAATTGTCACATAATGTTTTAGCATTGCAAAAGGTGTTAATTCATTGTAAAGTGTTTACTTGTGGCTATGTAATGTTGTATGTATGTATTGTTATATATGATTCTTGGCACAGCTAGCTAGTGTCTCCATCTTGTCTCATAACTTGTCTTTGTTACAGGTGTATACCCTCTCTGTGGCTGGAGATAGGCTGATTGTTGGCACAGCTGGAAGAAGAGTCCTTGTGTGGGATTTGAGAAACATGGGCTATGTACAGCAAAGAAGAGAGTCCAGCCTGAAGTATCAGACTCGCTGCATTAGAGCCTTCCCCAACAAACAGGTAGATTGTGTTAAAACCTGACTGATATTTTACTCTTAATAGAACCTGACGTTACAGATTTACATATGTTCTCTCTCGGCTCCAGGGATATGTCTTGAGTTCAATTGAGGGACGTGTAGCTGTGGAGTACCTGGACCCAAGCCAGGAGGTTCAGAAGAAGAAATATGCTTTCAAGTGCCACAGGCTGAAGGAAGAAGGAATCGAGCATGTTTATCCTGTCAATGCCATCTCATTTCACAGTGTTCATAACACCTTTGCCACAGGTAAGATTGGCTAGTTAGTACTTGACAAAGGAGATATTTATCTCTTCCTAGACCTTCCTTGGGTTTTTATATATGTATATATATATATTTCACAATTGCAGAAATATTCCCTGATTTTTCTTTAACCTTCATCTCTGAACTGCCAAGGTTGCATTCACAACTCTGTTAATATAGATCCATATCTCAGCAGTAACGAGGCCTAAAACTTTTGAGCTTGACCTTGAACCTGTCCTTCTACCAGGTGGTTCAGATGGCTTTGTGAACATCTGGGATCCATTCAACAAGAAACGCCTGTGTCAGTTTCACCGGTACCCGACCAGTATTGCATCGCTGGCCTTCAATAATGATGGCACCATGCTTGCAATTGCCTCCTCCTACATGTTTGAGAAAGGAGACATCAGCCATCCAGAGGATGCCATCTTCATCCGCCAGGTCACAGATGCTGAGACAAAGCCCAAGTGAGTCTTCCTCTTGTCTGCTGTGCAAAGTACTGTTCGGTTTCGCAGTTTGCTACCCCTGAATCTCTGAGTAGTGCTGTTTACAATGAGAAAGTCGAGCTGCAGCATATGCTGATCTGTATCTCTGTCCGTCCACTTTTCAATATCCGATGGCTGAAAGATAGACAGATGAAAACTTGAAGTCCCCTTTCCAGTCTATCTGTGGCTGTTGTAAATATACACTCAGTGGGCAAATGAATAGAAACCTGTAGAGTTTAAGGCAATCCATTACAGTGGGCCTGTGATAAATACTACCCCTGTTTTGTTGAAGTCAAAGGCATTTAGGTGGTTTTTAGTGTTGTTTCACTTGTTTTTCAATCCAGACATTCAGTATTTGAACAGCATATTTTTTACGTTCCTCAGCCTCTATGCTTCAGCACATTTAATTTGAAGTAAAGCATGGATTTTATATTAGAATCCAATTTCAGCTTTAAATTGATGAACAGGTACTGACAAGGGGAACACAACTGTCATATTTAGCAAAAAATTATTTTAAGGCCCACAAACATCAGTAGATGATTTTTAAATAACAGTTTGTCTCTCTCACTGTCAGCCATACTGTCCCTAAAACTTAGTAACTCAACTGGGCCTTTTTGTTTTTGAGGCTTTTTGTACTGGATACTTAGATATTATATCCATGATTATACTGAGTTGTTTATCATCATAAAGATCTGGGACTCTGGCCAAAAAAAATAAAACCTCCAAATTCCTTCAAAATTTTAAATACTGCGCAGAAGTGCAAAGAAGTAGAATTGCAAGTTTTCAAGTTACATTTCATTTCAATTGCATCCAGCAGTGACAGAAAAAACAACAAGCATGTTTGTGGGCAGACGTGTGACTTGATGCTGCAGCTTGAAAACTCCTGTTTAGTGTCATTGCCTGAGATCCATCTCTCGGCAGCAATGATCCTCCACACGAACGATGGGTCGGGTTGACATTGAAGTTGATTACAGCAAATTTCACATCTATGGAATCACTGAACTTTTTTTGCAACTCAGAAAAATGTATTATAATCTCAACCAGATGTGAAAACTAATTTTAGAGCACTGAGTTAATGCAAGGGTGGGCGGCTTTTGTCTAGAATCTCAAGGAACTAATACTATGAAACTGTAGTCCCTGAATGGGATATCACTTGTCTCCATGCATCGATTCAGTGATTGCTCAAGTTAATTGAATCTCCTCCTTTGTTTTTGGATTTCAGGTCAACCTAAGTGCACAGAGGAAGAGTTCCCTCTGCATTTGAAGCCTTTATCACATTGGATTTATCTGCTGGCATCCAGTGTATCGTTACTATATCTTTTCCTTTCATTTCTTTCCATTCCCAAACAGCATTTGTAATTTAAGTAACATTTGTTACGTTTTCTTCTCTTTTCTGGTTTGTTAAATATTTCATTCTTTCATGTATTTGTCTCATTCTTTCTTGACTAAAATAATTTTTGTAAATACTGTACCTTTTTTTTTTTTGGACTGTTTTTCTTTCTTTGGCATCACATTTTAACAAGACACTGTAGTTGTTCTTGGATCAGCCTTTAATGCTGACAGTTTGATACTTGGAATATAATAAATGTTCATATTTGACCAGCATGAAGTTCATTCATACTCAAACATTGTTCATGCAGGTAGCACATGAATGGCAGCCAGAGAAATGCTAGGAATGTTTCAAGGTAACAGGGATTGTTCTCTTGGTGATGTGTTGAGGGAAAGTGATGATCCACTCATCCTGCTGTGGGCTCCACTTGCCCCCAAACAGTGACCTCTGCTGATAGACATCAGAGGTCTTTGGCCTAAACAAGGTGCTGGTTTATTACTGGTGGGAAATTGGGAGAAAAACCACAAAATGTGATGACCTTATTTGAAAGACAGGAGAAAGAAGAGTTTATATCCAAGTGAACAGCATCAGGAGGCTATTAAATTATTATTTAATAATTTTTTCTATTAGTTCCTTGTGTAGTGAATATATGTTAACTTTGAACCCATAAACATCGAGCTAAATGGTATTTTAGATAACATGACAGCAGTAATGTTTCATAGAGCTAAAACTTTTCAAAAGTGTATTATTGAATTTATCTGCTAGACTGCGAGTTGTTAAACTGGTGACAGATGCAACGCAGGCTTTTGTAATGCGCTATTTGGTAATATATGACTGGGAACTGTAGCACAGTGCAGTTCTGGAAAAAATATAAGTGATGCCTTTTTCCCTCAGATTTTCAATGGCATCTAATGCAGTTTCTGAAACCCTTCAGCCTAATCATGAGAGAAGATATAGATGTCAATTATTCTATTTAAGAAATCCTATTTTTTTCCTAATGGCTTTATCTGCTTCTGCAGTATCCTGGAAATGATTAGTTCGATTTGGTGAAATGATGTAACTAATTCCCATGATTGTTGATAATGAGTCTGTCTTTGACGCTGGATTAGGACTGCAGCTTAATATGAAATGGCATTCATTTTGGGATGTAAGTGCCCATGAAACAGAAGGAGAATGGGCCGGGGTTTGTTATTGTGGCTGTAGTGAATCACCTTATATCCGGTCTTTTTTGCTTCTACTGAATTGTAAAATTTAGTGAGTGTGCATTAAACCTGCATTGGATAGGTGTTGTACTGGAAAAAAGTAATTTAGCAGCCTATTTGACAGGTGCATTAAGGCATTTAGTATTTTTCCAAGCCTTTTATTAAAGGATTTATTAAGCTCTGTAATTTTAAAAATTGTTGCAGATAACTGGGTAATCTATCAGCATGTTCCTCCAAGTCTCCACAGAGATCTCTCCATTTTTTTCCCCCTTTAGCAAACATTCAGATAACCACATCTGTGGTTGTGTGGCTGGGCTCTGATTTCCAACCGCTGAAGTGTTGCAGACAGTTTGGCTCTACATGAAACCGTTACATGACAATTAAAATGGGTGATTGTCCTCCAACAGCCTGTCAGGTGCATTTAACCCAACCACAAAGGGCTCTTATGTTCACTCAAGAGGGCGCAGATGACCTTCAGCAGACACCTTATCTCTCAAGACTGGTTTCTAATATTATATCAAGCTGATGATAGCCCGGCGTCCTTCGTGAGCTGTGGAAAAATGGGGAAATCACATGATGCATCAGGAAAATATTGACCACATTCTGGTTTGTCTTACGTTTCATTGTTACTGTAGACCACAGAGACGCACAGTGACACCATGCTATAATGCCGTTCTTTCTCACTTTTAATAGTAAAGTCACAATTTCAAATAATAAAAATTAAACTATTGTAATCTTTAATAAGCATAATGATTATATTTCATGACATAAGTGAAATGATTCATTACAAGATGTCCTAACCATATCAGGACATTTAATATGTTCTCATGTTTGTTTTGGGTTTTATTGTGTTTTTGACTAAATGCATCAAGAATTGAATGTTGTGAATGGCATTTTCTAACAAAGCCTACTTTACTTGACGGTGCTGTGAAAATGTATTTGCCCACTTACTGATTTCTTAGTTTGTACTATATTTGTCACACTTAAATGTTTCATCCCAGCTGCCATAGGGTGAGATGCAGTGTACACAAAAAATAAACGTATAAGCTTGTTGCAGGACCAACACAGAGACAACCATTCACACTCTCAGTTTAGAATCACCAATTAACCTAACTCCACGTCTTTGAACTGTGGGAGGAGCCAGAGATACGGGGAGAACATGCACTCTCCACCAAAAAAAAAAAAAAAGGCCCAGCCCAATGGTGAACCCAGGACCTTTTTACTGTGAAGCAGTGATGCTAGCCACTACGCCACCATGCTGTCCTTTTGAAATGATCAAAGATTCTTTCATTTATTAAGGGAAAAAAAGGTATCCAAATCTACCCGGCCATAGAACCTGTCTAACAAATTAAAGTGGGCTAAAAGATTGTGCACCCCCCCAAAAAAACAACAAAAAGTTAACACATCATGCCTCAAACTAAAGAAACAGCTGAGAAACAAATGGAGGAAACTTAGAACAGCGGTGAACCTTCCCAGGAGCGGCCAACTAATCTTTATATTCCTTTGCACAAATCCTATCCTACGTATGTTAGTAATAAGCCATCAATAGAGGCTCTTGTATCTGTATTTTTGGTTACAAAGAGGCAACTTATAGCAATGAATATTCGTGTATTTTGTATAAATCCTCTTAGGTACCTTTTTACTCAGTTTGTGTTCCAAAAAACCAACCTTGAGGCTTCAAAAGGCTGAGTCACATACAAGTGGGTGACAGCAGGATGGCTGTGGTTATATACAGTCTGTGGTTTTAAGTTGTGACTAATAAAGTCAGGACCATTTTTAATTGTTCTAATTATAATGCAGGATAGCTTATTCCCTTAAAATCACTTTTTTTCTTTTTATTAAAATACATTTTAAAACTATAAGTACAAGTTACTTTCTGCCACTGAATGTCATCTGCATCTACTAAGGGTTCTTCTGAAGGATAAGTAGTCAAATGGACAGTTTACGCTGGTGGAAAATACACACCAGCTGAACTGATAACCTGGCAGCCAAGTTCCACATGTTAATTTTGTATATTATGTTAAATATCTAAAACACAAAAATACATTCAAATGCATGCTTATTATAGAATACCCTTTATAATAATGTAATGCAAAAGCAAAATGACAATCATAACACGGTGTGGGAGTGTGTTTCAGAAACTGGTGGCTGTATAATTTAAAACAGCATCATTTCCTCTTTATTCGAGGTGGTTGCAGTGAAATGAACACTTTCAGTTTGTACACAGCTGCCGAAATTAAGATCCTGGTTTTCTCCTCTCCAGACTTGCGTGCTGCGTCCACTTCATCTAAGCTAGGGAATGAAACCCGACCCTTTCACTTGGACATGGCTGTGGCCTGCCTCAGCACCTCACTCCAGTCTGCCCCTGCCCCGGGGAGGCTTTTAAAGAGCTTTGGTGGGCGAGACAACATCTTCTCAAGAGCATTGTAGTTACATTAGAGTGTAATTAGGCGATAAAGCTCAAGGCCATGTAACCCACTGCTAGGTGTCACACTCACAGCTATCAATCTCTTTTACAGGGCTGACAAGGGACAGGGGCGCTCCTCTGGGAGCTGGGCTGTAGTAAATTAAAAATCTCTGGGCATGACAAGGAGGGGGGGGGGGGGGTCACGGATATTTGGTTTGAAGTTCTATTTTGGCTCTCAGGCTTTGTGCTGGAGATTAAGTTAAATAAAATTTCACAGGTATTGCTTGTAAAATTACAAAAGTGGATTGAATATATTAAAATAACTGTATTTGATCCCTTAAAAAATTAAAAAAAAAAAAAATTTTTTTTTTACTCCCATTGGTGGCATACAGGGTTGTGAAAAAGTATTCCTGATTTCTTTGGGTTTTTTTTTTTTTTTGCATATTTGTCACACCTAAATGTTTCAGATAATCAAACAAATCTATCCAAACCTACGTGTCCCAGTGTGAAAAAGTAATTGCCCCCTAAACCTAATAACTGGTTGTGCCACGGTTGGCAGCAACAACTAATCAAGTGTTTGTGATAACCATATATATTTTTTTATAACAGAATTTGTTATAAAAATATATTTTCTTTTATAATATCTGCTGTCATTATTTACATTAAAATGTCATTATTTCTGCAATTACTGGATAAAAATGAGTGATGAGATTTAGAGAAAAAAACACTTTAATGTTTCCCAGTTTAACCATTTCCAATCTGATCTAAGATCAGCTTCACTGATAGATGACGTCTCTCTGACAGCCAAAGCAGAGATTTACTGTTAAAGGTCAGAGTTCAGTCATAGTTTCATATTTAGCTGAAAACATGCAGGGCAGCTTTCCAAGTCTTTAAGGAATGCAAAATTTCACCAATAAAGGACAGGTCTGACGACAGGTGGTTCAGGTGCAGCAGGAGGGGAGGAGTCAAAGCTATATATATATATATAGAGAGAGAGAGAGAGAGAGAGAGAGAGAGAGATAGAGATAGCTCTGCCATGGCTGTCTCCACAGACACACTTTGTGGCACATTGCAGCCTCCTTCCATCAGGTTCCTCAACACATCCAGTGTCACTTCCTTCCTCTCTCCTTCTGTCCCAAGGGTGCGCCTCGCCTCTGCCAACCAATGGCCTGTTCCTTCAGGCCCTGGACTAAATTACACTCTGGAACCAGAACAGGCAGCTTGGCCCCTTCCTCCAAAAATGTTTGCAACTGCTCAGTGGGTGGAGAGTCCTTCCTCCAATCCATTGACCAATACTTGAGCTCGGCTCTGGAAATCCTCCACTGTTCATTACCCAACGGGTTCATTACACAGGGCAGGTTTTGCATAGTCTCAATCAAGGACTTCAGCTCGTCCAAAGTCATCCTGCTTTCACAAGTTGTTGTTGTTGTTGAATTATTCAGGAGCTCTGTACTTTTCTGTCGGCAGTGTGCTGTCTTTAAGAACAGTGTTGAGTTTTCTGAGGAGCTCATTGTCAGGAAACTTTTTTTTCTACTGCTTCCATCTTCAGCGAAATTCTGTGTTAGTTTTATGCCGGATGCAACAGGACGAACCTTCCAAAATGTTCAACTTTTGTCTTGTCAGCAGGGGCTGGCTGGGGTTGAAATTCAGCCTGGGAACTTGGTTTGGAGAGGCCGCGAGAGCTGCAGCGCGAGCACTGCTGTGCTTAATTGGGTAAAAAAAAAATTCAGATCACTGGCCGGTTCGGCCTGGAAAGGACCGACTATTTGGGAAACCTCCCGATGGCCACCACGCCCATGCTTGTCAGTCCACAGAATATTTTCCCCAAAGTCTTTATTTATTATTTTTTAAACATATTTGTTTCAGCCCCACAAAGTATGTTAGGATATCTCTGTGCCAATTAGGGTAGTCCCAGCAGGTATGCAACTTGTCCAGGTCATCGGGTCACTGACTGACTTCCATGCAGAACACTAATCATATGTAACTCCAGTGTACTGCTGACCACCATACAGTATCAACAGGAAATAAAATCAGGAAAGGGGCAAATAGTTTTTCATGGCACTGTACCTCTGAATGAAATCAGAATTATTAAAGGTGCTTCAGTGACATATAGCCAATGCTTTATTGTTACTGATGATGAAGGACAACCTTTGAATGTACAGGGTGTCATATGTTACAATGACTGGGTTGTTACCCTCCAGGAGGTGAAACCATAAGCACTTAGACCTAACTGATCTGCGTCCTATAGAGAGAGACACCCAAGTTCTCTATATCACACAACAGACGCCACTTGAAAACACAGAACCTGTTGCATTGTACTGATGATTTGTGGTCAGTTTTGGAGTGACAAGCAGCCTTTCTTTAAACACAGGGAGGGCACATCCCAGGGGAGCCTTTGAAAAACAGTAAGTAGGTATCCCCATTTAAACCGAAATCAGATTGCAGGCCTTTTCAGGCCAGCTCCTTTGTACACTCTCCATATCTATGAACTCTCTGTGCTGTTTAATGGGTTCATGGCCACAGGGCAAGGGTTACAGTTTGTCCTTCCTGCAATTAGCATTCACGGTTAGCTTAGCAGAACTAATGCACCAAATCTTTGAGGCTCACGTTTCCTCTGTGCCTCTTGGTGAGCATGGCCAAGATTTAACTTACTCCTTGTATCCATTTCAACCTGCTTTATTAGAGGTTATTGGCAAAATCCCCTGAAGAGCACCAATTTCAAGACAACCATTATCAGACAGTTAAGTGTTGGTGTCACACAGAAAAAGGCATTGCTAAACTTAGGCATACAATTTGCTCAGATACAGCACAGCTTGAGGTTAAATACTTACACGGATATTAAGACACAGGTCACAGTGGGTGGAAGGCAGAGCCACACTTCCAGTGGCCTTCATTTTCAGACAACAGAGCAACATGCCCCATTTCTTATCACAGTCAGTCTATATTTGCTTCTCATTTATTTACCAAAATCCTGCATTATAAGAAAATGAAGACCCTTGTTATTATTGTTACTTTTGTGTTTGTATTTGCCCTGTGACATCTGGGTCAAGACACTGTTCACAGGAACATGTATACCAAAGCTATTGTCGTTGTGGGCCATGACGGTCTCATGAGTCTAGAGTAACATAGCTGCTTAAATGAAGCTGCTTGGAGCTGTTTTCTGGTATTAGCTTTCTTTGTATTCAGTAACATCAAATCGTTTATACAAGAACCTCTGGATGTTTATATAGGTGTGTATATAGACTAAAGTACTGGTGCTAAATAGAGTATAATACTATAATGACCCACCACTTTGTTAGGTACACCTGTTCAACAGCTCTTTAATTAAAAAAAACCTAATCAGCCAATCCCATGGCAACAACGCCACATATTTAGGCATGTAGGCATGTAGAATTTGGCATAAAAACACAAAAACATGGATCCATCCTTTCTTGTATCACCGTTTCAGGCAGCTAGCTGGTGGTGTAATGGTGTGTGTGTGTGTGGGTGTGTGGGGGGGGGGGGGGGGTCGTGCCCCTTGCCACCCTAAGTGTCACAAAGCTCAAATCATCTCAGACCTTTTTCTTGAACATGAAAATTCATTCCCTGTAGTGCACTGTACCCAGCAGAGCACTTTTAGGATGTGATGGAATGAGAGATTCACATTCTGGATGTGCAGCCGACAAATGCGAAGTAACTGCGCGATGCTGTCTTGATGCAAAGCGTATCTAATAAAATGGTGAGTGTGCATCTGCGACATCCCAGAAACTGAAGTTCAGTGACGACATCTTTGTTTAAATGGCAACAGCCCATTATAAAAATGCGCTTTGTTCAAAGCTAGTGTCAATAACTGTTATGTGGAATTCATTTGATTGCCCCTGTGTTTAAACTCCAACCTGTTACCTAAGCAGGGGGGGAAAAAATCTATGTTATTGAATATAAAATACATTTGTCATTTTCTAAGTGCATTTTGTCTGAGTGTTTAGTGATTGCAGTGCATTATGGTGTTGAATCAATGAGCCAAAAAGTAGGTGCTTTCATAAACAGCTTTTGATTATTGGACATTATAAACTTTTCTGAATTCGGTGAAGTGAAACGGTATGTTGTCCCATCGACTCAAATGCAGATTAAACAAACTAATGCGAATACAGGGCTCATTCATCCAGTAATGTTTCTGTGTGTAGAACAGCAACGCACTGAGAAGTCTGGCTCTAATTCATCATTGTCCGCACATTATATTATTATTGATGGCTCTTGCCGTGGGCAAGTGCATTTGTTTTTCAGATTTGTGACAGGCGGCAGAAAACTGGATGGAGGTTTATTCTGCAGCCGGGCCAGCAGCATCGCACACATCTCTCTCTTATTTATATATTGATCGTCATGCCTCCCCATAATCTGGCACCTGACACATTTCACAACATTATGTGGAACAGGTCAGAGGACAGTGCTAATGAAACTGCATGATGGATGCTGTTGTCCGCAGCATTAACCCAGCATTTACTCACACACAACTGTGACCCTGAAGAGCCCGCTGGAATTGCCATAAATAATAAAGCGCTGAGGTGGTCCAGAGGTATGATTGTGACTAAAAAAAATAAAATAAAATGTAATATCAGTGTTGACGTGGTGTGCTTGGTTAGTTTTGCAGCAGCAGTTAAATGTCCATGTTTTAATGAAGCAGACTTACTTCAAATCTGAATAATCACGGAAGACTAGAAACCCTTTTATACCAGAATGTTTAAGATAAAAGATCACAGTGAGCAGATTTGTGTGCAAGTCTTAGGAAGCAGAAAATGACTTGGTAAAAAAAATCACATCGTGTGCGAGCACTGTGAGTGAAATCATAAGAGCGGTCTGTAATACCAGGCGTGAAGTGAGCTGTATGACTGCGAACTCTCTGCTCTGCTCCTCTCCACCACATCCATCCTGCCAGGCTAATGTTTCCCTCTCAATAGCCGGGGATAAGGGGAGAAAAGACTGCTTGTGTGAAGCACAAAAAGCCCCACCGCGGTCACGTTCGCAGCAGTAATTGGCAAGGAAGCTTTATTTTATTCACCCCTGTATGTCTTTTGTTGTCCCGTAGGTTTGTACAAGTGCGGTGCTTTTAAAATTTCTTTCAAAACCGTCTAATTTCTGCAGCCTCCTCTCTCTTCTTGCCTGCGTGTCCATTTATTTATTGATTTGTAAATACGCAGTTGTTTGAATCTTTCTCTCTCTCTTTTTTTTTTTTGGATGCTGAAATGTGCTAAAAATGAAACATTTAATTGAACATTTAATAGAATTTCAATGATACTTAATTTCAAACATCCGCAAGAGGCGGGAAAATATTTAATCTCTTACGAGTCCTGCTGCTTTCACACTCTGAAAGCTTTATTGCTGTTCAGCAAAGTAGTGGCGACAGAATAGGGGTTGGTGGGCATTAGAGGGGCGGCTTGTCTCCTTTCATCATCACATTGTAGTAGTTGTATAAAAGCCTGTAAAATGTAGCTTGCAGTTGTATTTTCACCACAATTACACTTTATGCTGTTGTAAAATGCATTCAAAGATTTTTCGCTGTGTTACACCAGTACATTATTCTCTTAAGCACTCTTAACCCTCTCATACATCAGTTTTATAAAAATACAGATGCTAAGAAAGTTCTCAGGGGAATATCTACTATTCTACCATTTTCCAGCATTACTTCCCAGCTCACGTTCTTTTGATTTCTTCATGATTTCTGTGTTATAATGTGAGTATTTTAGGCATTTACTGTACTATTCACGCACGCGATAAAATTACATCACAATACTTTAAAGAGCTATAATAATGTTGTATAGCAGAGGTTTATAACCTTTTTTGCTTGTAAGCCTTTTTCAACCCTCTTGTCACCCACATCTCTGAGTTGTCAGTTCAATCAATGATTCATGACTGATTTACCTCTTTGGATTGTTTCTTTTTTAGTTTTGGGTGGCAGAGTTTTGCTCCTTATTCTCTTAAATCATTTTTACACTCCTTCAGAAGTCCTGACCTTATTACTTCTTTAGTATAAATAGTGAAATATGGTCACCGGAGGGTAAAATGTGTATCTATTGATTTTTAGTTGCACTTGTGGTGTTGTTGTATGGATGGATGTAAGCTTTTTAGTTTAGTTTAGTTTTTAATCAGATGCATTGCCATAATGTTTGGTACAGCTGCTGGTGCCAAAAACATAAAGCCTATATTATAGCAACTGGTAACCCTGAATGCCCCCAACCGGTCATGGGGGATGGCTGTCCCTCCGTGAGCCTGATTTTGCAGAAGGTTTCTTCCTGTTGAAAGGGAGTTTTTCCTTCCTACTGTTACCAAGTGGTAATAGGTGGTCATCTGATTGTTGGGGTTTCTTCCTAATATTGCACGGTCTTTGCCTTACAATAAGAAATGCCTTGAGGCGACTGTTGTTGTGAATTTGTGCTATATAATTAAAATGTAATTTAATTTAACTGGTACAGAGTTTTACTTATTTAGTATAATATCTTACTAGTTTTTTTGCCACAGTATTTAGTAATGTTCATGAGTTTCATTTCATGTATCCTTAACACTTTTGTGACAATTAGATTAACATTTGTGGGGGTTTTGAGGTATGTTTTATTTTGCTTTTGTGAAATCTCTCAAAATACATGGATGAATTCTCCCACCCCGCCATTTTTCTTAACAGCTTATCCAATTCAGGGTCATGAAGTAGATGGGATACACCCTGGACAGGCCACTATGCTGTCACAGAGCTAACACATAGATAAAGCCAACCATTCGCACTCACATTCACACCTACAGCCAATTTAAAATCACCAGTTAATCCAACAAGCATGCCTTTGGACCCATGCAGACACAGGGAGAACATGCAATCTCCACATAGAAAGGCCACAGCCGGCTGGTAAACCCAGGACTTTCCTAAATGTGAGGTGACAGTGCTAACTACTGCACCACTGTACCACCATTCTCTTTCAAACAGGCATTCAAATCCCATTCAAGATATATTCAAAAATGTCATTTTGTTTTCTTCCTACTAAAACTTAAAAAACGAACATTCCCATTATCATTGAGTTAGCACTAATATTCTAATTTTAATAAAATGTTGAACATTATACTTACTGCACATGAGTAGATGTTTTTTAATACTGTAGTGCTGTGAGCAGCAAAGAAATAACAAATATTCCCCTTTAAACTGACGATGAAAGTATGTGAGGCTGATGGATACCAGATTTAAGCAAGAAAAACACCGTTTTAAAATTTGGGTGAACTGACCTGTTTTGGCTTCAGTGATTGTGTACGTTTTTTGTTCAGTTCAGGATACATAAAAGTGTCGGAACTGAGGCCAAAATAGCTGCTGTAATTACAGGTAGATAAGAGATGCAGAGTGAAGTCTAGAGTTGTTAACTGCTGAATACAAATTCACTGGCAATTTCAGGCATTTTGATGTTCGGAGTGTTTATGTTAGGGCACAATCGGAGCCAGGAGTTATTCCTACCCATTCCCCACTTACAGTAAACCACAGGGTTATCACGTAGGGTTAGGCTCTGAGTACAACACAATTTCATCTCTAGGGCCCTTTACAGATGAAACAGGCTTGCATCTCAGAAAATATTAGAGTTAAAAAGAGTGCATTGACCCGGGCCTGATCAGAACCTTTGAGCTAGTCGAGCTGAAGCAGCAACATCACAGAAGATGTGCCGCTCACATAATGGGGTCAAACTGTTTGTTGGATTTGTGCAGCGCTGACATTCTAGTGGGAAAGTGCAGGTGAAAGGGAGTGCAGCAAACATTTTGGAGAAGAAAAACAGTTAAGTCCTCACGTACTGACTGACGTGTGCGAATACAGTTACTGTGGTGTAGCCACACAAGAGACAGCGGCCCGTTCATTCTCATTTGTGAGAGATTAGTCCTTCATGTCCAAGTTGCAACAGTTCAGACAAGCTACCTGACCTGACCACCCTTGGGACCATGTTGAATGATTAGAGGTCAAAGTTGGACACCTGTGGGTTCAAAGGGTAGGTTCAGTTCCTGAATGTTCTGGTTCAATAACATGCACCTTAGAGATGTTCAAAACACTTACCTGTAAGGGACTTGATGTGTTTGTACAGCTACAGCAAAGAACAGCTGTAAATTTACAACTGATTATATTCTCCCACAGATTCACCTAAACTCGATATCCTGGAGGATTTCCATTTTAACAGAACCCTCATTGATTCAGTTTTTTTTAGAGGAATTGCAGCCTGGATCAGTTTACCTTGTTACATTGTCACACTATGTTCTGGTCTGATCTCCATGTCCATTTCCGCTCAGCCTCCCCTCCCAGTCACCACAGCGCTGTCCAACAGTGTTTTCTTTGTCCCCGTGGCCAGCCATCCATTCCTAATCTCCAGTCTTTTACTGTGCTGGAGACATGCTGCATGCTTTCAAAGAGCAGGGTAAGCTGCTGATGGATGCCCCCCATCTCCTTAATAAGGCTTTGAAGAAACCTTTTGGCCCAGTAGTGACAAATGACTTTGTATATGAGGTTCACTGTTACAAATGCCTTATAGCTTTAGGGAAGCAATCGGGTACAATATTAAAAGCGTAAGAAAACATCTACCTAAAAAAGCTTACATTTGATCTAAGTACTTCAGCGAACCTCACCTTTATTTCTGAAATCTGTGAAAAACTGTATCAAATTATTTATGTCAGGAGTCCATCAAGCACTGAAACAACCCTGGCGAAAGTCGCCAACAATCTTCTAATAGCCTCAGACGACTGACTCATCTTTAAACTCGTCTTGCTATCTTAATCCTGCCTTTCACATCCATTTTATACAGACACTGGACCATATCGGCACTAAAGGAAACACACTTACATGCAGACTTCTTTGTGCATGTAAATAATGACCCTTACACACACACATACAAAAAAACAAGGTGCTGGAAACATTTCTTAGTGTCTGGTCCATGCTGACATGATCGTGTCATACAGCTGAACATCCATGATGCAAATCACTTGCTCCACTATTTCCCAAAGGTTTTCTATTGGACTGAGATTTGGTGACTGTGGAGACCATTTGAGGACAATGAGCACATTATCCTGCTGGGAGTGGCCATCAGGAGATGGATACATTGTGGTCATAAAGGGGTGGACATGGTCAGCAACATGCAGTGTTTAAACAATGCTCAGTTGGTACTAAGGGGTCCAAAGAAAATATCCCCACACCATTACACCACCACCAGAAGCCTAAATCACTGACACAAGGCAGGATCCATGATTTTAATGTTATTTATGCCCAATTATGACCGTACCAGTCAAATGTTAACAGCACAACTCAAGACTCATTAGGCCAGGCAACATTTTTCCAGTCTTGTAGCCTCAGTTCCTGTTCTTCGCTAACACGAGTGGCACCCAGCTGTGTCTCATCCTTACAATTGGTAGATGACCTGCACAACTGAAATCAAGTAGCTGGTGCGTGTATATGTGCCACTAGGCAGATATGCATTTGTTACTTCTGGATGATTGACAATGTTCCAATAGTTTGGGCACTAAAACAGCTCCATTTTAACCAAAATGCTGCAATTGAAGAACTAAGAGTCTGATGAAGCTTGGAGTCAGGGCTGGATTAGCCAATCCTGAATCATTCCTTTGTTATCCTGAGATGACATTAATATAATGGTACTATATAAATAAAACTCAAAAGAAAAGAACTGAGATGGTAGAACCCACCTTAATCCAAAAATGGTATATATCATTAATTGAAACATCCAATAATCAAATCTCTTTATTACAACACATGGTACAAACCTTTTAAAAAAAAAAAACACTTAAAAACCAAAAAAAAAAAAAAAAAAAAAATCCACACCAATGAATAAAACAAACATGCTTGAGTCAATCAACTGAGAAGCATGGTTCAATGTATAATGAAATTACAGTAAAACGTGCATGCACCCACCACTGATCAGATATCCACACAGTAATTTCCTTGAAGTCCTTCCCATAGCAGACCATCTGATACTGCCAATATTGTTTGTCAAGTGCTGTGGAGAAAACAGTTCCTGAGGACTATTGTACGTTTAAATATGTAAAGACAATACATTCATGAAAACACCTATAATCTGTTGACTCAAACCGCAAAACAACCAGTCGGAAAAATGTGCAGCAACCAATGTAAACAACAAAGTGATGGTTGTACAACTCAGGTAACCCAGTAAACAGACATTTGAGAAAGTGAGTAGCTTGAGTAGAGTGTAATGATGTTTCAGGTAGACATGCCATACAGAAAGATACCATCAACAGAGAGAGCTGTTAGCTAAAGGCACTGATATCCTGTTGGAAATAACTTCATTTTGACCACTGCCAGGCCCCGTAAATGCAATTGCTAGCTGTTAGCGCAGCTGTGTGAGCCTGGGCAACTGATGGAAAGTGACTCAGACACGGTTATGAATGGTGCTGGTGGCTGCGCCTGTGTGCTCTTGAACAGTTATCATCTCCTCTGTGCGGTGGAGCATATTAATAAAGCACCTTACAGTTCCACTGTCTAAACAGACCGTAAATAACTTCCCATTAAACCCACGGAGGCAGTTACATGCTCAGCCCTCGATGTGCCAGAGGCCACCAGTTTTTAACCGCCACAATTAACACATTAAACACTTCAGTCCTGAATCGATGTGACACAATCAGCTTGCATAATGATTAATTAATGGCTAGTGTAAAGTGTGGGCCAGCCCTAGAAATTCAAAACAAGAGAAAGCTAATCATGCTAATTGTCTGAAACCATCTTCATTAACATAATATTGCCACTAAGGAGAATCAGGAAAATTGGCAAATGGGACGTTTTTTCCCCCCCAATAAATGCTCACATGAAGACACCTGCAATTCCTACAACATTGCACAATACAAATGCTACATGGAAAAAGGCACTCAGTTAAAAAACAAACAAATGAAAATCTAAAATAAAAATGTTACACACAAATAACCATTTTTTATTCTTCTTTAGTGCCATGTTGTGATGGCGATCCTCTTTGTATTTTCTCATACACGTCGTCATATGCTGAGCGTGATGCTGTGAATGGTGTTTGCTGGGATTTTAGCGTCTGCTTCTTCGCCGCTGATCCTGAAGATCACAAATGTGTTGGAGGGGATGGTGGTGGTGGCATTCAGGGATTTCCCCAGCCAGCTGTTAGAGCCACGCTTATACATTTTAACTGTTACCTGCGAAGTAGAAAAGAGAGATATAAATAGAAATATTAGGAAATGAGAATTTGTTGTCTCTCCTATCTTCATGGAGTTTTCTTAAGATATTTCCTGGGTTCATGACCTCTAATTATATTTAAGGAGACTTTCACATTTGACCTCAACATATTCAAGCTGCTGCTTAGTTGGTGGGGCTGAAGAACCAGAATGAACTGATTTTACCTTGTTAAAAGTGAGATTTGGTTTATTAATCCACATGATGACTACATCAATTTGTATACAGCCAGATCATTTTAATTCCATCAGAAGCCACACACGTCTTGCTCATAAAGGGTCAGCTCCAGTGCTGGATTTTTAGCTATTAATGTACTGAATGGCTTTTTTGAATGAGGTTTTGCAACTGGTGTCTCTTCAGCTCTCTGTGAAACTGAAGTAGAAGACACTGTTACATATTTATCAAAGAAAAATGAAAACGGTTATTTTTTCTAACCCAATGTACCCTGTTATTAATGTAGATGCATCACACCTGCAAATGACTAAAGTAATACATTAACTAATGATGGTATTCATAACTGGATAATCTGCAGTTTTTCCATAAATAACTGTATTAAATGTTCGCGTTATAATGTGTCAAACAAAGCTACTTTCAGCTGCTCTTCTGTTGACTTGTTGAGTTTTTACGCCGGGTCCCACAACCCCAAACGGGATTTGTATCGCCAGCTGGAACTGAAACAGCGACCTTTCACTCACCAACCAAATGTGTAACCCACTACACTATGGAGCCAGTTTATAATAAATTAAATAATATATAAAAGGCATCACTACAGTTTCACATAGGCCACGACAAGGTTCTCCAATTTTTGGACATCAGATAAAAATGTAAAACTAATAAAATATTTGTCAGTTTGCTAGTTTCGGTCATCTATATTATGCTTATCCGTGTGGCCCATTCAAGATGGAATGTATATATAGCTGTTTATTTAGTCAAATGTATTACACAGTAAACCAAACTAGTTTCTGCTTCTATTGGATGCTAATTTGTCAATTCGCCTTAGGAAACGTTTAGAAACATTCTTCTTAAGCTCGTTCAAATATTGAGCTGGAACTCTGTTAGAACAGTGATCCAAACGGTAGCCTGAAACAGAATAAATAATAAATTAACCTTGGTCTCACTGTGAATTTTAATTCCCTCCACATCTTGAATGGAGTCATACCTCTCTTGATTCTATGTGGGTTGTAGGGCATAATACGCTTTAACACTACAAAAACTGCCTGTTATGTTTCGAGCCCGACAATGGAAGCCTTAACTAGATTTAGACATGCAGGTAATTGAACCACATCCATTTCAAAAAGAATGCCTTGCTGCATCTCTTGTTTGGCTGCATTTACTGGGGATAACAGAATATTACAGTGCCTTTTCACAGTTCCATTTTCTTTCACTTTAGCATTAGGCAATTTTTCAATTATTATTTTTTTTTCCATGTACTTTCATCCCCGGCTCTCCATAATGTCTGGGCCTTTTAGTTAATGGTAGCGACAGTCAGAGCCCAGTATATCGGCCCTTGTCCATTTTGCAGGTCATTGTGAAAGCCCAATAGGCCTTTTATTACGCCGACATCAAAAGGCAGATAAGCATTAGAGGTGGGGAAAATACCCTGCACTAGATATGCTCCCTCTTTCCTTTGTCTGCTATTGAAAGTGATCATTTTAATAGTGAAGAGGTTGGTGAGCTTTGGGGCTGATGGAAAGTGCGACACCCCTGACAGCCTACGAATATGAGCAAGTCGATAACACAACATGAGCACACAGCACACCCTCAACACCTGCACACTCTTGCTGCTAACCTAATTATCTACAACAAAGGCCACTGCGATTTCAGACACACATCTTTCCAGCATTTACTTACTTATTAGTGTGCATTAAAACAGGGATAAAGATGAAAAAAAGCTAAACAATTGTGTCTTATATTGCAGCCTTGGCCGAAAGCCACATGGCTTCTATTACAATAGCATCCGACACTTCAGCGTGAGTGAGTGTCTATTAATTTGGGATGCATGAAAAAATAGCTTAATGACAGCTGGTGGCAGAGTGGCATACAAACCAAGACAAAGACATCAGAAAGGAATTATTCTAACAAATCACAGCACAGCGTAATAGTTCGTAATCAGCAATTAACTAATTTATGGAGTCAAAGTTGAATACTTCCATCCTTGTAGTGCACAAGAGGCAGACACAATACAGAAGCAGGGAAGTTATAAAACATCCTGCAGAACAATCCTCCAAATTATATTAAGAAATGTATTTACAGTAACAATCATGCTAATTTGCTGCCCGTGGTTGCTTTGGAGAATACATAAATCCTGTCTGAGAATGTTTGTGTAGAGATGAATTGTGTAAAATTTAATTTACAGCCATTAAAATTCATCATCATCTGTTTCAGTGGCATCATGCGCAAAACAGTGGTTACCAAGAAGGTAAGCTACAGAGCAGAAGTGCAGGATTTTTGTTTTTTTTTGTTTTGCCCCCATGCAGGAAGGTGGATGATGTGGCATTTCTGGCATAAAGTCAATGAGGGAAGTTCTGTGTGGTCTAGACAAGCTGCCTGCCAGATGTTGCTCAGCACAGACAGTATGCCAGGTACAGGAACTGTCAGTACATGTTACCCTCTCACCCACTTGAGGCAAGTGTTCAAGAGTAAAGATGATACTGTATCTGACTTACAGTGGAAGAACAAAATGTAAAGTAGCTGCTGATAAAAAAAAAAATAAAGAAGTCATTTTAAAGCGCAATTTCCATCTGACACTTAAGATGAAATGCAGCATGTCGCAGCGACACAATCGCCAACAAGACAAAATTAACAGATTAGTAGTTACTAAAATAATGTATCAGATTTTTCTGTGATTTGTCCACAATTGTATGAGAACCATTTCTATTTCAAGCACTGGCAGGCCTAAATGGTGCATATGTAGCACTCCATGGAAAGAACAAGACCCTTGGGGCTAAGGCTGGGTGTCACACAAAGGACTGAGAGCTCACCTAACTGTGTCTCCCCTGATCTCCCTCTCACTTTCAGTGTCGCAGGAGCCATGTGAATGACATCACTCCTCACATTTCAACAAGACAAACTCCTTCTTCTTATTTACCGTCTGCTACTAGTCATAAATCCTATGTCTGGTTCACTGTTCACCTTTTAACCTCAAATTGCTGATAGCAATCTCCACTGGTTTCCTTATCTCCTATCTGCCGGGATCTTCTATGGCACAGATTCAGAGCCAATTTTTTTTTTTTAAAGACAGTTCAGACATCCTAAATTACCTCTGCTAATAAAACAAACAGGAATCAATGGTTTTTCATTGTGACTATCCACTGTGGATCTAATTATTTCAGTATAAATGTATTTATTGGTCATTAAGGTCTGACAGGTCTGATGAACGCAAGGAACTGTGTAATTGGGTAGGGACGTGTCACCACCTGCATGTATTGCCATTCACAAAGTTCAGATTCTTCCCCTGATAAAGTCAAAGAATCCCAGCGGTGTATCAGTCAGCAGGGGCTGTTACCTGGAGCCATGGTGCAGTGTTTCAGGTGAACTCTGAGTGAGCGTAAAGCCACACCAGCTTCAGACGACGGGCTCTTTGTTCCACATCGTGTCTCACTAGACACAGATGGGGGGGAACACTGAGTAAAACACCTTTGGCGCACCAAACCTCTTTGTCGATGGGCCAAATGTCATGGAATTGGACCAAAAATGGTTTGCAAGGCAATTAGGTAAGCACTGTGTGGTTTGGCTCATTGGATGAATGTATTAATCTGTTAAGTGCGTGACTGTAGTAGCAGTAATTTGATTCGACTCAAGGTATGAGCTTGATGATTTTCCATTAAAAAACAAAACATAATTTGAGTCAGTAACAATTAGCCAAAAGTGTTTTTTTTTATGAAAACAGTTAAATAAATTAGCTTTATTACACTATAATATATGACAGATTTTCTTTTTTTTTTTTTTAATCATATTTTAAGGTAAATTTTTGATGATACAGAACTGCTGATTTTACTTAAATGCAATCAGAACTGCTGTCAAATATAAAATTTCTGTTAACCAAATCCAACCAAATTTATGCTCAAAAGGCTTAAACTACTTGTTTAAAGGATTTCCACAATACACTCACCACCCATTTAGTTAGGTACACCTGCTAAACTAGGTATTAACACAAATATCTAATCAGCCAATCACATGGCAGCAATGCATTTAGGCGTGTAGACCTGGTCAACATGGCCCGGTGGAAGTTCAAACCGAGCATCAGGAAATGGCCAGACTGCTTCGAGCTGATAGGAAGGAAACGGTATCTCAAATAACCACTTGTTACAGCCAAGGTACGCAGGAGAGCATCTCTGAATGAACAACACAGAAGCAGAACACCATACAGGTGCCACTCCTGTCAGCTAAGAACAGGAAACTGGGGCTACAATTCACACAGGCTCACCAAAATTGAGCAACAGAAGATTGGAAAAATGTTGCCTGTTCTGATTTCTCCTGCAACATTTGAGTGGTAGTGTCAAAATTTGGCATGAATAACATGAAAGCTCCATCCTGCCTTGCATCTATAATTCATGCTGGATGTGGCGGTCTAATGCTGTGGGGGATTTTTTTTTGGCACACTTTGGTCCCTTAGTACCAACTGAGAAAATGCCACAGCCTACCTGAGCATTGTTGCTGGCCGTGCCCATCCTTTTATGACCACAGTGTACCCATCTTCTGATGGCTGATTCCAGTAGGATAAAGCAGCATGTGAAAAAGCTCAAATCATCTCAAACTAATTTCTTGATCATGAAAATGAGTTTATTGTGCTCAAATTGCCTCCACAGTCACCAGATCTCAATCCACCTCCTGTTCCACCACCTTTGGGATGTTGTGGAGCAGAAGATTCACATCGCGGCTGTGCAACCAAAAAAAAATCTCCAGCAACTGTGTGATGCTGTTTCTAGCAAGGTGTACCTAATAAGGTGGCCAGTGAGTGTACTTTATATATGAAAAACAATCATTATTATGAAGACGTGCTCCAAATGATGCTCTTCTGTTACCAAGGCTGAGACAAAAATATCTATAAGGCAATACATCTTCATGCTTCCTCTTGCAATACAATTATCATTACACTGGTGCCAATACTTATTAAAACATGTGGGCGCTCTAAACGCATTACACCAGCAATTTAAAGAACCAGAGTAGGTGGTGGTGACGTTGCAGTGAAGAAGACACTCACTGAAATGAAACTGAATATCGGTGACATTTGAGCATTTAATTATTTAATTTCTGTGCTTTGCTTATTTTTTATTTTCCAGTTACAGGATATCATGACGTATTGTAGAATGGCTGTATTGTGATACCAGTGTTATCGTGTGCAACATATTGTGACAGAATCATGTCATGAGTTTCTCTATGTGACCCCCCCCCCCATCCATTAAGACAGGGGTGGTGACATTTCCATCCATGTTAATAACTGTGTTCGTCTGAGGCCACCAAAAAAAAAAAAAAAGTGCCCTGTTAAGTTTCGAACAGATATGCCTCCCCTTCCAACCTGCCTCAGCTAACAGGAAGCCATTAGACTGGGCAATAACCATTTACATGCGGTCACCCAACTCTGACTGTATTTCCATCCACATAAGTGCATTTTCTGCGAGAGGTTAAAATATGAATCCCCTCCTTTTTCTCCTCAATAGGTCTGGTTGTCTGGCTGACTTGAGAGGGCACAATCTATGACTGATTTAATTTGCTCTTTACGAACATCTCTAACAGCATTACCCCCGGAGCATACACTGACTGCCCCCATCTGACTCCATTAACTCCCAAATCAGGTTTAAAGACCATATTGATGCCGTCTGTTATTAAGGGTGATTATCAAAACAACAGACAATGGGCCAAAGTGTCTGTTAACTAGTTTATCCATAATTTCACATAACTGTAACAGATGGCAGGGCTGTCAATTATATACTGTATCTGCAGTGCACAGCAGTCACGCACTGTCTGGATATGCGGCATATTAGCATTTACATTAAAAGAATGACAGTGTGCTCACAAGTGGTCAAAGACTGGGAACAAAAAGAAACTAAATATAAAAAAGAGAAATGTAGCTATTTAAAAAAATGGTGGCTTTCAGGTATTGTCTTGCTATAATAAAAAAAAAAGTGACATTATATTAAAAAAAAAAAAAATTCTAATTTTTGCTGTTCAATCCACTTCACCACCTTTATTCTCCTCAATTAACGAGAATGGCTTTTGAAGCTGTAATTAAGTGCCTCTGCTCCCCTCGGCCTCTTCATTATTCATGAATCCCTATTGATCATATCTTAGAACCTATGCTGTGGGGATCACTGTAATATCCTGAAACCATAAAACAAATAACTGAGCTTACAGAGATAAAATTAACATGCTGGCCACTGACCAAAGAAAAGTTTCTGTTAAATACTAAAATCGGTATTTAATGCCAAGTTAGATAATGTCACAGAATCATTAAATGGAAAAAGAAATATCAATGGAGGCTACACGGTCTTATTAAATGTGCTATTACAAAGGACTGTGCGACAATTCAATATTGGTTTCTGACTTTCAGCACTCATTACAGAATCGTAGAGTAAGGGATATAATTAATGATTATTTTCATTTTTTTGTTGTTGTTTTATCTATAAAACTGCACAAAAGATGAAAAAAAAATACATTTTAACTATCTTGCAAAAGAAATTAGAGACCAAATTTAAATCATCTAATCATTAATGCTTTACACTTCTGTGTATTTCTTTCTGGTTTTAAATCAAAAGTATGTAAAAGTTATTAGATAAGAAAAATAAATGAGTGAACATTTTACATAGCTCAACAGTTGGACGTTTGAACTGAGTGAAGCATCATGATGAAATACAGTTCACTGCACTGAATGATATATTAATACTGGCAGAATATTTTTAAGAAATCATGTTAATACAACCATATTACTTGCACCCAGTATACAAATTAGCAATATTCTATACATGCACGCATATAATCTCTATGAGTACAGCAGATTTTATTATTACCCACTGTGCCCTGCAAAACCCCAGCTCATTCCACATTCACAGAAATTATTTGCTAATGAATAATAATGGCTCGGAGCTTTATCTTAAACATGTATTCAAATTTAGTGAAACTCAAACTCCACCTGTGTTAAGTAGGAATGTGTAAAACATGAACTCTAGCGTTTCATGTTTAACTAAATTAACAAAAGAGCACTTGAAGGGCCCTCTAAAATGACTGGTACTGCATGCTGGGTGATGAATTTGGAGGAAACACATTGAGTCATCTTCAAACTAACAGATGCAGAATCTCTCCATGGGACTCTTCACTGTGGCTTAGTGCTCGAGTGAAAAAATAGATTTTTACCAAGTTTAATCACATGCTATTACAAGGCAGCTTTTATCATTGCCTTCCACTGTGTAAGTGCCGGTGTCTTCACTAGTTCATTACAGACACTTGTGATTCTGCAGCACTCTTCTCATGCGTAATTGCATGGTTATTTTTCCTCCGTAGCTTCCTACACACTCTTTGGTGCGAATTATTTCCAATTCCAGTTTCCTTTTGAGAGCGATCCTCCAATTACAGAAATCTGAACATCGTGGTAGAGTCCACATAATTTTCATTTCTGTTGGAAAATGCTATGCAACTAATCTTTCTTTCTGGAAAATTCATCTGAAAACTTTTCTTTAAAACTTTTCTGCGGTGGAGAAATCATCCTACACACTGCGTCCCAGCAGGCTCGGTAGACACGTGATTACAATTAATGAACAATGAATCTGAAATTAGTACCTAAATTGTACTTTGGTCAAAAGCATCCTTTTGTAAGTGGATATATACCCATGCTCATACAGAACATGTAGAATATGGCCTTAGCTGCTAATGATTATCATAAATATTACGAGTAAGAGAAATAGGGAAGGCATGTATTTACCTCAAAGGGATTAATGCTGTTTTTTCACTACAAAAAAAGAAACCAAAAAGACACAGTGGCTGCCAATATTATCTATTTAGACAGCAGAATTTGCAGGCTTTGTAAATGGACTGCTCCTGGCCTTTTGTGTGCCTCCATTCATTATCACACAAAGCAGTTGATGTCTCCCCTCTCTGCCTTTTCTGTGCTAAGCACCAAGTGCACCAGCTGTCCATTACAGGCCTGTGACACGTGCAGCCTGGGAGATGGCCAAATGGAGAGGAATGTCATGGTGGAGTTAAATTAACAAGCTACATTTGTGTGGAATCTGTAGCTTGTCAGAGAGACAAGATGTATCTCCGGCAACCGAGATCTGATTATTTGTACTATTCTCTGTTAGCTGAGATGTTGTCTGTGAATTTGCAGCTTTTCGCCTTCTGGCTTTGCCTCTATTAATCAGCTGGCAGGGCTGTGTAGTCAAGTTACGGTCAAAGGAACTTAATTGTTACTTCACAGCTATGCAATTAATAGATACTCTGTAAAGGCTGACTGCAAGTCAGAAACTTTATTTTTTTAAATCGGGGCTCTTCTTGAATAAACTGCATTATATGAACTGGCCTTATTAGAAGAGGGGACAATATGAAGATGAATATCGCAAGTAACCTGCACTTTAAATTATGACATGAATAGATCTTCAGCTCTTTCTCTCTCCTTAACATACAGACACACACACACACACACACACACACACACACACACACACACACACACACACACACACACACACACACACAC
>JAVDPK010001473.1:108748-133791 GCA_034780415.1 Cichlasoma orientale
ACACACACACACACACACACACACACACACACACACACACACACACACACACACACACACACACACACACACCATAATTACCCCTCAATCCATACAAATTGAATGAAGCCAGAACCGTGGTCTAAGAATATAGACCATAATTAATAAATTACAGCCACTCCACTCAATCATTCTCCACTTTGGTGCATGTAGACATCCCATTCTCTGCAGAGTAATTGCCTGTGCTCACAGAAAACACACCTACTGCCTCCACGGCAGGTTTCTGTATGCATCTGGTGCCACTTCATGCAACCAAACAGCTGCCCTAGAGAAACTGTAGGTCACGTCGGAGATCTTCGAGCCTGTGTTTACAAGTTAAAAAGAAAATAAAAATCAAAAGCATGCATTATTTGTGGGCTCTGAAAATGGGGCCAGCTATCAGGTTTCTTTGCTGCCTCCCCAAGCTTCCCCTAACAGCTGCTGCACACGAGCTAAGAACTATTTTTTTTTCCTGAAAGACCAAGTAGGTGACACAGTCACTGAATTAAAAACAGCAAAACCTTCAAATGTTTAAAGTCCAAATCCAGTGCCAGAATCTATTTCCCCTGATGGATACTGCATCGAAATACCTAGAACCTGATCAGTGAAAAAAAAACAAACATCACAAAAGCATATTAACCATCTATTCTCCAATTTACTTTTTTTTTTAATAGGGGGATGCCTCGCTGTACCTCCATTTACAAATATTTCTTTGAAAATAATATATTTTGTTGTCACGGTGTGTGTCCCCTTGGGCTAGAAAAGAGCCCACTGGAGACTGTCTAATGACTGCTGGGTCATGTATCAAATACACAGCAGCTGGAGGCGAGGGGGGCAGAGTACATACAGTCTGGGGTGTTGTGTGGTGGTAGTGGGGGGCAAACTAAAGCCTGAGCAGGCTTGCACGGACAGCCCAGGCAGAGTGTTTGGGTGCTGAGGGTGGGTGTGAATCTGTAATGGATGCTGAGCAGACTCACACTCACTGGTCTTTAAAGAGGTAACATTTAGTTAACTGACAAGCAGCAATGAGGCACCACCGCCAAGTGAAAATAATTAAAGGTGTGAGAATGCTTTTAGGCAAAACTGATATGAAACAACCATTTTTCTGTAAATCTGATATTCTGCAATCAGTGGAATTCAACTTCTACATAAACCCTACGCTTTTTATTCACTGCTCTAGTGACCGTTAAGATTTACCAATCCCATCTGGACAGGCGACATTTAAGTAATATGAATCAAATCTGCTTGTTAGCCCAAAACATAAACTGAATTTCAATCAGCTCAAATGATACTTTTCAGGCTGTGAAGCTGTTTTTAGCATAATCAAGTAATCTAATGAGTACCTTGAACTCACGCAGAATAAATTAAGAGTTAAGGCAGATATTAGCATCCAGAGTGTCCATTTAAATGATCTGAGAGGGCATATTAAAGTGTAGGTCGTCAAAAAAAAAAAGAGCCAAATTCAGCTATTTCCTTTTAGTAAATTAAGGATTTATTTGGGAAATTTATCACTACAACTCAAATTGCTTTATGTCCAGACGCTGAACACTGTGCTCGCTTAGACTTATCCCTGTGATGTGGTGAAAAAAAACTCACAACTCAATTGTCTTATCTAAATTGCTAAACTGTATCACTTAATCTGGTGTTAATACAGTAATTTTCTCAGGCTCTTAAACAGAAATGACCCTAATTGTATTCAAATAACTGTAAAATTGGTGTCATGTTTTGGGGGTCTTCAGCACAAATCAAACGTGTGTTTTCCCAGTTACCAGAACAACAGGGGATAATTGAGGCAGTCACAAAGTGCTACTGCCACCTGCTGGTTCATGTTTGGCATAATGCTTCACGTTATCATTTGGAGACTCCGACACGGCATCCAGTCCCAAGTTACAAATGGTATTTATGTTACTGATGGGCTCATGAGAACCAGAGCAGTTGACTGACCTGAGGAGCGTGTCCCAGCAGGGCCCAAAATGAGTCAGCAGAAAGGGTCTTGACTCTGGAAAACTCGAGGGTGTCCGTCTCCTGGCGGTTGAGAGCAATATACGGGCAGCTCTGGAAGTCGCCTCTCAGCTGCTCGCCACAGTGCAGCTGCATCAGATCCCACGTTCCCACCCTCCTCAGGACCTCCCGCACCGATTCCATCTGCCTGTATGACAGATGACCTGCAGGGCAAAAGACACAAGTTGAACTAGCTTTTTAAGAGCCCTTCTACATTTGATCACATTTATTGCTAGACTTGGTTACAGTTGTGGTCAGAAGTTTACATACACTCATCATGGGCATGGTGTTGTGGTAATTTTGGGCTTTTAATGATTTCTTTGAATTGTTCTTTTTTCAGGGTGGAACGATTATATAGCATTCAAAGCTTAAATTTACCATGACGTTGATGTGCATAATGAGTGCATGTAAACGTCTGACCACAAGTGTATATAGTTAGGAAAATATCAAGCAAAGTTGATAAAGTCAGCCAATCTGGCAATGTTTTTCAGCAGCATTGTGGATACTTTCAAAAGTATTAGGACTCATTAACAGACATAGATCATATTATTATGGAACACTTCTGGTTTTTATAAGTTTAGCACAAAAAGTAAGGAAATTTGTGTTTGGTTGATTATTTCTTTGTTGTAAAAGTGCTTCTTGGCAATAAATCTTATACCATTGGAAACCCTGTTTATTTCCCCTTAAATGGTGCCACATTTGTAAGGAAAATTCATCTGTGGGTTGAGCAGCAGAGTTGAGTATGTGAACTGCACGACAACAGCCTGGCACCAGCTATATCACACAGTGCTGTGGCATCCTATTCTTCAACCAGCAAGTCAGCCAATGTGGCTGTGTTGGTGACTCTGGCATGAACAGCATGCCCAAGCTGATCCCACAAGTGTTCAATGGGGTTGAGGTCACGACTTCAGGCAGGCCATTCTATCCTTTCTACCCCCAAATTCTGGAGGTAGTCTCTAATAAAACCCCCTTTGTGGGGGCGAGAGTTGTCATCTTGGAGGACAGAGTCCCAGACTGAAGAGATTTGTGATTGCCACTGACTGCAGAATCTCATCTTGATATCTCTTTGCACTGAAATTTCCCCCAATGATGACAAACCTGACTGTCAGCACCTGCAGTACCAGAAGCTCCAAGCAAGAGTCAATAGCAGAATAAGTTGTTTAGCATTGGGAGAGAAGATTTGGCAAGTTTTTCATGGACACGATCAATACTCAACTCTGCTGCTGAAACCACAACTGCATTTTCCTTACAAATGTAGCACCATTTAAGGGGAAATAAACAGGCTTTCCAATGGTATAAGATTTTACTGCCAAGAAGCATTGTTACAACAAAGAAATATTCAACCAAACACAAATTTCCTTACTTTTTGTGTTTGACTTTTTGCAGTATGTAAGAACATTGAGCGAAGTTTTTCTGCATATTCACCAGAGATCCAGGAGGGAGTCAGCGCATCTGATATCCAGGCCATATAGCCCTCTTTGAAAGATCCGAGGAAGTCATCTATTTGGCTGTGGGAGACCAGCTCCCTCTTCTTCCTCAGCTCCTTATCCAGCTCGCAGTCTGGAGAAAGGAAGATGACTCTGGGGAAGAAGAGACTTTGGCGCACAGACACTCCGCTCCTCTTCAAATGGCTGCATAAGTTAGCTGTCTTAGTCTAAGGGAGGCAGACAGTGGAGGGGTATTTAACAACCACTTTTATTAACTTTCTTTTTTAGAATCTAATTATTTGTCTGCAGTTTGAAATCTTTTTAGAAGTTTGGACTTTTTTTGTGAAAGAATGGTTTGTTTCATCCAACCAGCCAACACAAATATATCATTTGTATAACGCACTTGGAGAAAAATAGCAAAATGTTCACTAATTATCCCATTTAAAGACCAATTGATTATTATGGTCACTCACAGGATGTTTCAAACATTCCTGTTACAATGACCTGAAACACACACAATGTAGAGGTCTACTTTTGAATTTCAAAGAGGACCCATTTAGAGAAATGATGTAACCTCAAATTTGTCGTGTTTTGTGTAGATTAATGAAGCTAATAGATCCAATTCAAGCAGAACATGTTTCAACATTGCAGTGTGTGTTTGCAATTGGACTGCTCTGTCAAGCTTCAAGTCCAATTTGAGCATCTATAGAAATGGAAATGAATGACTCCTAACAGACCCAGGCACATAAGGTGACAGCTGTGTTTAGGCACCTGCCTGCTTTCATTCCCAACCCCCCTCCTCAAACCATGAATGCAATTATGGCCTTTCAGATGAAGAGTGGCCACTTGGGAAGTTTAGGAAGCACTTCTCCTGTGTTTGAAATTTCCATATAAATTGTTATAGTGACTCAGAATCTCTTAACCCAGCCACAGTTTGGATGAAAACAGTGTATTGGACAATTGGTTGGACCTTGGACTCAAGTGTGCCAGACAGTTTGACATTTAGGCTTTCATGAGGCCACCGCAACATTTCAGATTAAATTTGTCTTTTTTTTTACCATGATAGCTTTGAGTGGATCTTCCATCTGCTCAATGCAGGTATTGGTAAAGTTCTGGTCCTCTTCTTTCACTTGCACATGCCAGTTTTGGTTGTGAGCACACACTGCGCCTCTCCAGGGTTTAACATCTATGCAGAAGATCCCATGACCTTAGTAAGGAGATTAAGAACATGTTAATGCTTCCATCACTAGTCTTATACCACTTGTGATGAAAATGAATCCTTTCCTAAAGCTATAAAATTAGAAGAATTGTTCACATCAATGTAAGTAGCCTTACCTGGTAATCGTGAGGCTGAATTTTATATCACTATATCATTGTTTTTCTGGCATATTATTTCATGTTCTTACATAGCACATACCCACCTGTGAGGATAACAAGGTTGATGTCATCTCTGGCTGTCTGAAACTGGTCGGAGACACGC
Organism: Cichlasoma orientale; assembly: GCA_034780415.1. Taxonomy (NCBI): domain Eukaryota; kingdom Metazoa; phylum Chordata; class Actinopteri; order Cichliformes; family Cichlidae; genus Cichlasoma; species Cichlasoma orientale. Next base: position 113,675 of record JAVDPK010001473.1, read on the forward strand.
AGATTACAGTAAACATCTTCCTTTCTTATCCCGGGGAGTTTCCTAAAGAGGAAGTAAATATTCCACTTAGGTGCAGTGGAACAAGATGCAAACACAATAGTGATCAATTATCAGGTTGCCTTTACCGATATTCATTCGCCTTTAAGCTCCACCAACTCCCCAATAAAGTCAATATTATATTGTCTTAAGCTACTCTATGTCCACTATTATGCTGTTCAGTGCTGTGACAGGTTGTGTACAGCAGGGATAGGCTGGGGAGGTTGTACGCCATGAACAAGATCAATGAGCTCAAAGACACTGCAATGCTCAGAGATCTGAGAACTGCAGAGTTAAGCGCAGAGGCAAAGGATTGATTTCAATGGTGGGTAGGGGAACAGTAATTACGGGCACAGAAGCGTAATTAATTGTAAGCGATAATGCTATCCAAGTTAAGAAAAAAAAAAACCCTACTGTAATCCATTAAAAAATTTGGTTTGCCCCATCATGAAATTGTACAATATTTTAAATCCAGTAAAAAGTGATGAAGTTGATCATGTTTTTTTTTCTGTTTTGTTTTTTAAATGCAGTTCCTGGGGGGGCATGTAGCTGTTTTCCCTGTTATGAATTTTCAGGGTTTATATTACTCATAATCAATGAGTGATAACATAAAAAAAAGAAGTTTTTCTATTAAGCAAAATGTGTGAAAATTTGCTAGTTTTGGCACATTCAGGTGAGCCAGGGATACCCTCAGAGTAATTCAAGCCGAATCAAACTACATTCATATTCAAGGTATTACTATTACCAATAACCATGGGGAGTTAGAAAAAAGTTACTGTACTGTTATTCTGCAATTAAGCAAAATGTGTGAAAATGTGCTATTTTTACCCTTTTGGGGGGCCCAGATATTTAATCAGAACACCAAGCTTAACTTTTCCTCTCTGACCCCCAAATGAATGTTTCTGCCAAATTTGAGCGAAATCCACTGAACAATTTTCACATAATTTCTGGACAGCGTGGAGAGCACCGCACCTGACCTCCGGTTGACAGGACTAAAAATGTAGAAGTGAATGTTGACTTATTAACCCAGGTAAAAGACTTCAGTAATTTTTTCCCCCAAAACAAGCTAGTATAAATTGGCTCGAATCAATCATGTGTGAAGCTGCTAATGGCTTTTACTTTGAAAAGACTCTATGGGAATTCTATGAAGTTGCGGCCCACAGTACATTGCTGCTGTCTGGGTTGTGTTTACGGGGTTGTCGATGCATAACTTGTGAGGAGTTGGTTTAGGCACAGAAGTAGGGCTGGTGCCACTGAATAGGTAACTTTTTCCCCTTGTGCCATTTTAATTTCAAGTGAAGGAATAATTCAGCATTTTGTTTTATTTTATTGTTTTAGCAATACAACACTCATATTCCATACATTCTATACACACAGTTGCTGTACAAAATAAGTAAGTACTGAAATTCTTGTGGGGTGGCTGTAGTTCAAGAGGTAGAACGGGTTGTCTAGCAATCAGGTCGGTGGTATGAACTCCTCTCCTGCATGTCGAAGTATCCTTAGGCAAGAGACTGAACTCCGAACTACCTACAATGTATCCATCAGCGTGTGAGTGTGTGAATATTTGGGTGAATGTGACTCGTGGTAAGAAAGTTTTTTGAGTGCTCAAATAGAGTAGAAAAGCACTATATCAGTACCCATCCATTTGCCATCCTTACTTTTGGAAGTAAGACCTAGTTTGAAGGTAGCTTCTTCTACTGCTCATTGGAGCACAGGTGTTAAACCTTAAATATGATGCATTTAAAAAAAAATAAATAAAAAATTGGACTTTCCTCTAGAAAATCATGCCCCTGTTTAGGGCAATCATTCTTTGGGGGTTTAGCATAGCGCGTGAATCGTTTTAATTTACATGTCACACTGCTATTGTAAAAATAAATTTAGTGCCGCTTTAAGTTTATTTTAATACTTACGTAACGCTTCGTAAAAAGTCAGGTACTGTCGGTGTCTGCTTTGGGCTTTCGCCACGGGCAGTTTCTGAAGCTTTGGAGGTGACATGAAGCTGGGTCAGCAGACTTCCAAGCTGCAGCATTCTCGTCTTCATTATAAATGAAGTGAGAATAAAGAATAAATTATTACAATGACGAGGCAGTTACGGCAAGGAAACGCAAATAACTTGTCTATGTAACAGATGTTTGGTTTTCCATAGTAGAAATGGTGTTTAACTCTCATTAAACATGGTGTTTTTCTTAAAATCCAGCATATCTGTGTACACATTTGGCCAAAATCCAACGTGTTCAGTTTATCTTTTTTTCCCAACTAAATCAAACTTTCAGCAAAACAAGTTCATTTTCATCACTCCAGCATTTGCATTGTTTGCACTTAACAGCGTGCTGACAGCTACACTGAGTTTAGCAGCTTTGTTGACGATTCACGGACGCTTGAACTTTAATGACCCCAGTGAGGAGAACAAAGAGCGAGAGCAAGGCGGCATGCTGAAACCAAACATACGTACTGTTCAGGTACCGCGCTGTTTAGAGCCTCTGAAGATGGAAACATCAGAGAATTCAGTTCGACATTTTTCCGGCGTTAACGTCGACCTGCGCGTCTTGTCACCCCCCCACGGTAACTCTATCCAAGAAAGCTGTTTCACAATCTTGCCGACCCCCTCCTCTCCGGCTGCGCTTCCACCATTCCTGGAAGAAGTAAACAACAGACCACGCGCAAAACCTGCCGCATCAGATTTCCCTCATGGAGGAGTGACGTCACTCAGCCATGACTCGCAGTGTTTGCGTGATGCATTCAGGGAACCATTCCTGTTGTTTTCCTGCCCTGCTCTAATCACAACACCACTGTGGAAAAATACAGTCAGTACACGTACACGCCATACGCTGATATGTGTGAGTAAATTTAAACACATTTAGGTATATTTAGAGGATAATTTACTGAAATATAAAAAGTAACCTCTAGATATAGATGTAGAAAAACCGAATTATAGATATGATATAAAACAATAAAAATAGAAGAATAAATAAGAAAATTCATGCACAAAAAAGCAAAAACTGCTAAAAATGAAGAATCGATAAAATACTATACAAGAGTAATTTGTACTGTGCACACATGGTACTATATACAGTAAAAAATACACTGGAATACACATTACAGAGATTATTTTATATGTACATAAAGTGCATATATACATATGTAATTTTTAGCAGGTATTTATCATGTGTCCATATTGTACAGTCTGCTGTTGGGATGAAGGACCTGCAACAGCACTCGGTCCTACACAGTGGTAACAGACTACTGCTGAAGGAGCTGCTCAGGGCCTTAACAGTCTCATGCAGGGGGTGATTGGTGTTGTCAATAATGGACATTATCTTGGCTAACATCCCCCTCTCACCCACCTCCCCTATGGAGTCTAGAGGAGTGTTCAGGACAGAGCTGGCCCTCTTCCCCATTCTATTATTCTATTATTCCCCCCACAGACAACCACATAAAAGATTGCAGAAGCCATCATCGTGTCATAAGATGTCCTCAATAATGTCCTGCACACCCCAAAAGACCTCAGCCTGCCAAGTAGATGGAGCCAGTTTTGGTCCATACAGAATGTTATCTGACCAGTCCAGTTTACTGTTAAGGTGAAGACCCGGGAATTTGTACCTGTCCACCACCTTGACCACCTGCTGCAATGGACGTTGGTTTTCTCCAGAAGTCAACCACCATCTCCTTCGTTTTACTGGTGTTGATGTGCAGGTGGTTGAGTTCACACAGGATGACAAAGTCAGTGATGACCTTCCTATACTCTAGATCATTCCCCTTGGATACACATCCAACGATGGCTGTATCATCAGAGAACTTCTGGAGGTGAAGTTGGTGGTATTGCATCTAAAGTCTGATGTGTAGGGGGTAAAGAGGAAGGGAGAGAGCACGGTACCCTGAGGGGTCCCCATGCTACATACCACCACCTCAGACACACAGTCCTGAAGCCTCACATCCTGTGCCTGTTGGTGAGGTATTTGATTGTGCATGCATTAAGGTAATGGTCGACACCTGCTCCTTCCAGCTTCTCCCTCAGCAGTGCTGGTTGAATTGTATTGAAAGCAGTGGAGAAGTAAAAAAGAAAACATGACCCTCACAGTGCTCCCAGTACTCTCCAAGTGGGACAGTAATCTGTGCAGGAGATAAATAACTGCACCATCCACCCCAGTACCAGGACAGTAAGTGTGCGTTCAGTAGCGTGCTTGCCAGAGGTTGGATGTGGCTGAGGCTCCCTCAGACTGCCATCATTCCTACCATTCTCTATAAGACTGTATAATAACTCTTCTTTCTGTGACAGGCGAACACACCTGTCAGAACATTTCAGAACAACAATGATTTGTTGATGGAAGGTGAAATAGACTCATGAATGTGCATGTGCTTTTGGGACATGTTTGTTTACAGTATAACCAACTAATTCTAAGTCAGATGATTAATGTTGTGATACAGCTGTGTAAGGTTAAAGTAAATTTAGGAATATTCACAGTACAAAGTGCAGACTTCACAATTATGTAGAGAAGCTGCCGAAAATAGTACCATTCAACATGACACCAATGGCAAATATATGTTGCGTGCTTTATTCTTCCTGAACTCATAGATAGTCAGCAAGGAATTGCTGGCACATCCAACAGGGTTCTCACATCCTGCATGAGTCCACAGAGAGGATATTACAAAAGTGATGAAGAATATTTAATTCAGCAGTAAATACACAGTGAATATCTCAATGCAGTGATAAACAATATCCGGATAGCACAAAATACTATGAAAGAGCAGATAGCCAAATCAGCTCATATGGGCTCAATGGAAGCCAATAAACAGAGGCACTCTGCCTCTCCTGACCTTCACTTCTGGTTTAGATTGGGGCGATAAAGCAGGCGCAACCTCAATAAAACCCATACAATGGAGTAAAATAAATAGATATTAAATTAAAGCAGAGGCGATACTGGCTGAACTGCTGCAGGAATTTGATAACAAAAGCGCCTTTGTGAAGTTTAATATTGTCCACAATCACCACCTTATGATACATTTGCAATCAATTTCATCTCTTGCCTTGATGTATCAACACATATAATCATCTTGTATTGGAACTTGCAAATGACTTGCGTGTGCGAGAGGAGCCACGTTTAGATATTAAATGTGCTCCGTGCTCCTAGTTTGGCCTTTTCGGTCTGCATTAATATCAAATTCATAATCTCTACGTCTCATCGCTGACTGGCCAAGGGAGGAGTTTATGGTGTCAAATATTGGCACGAGTGCGTATTTGTCTGGCACAAACTTTACACTGATTCATTGTGTGCTCTTTTTGGCATTTGACTCAACAAATCTTCAAAAAGAAGTATTTTGCAGATAAATTAGCGACTGCTTATCGATACCGCTGCTACAAAACCCCTGCTGTTATCTTCTACCCTTTGTCGTGGACTAAAATATGGGCCCTCTTCAAGTCCATTGCATCCTTGAAGTGGATCCTGAAGCCACCATTGTCAGTGTTAATACAATTTTCACCTAATGCACCTGAAGAGCTCCACAGCCTGTGTGTGAGGAGTTTCTGAAGGGTTTCAGGTCCCCTTGAGAGGCCAATTAGGCTCAGAGTTCATACTTGGGGGCTTAGCTACTATTATGTAAAGGGCTTAGTGGCTGTAGCAGAAAGAAACGCCACAATCTAAAGAATGATAGTAGTATGGATTTCATGCATTTGCATAGCTAGAATCATACAGTAATGTACAAGTACATGATGGTTTCTTGTACTGCAAAAGAGATCATTTTTCACACTGATGACATTTCCATTTTAAATCCTTCATATTAAATACCTCATTTGCAGAAGTAATGACTGCGCAACATCACTGATGCTCCGCTCACTAATTTTTACTCATTTCCTTTGAATTATTTATATGAGAGATTCTCCATATGCTCTCTGAGGATTCATGTCCATTCGTTTCAGAGAGAATTAGCATTTTACAGTGAAGAGTATAAAGAGCTTAACTGCCCCAATCAAATAGGGTGATTTAAATCCTGTCTAATCAAGATGTTTAATGGGTGGGCAGTGGGGGGTTGCAGCTGGATGAACTGAACTAAATGGTCTGAAAATATCCTGGGTCATAATCCCCCAGCAAAATCAGGGTCATTTCACCTGAAACAGTGTTTGAAAAAAAAAAATCCTTTTGAGGGAGTGATGCATAAAAAAAATAAATAACAAAATTGACAAAATTATCTGATACAATAAATTCAGTTAAACATGATCTAATAATGAAAATCTGAACAACAGCTCTGGGATTGACCCCGGAGAAGCTTCTTTGTGACTGGCCTGCTGCTATAATTAGTGATGCCTTATGAAGAGGTAATTTGTCTGCTAAAGTTTAATTGTTCAATTATCACTGGATGTGAGAGGATGCCTTGATGCCATTTCATCAGGTCTGAAAATAGTGTTGAACCCCTCGTGCCACGTATTGTAATAGTTGGCAATTACAGAGAGAGCCCTCTACCTAAGTTGAGTGATGCAGGCTGGCCCTGCTGAAAAGCCTTTGCTACCTGCCTGCTGCAGTTGTTGGCAGTGAAGAGTGGGTCCATTCAGGCTCCAGAGCTGAACCAGACAGGCTCTCAGTGCAGAAAAGGACCTCAACCAGCTGCTGATAGACAGCGTAAATACCAACTATATAAGCACTGCTGAGGACTACATGTCAAAACAACATTATCGTAGAGTAAACAAGAGAGGACGGCCTAAAGCTTTCGTTCCGTTCAGAAAAGAAACACTTGTTTCTTCAGGCTTTGAAACGAAGGAGGAATCAGTACGAGCTGAAATATCCTCAGTGTCATTTTGCATGGATACACTGCAGCTTCTCAATGCTTTTGTTGTTGCATCTCACTCGCTGCTGAAGCGCTTTGCTTATGTTTTCTCACTTCCTCTGGAGAGACAATAAAATAAGACAATGTACAAATGCATTATTACCCCTTTTCAAACACTGTTTTCCTCAATGCCCTTAATGTCAGATTCATTATACATTTTCCTTATAAAATATTTCAAAACATTAAAAATCATTTTTATTCAAGTAAATTACAAGGCAATCAAAATTCGAGAAATCCATAGTATTTTTCGAGACATTAAACTGAATTTGATCAACATATTAGGCTTTTTGGCATGATTCCCCTCATCTGTGTGTGTGTGTGTGTGTGTTGGGGGTCTGTAATACGGACATTTATCATGTAATTACAGCACTATAGTCAGTTTCAAATGACCTGGGTTGTTGACCAGTGATTATGGTCTTTTCAGGGGCCCAGATGGAAATCCAGGAGACAAAAGGGGATGCTTTCCTCTCACCCAGCAGCTTTTCAGTATTCTCATTAGTGCTCTAAATTACCACGCGTGACCAATGTGTGATTAGTTTCTATAGAACCAGGGGTGACGCAACAGAGAAAAGGTCTGCTCTATTAAAGGTCCCTCTGTGACAACACAAGATGTCTGTGATCATTTTTAATCTACATGGACAGAACTGTTTGATTTCTCTGCCTTTATCTATATTGTTTTGGAGTGAGTTGCCTAGTTTTAGATATAAGCTGTAGAAATGTCTGCCTTCTGTTACACATAATGAATACAAATGGCTTGCGTTTGGTTTAATATATAACCCTGCTATTCACTGGCATCCCGGTCGGTTGATGGATGCTTTCTTCTGCTAACTGATACGATGAGTGAGCGTATTTGGGAAAAGAAAAAGCAAAAAGTTAAAAGTTCCTACATGAAACTTCTCACAAGGCTTGTATATTTTTTTCTTTTTTTCATTAGCCAGGTCATGATTTTTGTGTTGACATTTTCAAATATATTGGCAAAGACTAAAACTTGAGACAATTTCTGTATATTTTTATTTGAGTTAGTTCTATCAGTACAAATTTTTCTTTCACTTAGTTTCCATTATTGTGAAGACTAGGTGTTTTATTTCTATTTCAATAATTCTTTTCATCTGTTTTACCTTTTTCAATTAATTTCAGTTAACTATAACAACATTCAGCATAATAACAACAATAACACATAGGTGATCTGGGTAAGACACTTTCCGCATCAATTGATTTTGTGCATTTATTTAAGCTAAACGTGTTTTCAGTGTAACTACCAGCTGAGAATCATATGGTAGTCCTGCTGTTATAATAAATTAATAACAAAGATCATTCTCAACCTGTGGCAGTGACACTGACAGTCCCTTTGGTGAGTGATTTGTTAAACCAGGTATAACAACAGATATTTTCAGCTTTATCCAAACAGTAAATTCACCTTTCATGTTCCTCCAACGTGACATTCACAATCTGAAACAAGGGTACAATTGTGGTTGTCACCAAACAATGACATTTTTCCTTTTTTTTTTACTCCCTAAATTCCCCGTATCATCTCTACACAGATGCACAATTTGTCTGTCATGAAGTCTGGGGCATCGGCCCACTCTGGGCCTATTTCCACTGACAACACTGTTATTAGCGGTAAGCTGAGCCAGTAGCCAATGAATCTGCTTACTGTTCACAAGGCCGGGGTTCTTTTCAGCGATTAATTTGATAAATGTATTAATTATGAATCTGGATGACAGTACAATCAGATTGTCAGGCTTCCAGACTTGGCCTTTGTGATAATTTGGCTTTGAGATTAGGGCTCCTCAGATTTCAGGAGCTATCATCCCCAGGGCTCAGCCTCTTATCAGCGCCTGACCCATTCACTCAGTAATTTCCTGTGTGTTGTAATTAAATGGGGGCTTTCTGATTGCAAGTGACTCTCTTTAAGAGGTCCTTCTTGGGTTTCAGGTGGAAGGGATGTTCAGTGGACCGGCTGTCTGCCTCGCCCTCTGCAGGACTCAGTAAGCACTGAAATTGTCCTACACAGCAGCGTGTACAATTTTAATAAGTCAGCTTTTTTATCAGCAAAACATGTTGCCCTTTGTTTGTCTAGCTGGATATATTTAAGCTGCTTTGTTTCATCACAAATCTAATTAACGGAGCTAAACAACAGAATCTAATAATGAAATCTAAATCTAAATAAATTTAATAAAATTTAATCTAACTTTATTAATAGTATTTGTCATTTTTGTTGTTTTACTTCAGGCTGGCCCCAGTCACTACCCTCATGGTGACAGTGCACTACTGTTTACAGAGTACCAGCTTCTTGGTTATCAGATATCTTTGCTCTTTGTAACCTGACTGATGGTATAGTTACTGATGTGCCAGGATCTTGTGTCTGCTGCTGCAAGGTTTAGGAAATCCTCTGCTGGCTGATGACAGTAGATCATGGAGGTCCATTGTCAGTGGCGACTCTACCTGTCTATCTCCACGTGGATACTGTTACAGAACTGGCCGATCAGCCTCCCAAGCTAAGGTGGGGCCTGAAGCAGTAGCCTGTCAGTGTGGCCTGAGTTTTTCCAGTGAATCGCTTCTTGCTGCTGTATAATTTCTATGCTTGTAATTAAAATAATAATAATAAAGGAATAAAAATTCAATTTCTAGTGTCTGTTTTAAAGTGTCTTTGTAAAGTCAAGGCCTAAGAAGGCAAATGACTTTGGCCCACAAACTGTTGCACGAAGGGCTACTTTTGACCACGTCCAAATCAAATTTGGCTTGCACGGAGAAGCATTTTGAAAACAAATAGAAATCCATTTGTGCCAGGGGAGAGTAATAAGAGAACTGGAAGAAAGAAGACCAACAACACCACCTGGGGAATTGCACCCCAAGAAATATGAATCTAATAAATCTTAATTATATTAATAATTGGTAGTGAAAGCACACAGACTTGTTACTGGCAGATTATTTTTAACAGTTTATCTGACAAATCAATGAATCAATAATTAGACTGGAGCTGCAACAAAGCCAAACAAACCCACAGAATTAAATAACTAAAATATTACTTATAAAAGCATTATTTTTAAGAACTTGCTGCTGCCCCTCTTTCTCATTTTCCCTCTTTTATCACTCATGCCTACAGTTTAAATCAATTTTTTTTTTCATGTGGCCAGGGAGCGCCATTAATATAGAGAATGGAGCCATTATGGCGGTTGTGGCTCCCAGGGTAGCACTGGGGAAGAGGTGGGACAATGACTCCTCAGCATTAATGGCTCCTGTGTGCGCTTGCTATTAATCTCAACAAGGGCTGAAGTGGTGTTATGGCAGCTGCAGAAGCAGGACAACGCTCCCAAAATGATGCCGAGATTAAATGGAGTTAGTCATGGGTCCTTTACTCCGACCTCTGACATTAACATAGCCCCCAATTTACATTTACTTAACATTACTTTGTCTATAAAATCAAGAATATTGTTATGCTTGAAATCCAGTTTTAGCACAAGCGTCTTGGCATTTTGTACTGCCTTAAAAAAAATCTGCTTTGGCTGAAAGCCATATTTATGGGACAATCCTGTTTAGCTTCAGAAATGTCAAATAATTCATGTAACTATGACAAGCCGGGCAAGCAATTTAGAGATTATGTTCAAGGAGGCAGGTACTGTAGCAGAAGGAATATGACAAAGTGGATAAAAGCAGCACTGACCTTGCTCTGCCACAAGGAGGAACCACTGATTAAATTTTGCTGCATTCTCATTCATTCCAACAGACACTAGATGGCAGGAGTACAAGAGTTAACGAGCAAGAGCCTGGTAATTAACTTCCAAGATAATCTCTTCTAAAAGCCAACCACCTGAACAAACAGGGCAGCCACACTTTTTGCTTTTTAGTCTGAGCAGCAATGATCACTGAGCTGTGACCGAGGTGCCTCTGTAGTATTATAATTAAATATTGTCTGCTGTTAAATCCCGTGTGTGTTTGTGTTATAATACCAGGCTACATCACATTCCTTCAGAAACTTAATTAAGCTTGTCATTCAGCAATCTGATCGGGTTTCCATCTGCACAACATCACATGCGTTAAAGGAAGACTGATAACTTAATGATACATTAATGGTTATATCACTGTATGAACTGCATGCTGCAGATGAGACACCAGAGGTTAATTGCAGTCTCCTTCAAGCTTGATAGGGTGCTTCCATGCAAACAGGGTGGGGGGGAATTAGACCCTCATATTCATGTAAACATGCTGATATGAGATAATTTTTTAAAAGCTGAAATCTGCTGTCATCCCCTTGCTCTATTGTAGTCATGTGCTGGCTACGTTAAGCCGGAAATAAAAGAATAATTAGCGTTTCTAATTAGGGCTTCTCTCAAAGGTGACTGGAACGTTGATGAAATTTTGGGGGGGACTTATTAAATTACTGTGAAATCAAATTAGAAAGGCAAATTAATCCTCGCAATGAATTAGATCAGTGAATGAGAAAATTGACTTTTCAACACAAAGCAGGGATGAGAAGGTGGGATTGGTACAGAGAACAAGACAGACTGCAAGTAGCTGTGCTCAGATTATTATCAAGGATGGATGGCGGCAGCTCTTATTTCACTGAACACACCTTATTTACATTTAGGTGGGAGCAGAGAATCCACAACAAATTCAGAGGAGCAAGAAACTGATTCTTCTTTTAATCTATAATAAGTAAGGGACTACTCCCTTTGATTCATAGCAGCTGACGCACCTTCCCACATAAGCAGATGCATGTGTGACACCCACTGTAGGCATGCTCTTGCATCCCATTACTGTATTTTGCTGGTATTCCCTCAATGTCCTCAGAGTAAACCATAGCCAGGTAATACATTACTTTTGACTTATAAAACTATTGTTGCTTTAGTGTGTTGAGTATGAGAATATGCATTTAAAAAACAGAGAAAAATATCCAGTGAGCAGCAGTTATCCTCGTGAAAATACCTTGTTGATGTCAGAGGTCAATAGCAACTCAAATAACAGCTTATTACAGCCAGGTTTTGCAGAAGAACATCTCTGAATGCACTACACAATGACGCTTGAAACAGATGGGCTACAGCAGCAGAAGACCACACCAGGTGCCACTGCCAGTCAGCTAACAGGCTACAATTCACATGGGCTCACCAAAATTGTACATTAGAAGATTGGAAAAACAATGCCTGTTCTGAGGAGCCTCATTTCTACTGTGACATTTGGACGATAGGGTTGGAATTTGACGTGAATAACATGAACGAATAGATCCATTCTAACTTGTATTAGTGGTTCAGCATGTTGGTACTGGTGCAGAGGATATTTTTTGGCATCCTTTGGGGCCACTTAGTATCAACTGAGTTGATACTTTGTGATCACATCTTCTGTTGGCTACTTCCATTAGAATAACTCTCTCTGAGGAATGTTTCCAACACCTTGTTAAATCGATGCCACAAAGCATTAAGGCGGTTCTGAAAGCAAAATGGGATCCAACGCAGTACTAGCAAGGTATACCTAATAAAGTGGGCGGTGAGTGTACATACTAAGGCATGTAAATTTATCAATAAACTTTAAGAATTGGAAAGTATAGTTATTCCTTTCTTACAAAGATGATGAGAGCAATCTCAGAACTCAAAGAGTTGCCAGTGGGTAAATTTTGCTTTGAATGCAGCTGTTTCTCATCTATTTCTTCAGTCTTTTTGCTGAGCTAGGCTAACATCTTCCCAGGTCCAGCTTCATATGGACAAATTTCTTACAGACATGAGATTGTTATCAATATTTTTAGAATTTAAAAGACTGCAAATAAACGTATTTCCCAAAAATATTGAACTTATTCTTTAAGTCTGTTCTGGGATGTTCAATATGAGATTTTTACTAAATAATGATGATGCTAAAAGATGACTGATGGTAGTGATGGTAAAAATGTTTTCACATGATCAGTCAAATTCAACTTTAACTTTGTTTAGGGCACGTGGAAAGTCTGTTTAAATTTCCCCTTTTTCCATTTTCCCTTTCTTTTTTACTATCTTGGTTATTATCATGATATCATTATGATTTCAATAATTAACTGAAGCAGATGGCTCCTGGATGATCTTCATCACAGGAATACCAAATCTGATGGATTATTAAAACTTTTTATGCCTGCCTTTACTGCCACTGAAGCAGGTTTCACTTAAAGTTCAGTGGGGGGATAACACCAACACTTAAAATAACAAATTTGGCACAGTGAATTAACTGTTGCTATCAAAGAAAGATAAATATACAACAGAAGTGAAATTCAGTGGTATTAGATTCAGGTTTTATTAGGGTCACAAGGTTCAGTCACTCCAGCCTTTATGCCTCAATGGCTCACAGGCTGAACTGATTACCTGTCAGATATGCTCTTTAATTTTTTTTAGCCTTGTATTAAGGTGACTGACTCTTATCAAATTGTTGGTAGTAATAGAGTATCTAGGTCTAAAGGAAAAAAGAGGATTGCTTTCTGTTTTATGCATCTGAATGAAAAAGTGATTTAAATGCTGCTGAGGGGAAGGATTCAGATCACAGTCCAGCTTGGGGGAGGAATCTAATCAAGTCCAAGTGAACTGCTTTATGAAAAAATACAGACCACTAAAGTGCACTACAACAAAAAGCTCTCATGCTCTAGAAACACTAAACAAAACATATTTATCTGATCACTGCTCATCTAGATACTTCCAAATAATAATAATAATAAAAAAAAACATCCTGACACTTTGTGTTCTGCCAGAGAATTGCTAATAATGAGATCAATACACTGCAAATTGTGTTTGCGTTCTCTCTTTGATGTACCACAGACGTCAAGGAGCGGTGACAGTGTCACTGTGAACTCCTCTGTGAAATCAAGAGATGAAAGACGGATGTATTTGACTTGATAAATGACCTGAATGAACGTGTCTTTTATTCTGAAGCTTTTATGGCACAAATCCTACTGGTATAAAACTCCCTTGGACTTTTTTTCCCTTCTGCCAACATTAAAAAAAAAAAAAAAAAAAAAAAAAAATATATATATATATATATATATATATATATATATACAGCTCATTCCAGCTCTTTTCTGCAAGGTTCAATAGTTTTACATAATTATACTATAAAGCTGACACCATCCTACAAAGTCTGGGCAGCAAATGTTTGCATAAAACTGTCCTGCTAAAGATAATTATTGCACCCCAATGTATTAGAGTGCAAATATTAAGAACGAGGCTGAAAGCAATTTGTCGGCACCTATAATAAAACACTGTCAAACTGGAATGCTTTGTGCTTGTGCCTGTAACAGTTGGCCAGCCTTGAACATACACAGCCGCTGCCTTCCAGGATCCATAATGAAAATAAGCTTGTGCTCAGTAGTAGTAGTGTCTGTATTAGCCGTGTACTGATTATGTGGAAAGATGGGCCTCAGATAGTACAGGAGGATCCTACGTATGGAGGGCATGAACAAAAGTATCTTATGAGGGAGGCGTTTTTGAATTCATGTGCAGTACTCAGCATTTTCCGTGATCACATTACTGTATTATTGCGACTGATGCATTATGCACACGAGCATCGGTCGCTTTTAGCGCAGCGACTGATCAAGCTGGAACAAATTTTTCAAGTACTTCTGGATCTTGGTGCATTAATAATAAATTATAATTTAATATAATTTTAAAAGTTTTTAAATGCATTTGGTGGAGCGCAAACCTTTTAAATTAATTTGTAATTGTGTGTAAAGTGACAGGAGTAAAACGTAAAAATTATGAGTGAAATGTAGTTGCTAATTGGTCTATTTTAAAAAAAATGCAGTCGGTTTGGTATATAAGAACTACCTCAGTACATTTAAGTACTTTTACTACTTTAGGGACTTTTACTATACTGTGGGCCACACTGTGATATTTAATAATTCTATTGACGACATTTTGTTTTGACATTTATAATGTAATGAGGATAAATCCTCTTTACTCTTGTTAGTAGATGGCAGAAATACACTGACTGGCCAACATGTTAAGTACACATGCTTAACCGCTCATTAACACAAATATCTAATCAGCCAATCATGTGGCAGCAACTCACTGCATTTAGGTATGTAGACATGGTCAAGGCGACCTGATGATGCTAAAACTGAGCAGCAGAACGGGGATAAAAAGATGATTTCTTGATTTGGGTGGTAGAGTCAGTTAGGGTTAGTATAAAAAAACATGAAAGCACGGATCCATCCTGTCTCGTCTCAGTGGCTCAGGTTGGTGATGGTGGTGGAATGGCATGTAAGATCATTTTTTTTGGCACAGTTTGGGTCCCTTAGAATAAAACACTAACTAAAGCTCAAATCATCTCAGACTTGTTTCCTGAACATGACATTGAGTTCACTGTACTCAAATGGCCCCCACAGTCACTAGATCTCAATCCAACGGAGCACCTTTGGGAAGCGGTGAAACAAGAGATTCACATCATGGGTGTACATCAACAGCTCTGCAGCAACTGTGTGATGCTGTCATGTCAATATGGATCAAAATCAATGAGCAATGTTTCCAGCACCTCGTAGAATCAAGACCATGAAGCACTCAGTACTCTGAGTACTCTGTACCTAATACCTGTATAGATGCACTTTTTACTGATAGGGCAGAACTGAGTAATTTACAGCAAATTATTTTTGGAACCCTCGCCTATGGGTTACACATCTCTGGGGGTCTGGAACTCCACTTTGGTGTAAGTTTTATAGAGACTTTATTGGCTTCACTAAGTTCACTGCTGCTTTAGATAACTGCTTTGTTTTTTAACATATGTACAAGCTCTGTTAGATATCAGACTGGTTGCAGTGGTGATGACTAAGTGAGGAGTGACAGGAAACTGGCCTCTCAGCGTTATTGTTAGCTGTGTCAACACCTTCCTTTCTCCTTACTTGCAGAGTGGCAGTTCACTATATTTATATAAACCTTCTTGTGTGAGTGAGCGTCCCTCCTGTCTTCACTGTGAGACCTTTGTGAGCCATAAGACTGCTGTTCCACAGCTTGTATGTACTCTTTTGAGTTACATAACACAGTCTCAAGTCTTACTTTTACAAGTTTTCCAGCTGTCACATTTGCAGCACAACTTCTTCTCAACTCATCTTAGAAATCCTGCATCTTTTTTTTTTTTTTTTTTTTAGATGTGTTGGAAATATAAGCCAACCTGTCTATATTCACAAGAGTCAGGAAAACCAAAAAGCTAAAGCACAGCCTATATCAACTGTAGGTTTTAAATTTATACTAGCCTGCCAGTCAAAGGGAAGTCAAGTGTGGAATTGGAACTGGCAGCAAATTCAAATCCACACTGTCACAGCATAAAGGAGGAGTGCCGCAGGCTCTCTCTCAACCTACTGTCTCTCACAGTCAAGTCCTGCACTTGTTAAATCTTTTGACAAGAGGTATTATCTTCAAAGTGAAGATCTGCAGACGTGAGATTTTTGTCTCAGCCACAGTAAAGCCAAAGGATTCCCCTACAAAATGAAGATTTTTAACTGATAAATAACCCTAAGTTACATGTTATGGGGTGTCGTGATATGTTGGTATTTGGAAAAATAAATAAAGCTCATATAGAATGCAATAAAGATAATAATTCAAATAATGTGGTCTTACACACAAACTCTGTCCCCAGCCCTGCTCTAGTGATGATATTTCAGTTGACAGCAGGTGTTAGGTCTTGGCAGATATTTTATTTATCAGTTCATCTGGTTTTGTTTTCATCTATTAAGTGCAATTGTTCTTTTTGTGACTTTTTCTAGAGTGATGCTTATAGACTCTCTCCACCTCTATCTATCTATTGATATTGTTATTGTGTTTATTCTTGATTATTGTTAGTTGTTTTTGTCCAAATGACCTTGGACTGTATCTGTATTAAAAGTGAAGCCTTTGCAGAAATGTCTTAAATCTGCATTCTTTTTAATGACCAGCAGGGGGTAACTTCTCTGTTTGCAGCTGGGTAGAAGTGCCTGGAAAACGTCCCCCCAAGGATTCAGAAATGTGACTTTGTATTGGGTGTACCTTTTATGTATTTTATAGTTTTTGTTTATACACTCACTCACCACTTTATTTAGTAAACTTTGCTGGTACTAGGTTGGGCCTCATTTTACTTTGAGAGCTGCCTTAATTCTTTGTGGCATAAATTCAACAAGCTGCTGGAAACATTCCTCTGAGATTTTGGTCCATGTTGACATAATAGCATCACACAGTTGCCACCGATTTGTCAGCTCGCTTTCCACAATATCTCACAGATGCTCTGTTGGATCGAGATCTAGTGATTGTGGAGGCCATTTAAGTACAGTGAACTCATTGTCATGTTTAAGAAATCAGTTTGAGATTATCTGAGCTTTGTGACATGGTGCATTATCCTGTTAGAAGCAGCCATCAGAAGATGGGTACACTGTGGTCATAAGGTGATGGACATGGTCAATGTACATTTGTCTAATGTGGTATGGTGCTCTGGAGCAATGTGAATGTTCTAAATGATACATTTTAAGGAAAAATCTTAATCTTTGTCATTTCTAAAGACAACTTTCCAACTAAAACAACAATTTTCATAATAAGTAAGTAATAAGTAATATCCCTTCACCTGTGCACATTATTCATCTATGTCTATACTCTTAGAGCACCTTTCTTCACAGACATTATTGTCTCTGGACCTGACATTTAATTACAAAAAGAATAATTAAAGTGACGCGTACAAAAATGTGCACCGGAGATCAACTGGCGGCTCTATACTGATAAGTCCTCTTAAGTGACAAGAGAGTGCCGCAGAAGCATTTGACAGTACACAAGTGTACCTTCCTGCAGACGCTGATTGTCCCATCACATGTACAACATGCTGATAATGCATCCATCACAGCCAAAGCCTTGTGGGGTCCAAGATGGAGCTCCATTTCAGCCTAATCACACCCAGCAGCTGCCAGGGTTGCCTTCCCCTGCAGCTTCCTTCTCTTTGCATCAAGAACAAACATCAACCCTTATACTCCACAGACAAAATCGCAGGATATAATAATTTAACAAGGCTCACTTTCAACACAAATCCTTCACTTTTCCTCCTGTTTCAGTTCACATGCTGCCAAAGGAGGAGGACAAGATAAACTGCGTGTATCACATCTTCACACTCAAATATCATGCGTCTCTGTGTGCGGTAACAATAACTCCTTCCACCCACATGCTCTGACTCCCCCCTCCCCTTGTGGCAACCACAACCACCACCTCACACACACTGCTCCAGCGCCTTCAGTGGCTCACGTGCCACAGCACATTCTGATGAGTCCCACGCTTCAGAGGAAAAATTCTCCCCACACTGAAGTCCAGAGGGACAGCAGAGTGCCGGGGCATTATCCAGCTTTCAGGGGAACAGAGGATGTTGCTACTTTATCAATGTGATGATGCAGACTTAATGAGTAAAGATGAAGAAGAGATGCTGCTGGAATGCAATCATGATTTGAAAGAATGTGATAAGAATCAGGCACCACAAGATATATTAATCTCGATTTTATTAATGAGTTTCGCGGGTTTAATTAAGGTTTTAGATGATTTGGTGAAAAATCAGAGACATGCCTCTTAATGGGGTACTTTGTATGCTCTAAGGTGCAGTATTTGAATGTTTCTTTTACTGGAATATGTTGTCTAGTTTGAATTTATTGTCATGATATTTCTCATGATAATTCCCCTTTTACAAGAGATCTGAAGGAAAATTTAAATAAAACCTTTTATGCCCTTTATGAGTATGAAATTCCTAATCATCCATAATAAAAAATATGTTTTAAACGGTTGAAAAAATGTACAAGCAAGCTTATTTTAAACAGATCTGTCATTTCCTGTTAAACGTGCCTCAAAATTTCTCATTTTAGAGGTTACTAAAGCTTAATTTCTTTTACTTTTACCCAGAAGAGGAGAGAGGAGAGATCAAGTTGCCCACACACTGTGCAGTGTGTGCGGAGGGGTGATGCCTCGGGAGCGCATCACAGGATACAAAACCCCACTGCAAGACGCAGTGCCAGAATAGAGCAGCTTTAGCAAGAGAGCTTGTTTTCTGTAGATTAGAGGGGGGAAAGAGGGCGAGTTAGTCTCTTTTAAAAAAACCCCAAAACAAACAAATACAGGTTTTTATCATGCCGGAATCCTCCTGATCATCTTTGCCGAAGATTTAAAAAAAATGTAGTGGAAAGACAAGGGAATCTCCACCGGTGAAGTGATCCGGAGATGCATGGACACGGTTACGGGTGATTAGTGTAATTTTGCAGCTGCAAAATAAGACCGGATATGCGCAGAAAAAGTGGGGACAAGTGAGTTTCGGGTGTCCACAGGATGGACACTGCGGAGGTAATTCTCTCTGTGTTGGTGGTTGTGATTATCATAGTGTCGTTGCTGTCCAACGTCCTGGTGCTGATCTGCTTTCTGTACAACCCGGAGATCCGCAAGCAAGTCCCCGGTCTGTTCAACCTCAACCTCACCTTCTGCAACTTGTTGCTGACCGTGTCCAACATGCCGCTCACTTTGGTAGGACTTGTCAGTAAAGCTCAGCCGGGGGGAGATAGCTTCTGCCAGATAGTGGGCTTCTTGGAGACTTTCCTGTCCACGAACTCGATGCTGAGCATGGCAGCTCTGAGCATCGACAGGTGGATCGCGGTGGTTTTCCCCCTGAGGTACCACTCCAAAATGCGCCACAAAGACGCGGCTTTTGTGCTCGGGTACACGTGGGCGCACTCCATGTCCTTCTCCACGGTGGCCGCCTGTCTCTCCTGGGTTGGATACCACCGGCTTTACGCATCCTGTACCCTGTCCAACCCGAGGGCGAGCAACCGGACCCAGTTTGTTATCTTTACGGTCTTTTTCCACTCCTTCACCTTTCTTCTGTCTTTCATAGTATTATGTGTCACATACCTCAAAGTCCTTAAAGTAGCAAGGTTTCACTGTAAGAGGATCGACGTTATTACAATGCAAACTTTGGTGCTTCTGGTGGATATACACCCCAGGTGAGCTCCTTTGAGTTTTCCATGTAATTATAATGTTATATGCTATAGCAATTTGATCTTTATATCTGTAAAGCTTTAAAAGTAGAAGAAAGGATTTAAACTATTTTGTTCTGTTTTCTAAAGCAGTGAATCTAAACATGCCTTGTTTTGCTCTTACATTTGGATTGAGTCCTCACTCAAAATCTAATATAACTGAAATGTCATCCGGGGTTATTGCGTTACTCTGTCTCCTACAGAATAGCAAAAATGAAATTACTATACATTCTGTGTGTGTATGTGTGTGTGTGTGTGTGTGTGTGTGTGTGTGTGTGTGTGTGTGTGTGTGTGTGTGTGTGTGTGT
>JAVDPK010001473.1:136278-169746 GCA_034780415.1 Cichlasoma orientale
AATTACAATCAAGTGTTCTTGTTTCCATACACTCATTACTGATTATCTGTTTTACTCTTCTTTTGCCTTTTCTGACATTCAATACTGCTGACTGTAAATGAGAAATTAAATAAAATGCAGCCTCACACTGTAAATCCATACTCATGAGAGAGAGAGAGAGGGGGTGAATCTTGTACTTTCAGTTGACAGCTACCTACATTTTATCTTGTGGGTGGGTGCAAACAATAACATGATACAAATAAGAACTTAATGAGATGACTGTATTATATAGAAGCGGAATATTTTCAGAAGGAACACCCTGCTGACAATGGGGAAAAAATAGAATAGTGTATTGCAAATGTATTTCTGTATATTAAGCTTAAGGCATGCATGTCTTCTCCAGCACGTTGACTCGCCTTTCTACCACTCTCTCACTCTCTCTCACCACCCTCTGTTTATGCTTCCCTGCAGGATTGTGGAGTTATTTCCAGCGGTGCCTATCAACCCTCACTGGGGAATTGTCTCCAAGTGCTTAGCTTACAGCAAGGCCGCTTGCGACCCCTTTGTGTACTCCCTCCTCCGACACCAGTACAAGAAGACATGCACTGACATCATCAACAAGCTGCTGAAACGCAGCTCCTTGAATGCGTCTGGACGCCGGCTTGAGAACCAGGTCAACAGCATACCCACCGTGGAATGACGGTCAGTGCCTCGATTAGAAGGCTGACCCGGCAACTGTCAGGGAAATATGAACCTAGTTTACTGTCGATGAAGAAAAGGAATACATATTGTTCCTGTCCATGTCTGCTTGAATTTGGTCTACAAAAAAAAAAAAAGAAAAAAAGAAAGAAAACAAAACAGACAAGGTCAAATCCCTGTACAGGAATACCACTGCATGCCCAGAGCAGCAGATCAGTGCAGTGAACTTGTCGTGAGGACAACAAAGAAGAGCAGATTCCATGACCACCTGGAAAGACAGATGTGCTCACCCAGGATGAATGCCCAGTTAACAGCATCATTATTTTAGGGTAGCTTTCAATCAGATATGACATGCAGTTTATTATATATTGATTTTGCAGTGTGTCTGTTTTGACATAACTGTGGTATTCATCTTATCTTGAAAAAAATAATGGGTTTGACTGTATGTCTGTTTTAGTCTGTGCAAAGTGTTTGCAGTAGTTTATACATTAATTCTGTATGTAGCACTGAAGACTAGCCTAACCAAAACTTGATAAAGTATAAGCCCAAGTCCCCTAATTGTATCAAAGACAAAAAAATAGAGTACAGCAGACGGTGTCACTGCACAGTACAGCTCAGGTAAAGCCCAGTCTGAATTAAACAAATTCTTTGGGTATTTTTATTTTTTATTACATTGTCTGGATGTATTAGTACCACTGGAAGGAAATAGCAAGATTACAGTATGTGCTTTATTTTGTTTTATATGTACTGACATTGTTTGTGCTTTCAGCAGCCATTTTTAAGGACTTACTGACATGTCCAAGCAGAGTTTCAATGGGAAAATAACCCTTCAAACTGGCTGCCATTCCTCTCATGACTGACATGTGCCCCACAGGTTGTTTAGTCAAGTGAAGCATGATCAACTGTACTTGCCTGGGTTTGTACTCACAGTCACAAGTGACCCGTAGAGATTGCTTGATGCTCTTTCACACATAAAAGAAAGAAGAGGTACAGGATGTGTCTTTTGGGAAAAAGACCAGATGATTTAATAGATATGTTAACCACAGATACAAGCAAATCTTAGAATAAAGCACCCCTGGAAGCATAAATAATTAGTTTCAATGCTAAAAAAAAAAAAGCTGTCTCTGAACAGCTAGAGCCCACTAAATGTGTAATGGTGATATCTGATAATATATTAAATCAGTCTGAATTTTTGAGTCTGCCAAAGCTAGGTAGGATAATGATAGACTTGATTGTTTTTTGCACCCAAAAACTGAAGGATATTCTAGTCAGTGATTCCTAGAATTGTCAGCAGGTTTGACAACAACCTTAAGCACTATTAGCACTACTATCTTTTACTTATAGCTGTAAAAGATAGTAGTGCTAATAGGTAAGTTGGCAGCTAAGCTACTAACACAGATTTTCTCATTATCGCTAGATTGCATTATTGATACTAATGCACGGACTAATACAAGGACTTAATTACATTTAGGAATATAGCATATTATCGTCTCTTCTGATAAATAGGTTTCTACCTCCTCAAGATAACTTTTATTTAAAAATAAATAACAAAAGCAGTAGAAAGCAGTTGAAAATCATCCAGTGGTGCTCATATTTGCAGAAGAAATTACAAAATACAGGCTAAACATTTGTTTGGAAAGGCTTTGGCAATTGATTATGAAAGGGATGACATGGGAATTATTATGACCTTATAAACTTTTTTAATGGAGACCTATAACCTGCAAAAGAATTGATTGGCTGGACCCTAATCCTTCTAACCCCAAACCAAACACAGTCTAGCTGGAAGGAAAAGAGAAAAGCAGAATGAAATTTTACACAAAATAAGCTACTGATACTATAAAATTATTTGATATTTTCCTGATAAATAAATAAAAATAATAATTTTAAGCAAATTATAATTATATTATAACATTAGTCTCATAGCATAATTGCCCAAGTCATATTTTTGGCCAAATTGAGATATATGACTAGCTCTACTTTGCTAATACTGTAGCTTCATTTAGGCAAATGTCTCAGTTTGGCCAAAAATATGACTTAGGCAATTATACTATGAGGCTAACAGTAAGAGAACACCCAAAGATATTTTTTTGTGTAGAGTTCAATGTTTGATTGATTTGGAAACATTAAACTGTACATCTGACAGTGAGATAGGGTGCAGTGCCAAAATTATTGTTGATGCCCAGTGAGCCAAATATAAGGAGATGTGGGGTTCTCGGGAGGCTCAGTGGTGGAGGAGGCGACCACATGCATATGCCACGTTGCGACCTGTTGCCAATTTGCCTGTGCGTCTTCCCCTATATCTTTGCCCCATTTCCTGTCTCTATAGACTGTCGATAAAAGCCATTGTGGCCAAAAAAATATATATATATAGCATAAGCAGAGAAACCCAGACCTCCACCTCCCCAGCCACCTCCTCCAGCACTGAGGCATTCTGAGGCCAGCCAAGAACTATAATCTCTTCAGCGTGCCCTGGGTCTACCCCAGAGCCTCCTCCCAGTAGGACATGCCCAGAACACCACACCCAAGAGGCACCCAGGAGGCATCCTAGTCAGATGCCCAAACCACCTCAACTGGCTTTGTGCGATGTGGATGAGTAATGGCTCTACTCTGAGCCCCTCATGGATGACCTCACTCCTCACCCTATCTCTAAGGGAGAGGAAGGTCATCATCTGCTTGCATCCATGATCTTGTTTTTTCCCAGACTACCCAAAGCTCATGACCATAGGTGAGGGTAGGGATGTAGATCGACCGTTAAATCGACAGCTTTGCTTTTACTCTCAGCTCTCTCTTTACCATGGTGGACCAGTGCAGCATCCGCATCACTGCAGATGCAGCCACAATCGGATTGTCACTCTCCTGCTCCCTTCTCCCCTTACTCGTGAACAAGACCCCGAGATACTTAACTCTTCAACATGGGGCAGGAACTCATCCCTGAACCAGAGAGGGCACTCCACCAATTAGAGGTGCTAATTCTCATACCCAATGTTTCACACTTGGTTGCGAAATGCGCCAGTGTGAACTGGAGGCCACCACCTGTTGAAGCCAACAGGACTATATCATCTGCAAAAAGAAGAGATGAGATTCTGAGGCCACCAAGGCAGAAGCCTTCTGCCACTTGGCTATGCCTTGAAATTCTCTAAATGCAGACCAAGCTCTCACTGCAGTTGTACAGGGACTGAATGGCCCATAACAATGGGCCAGACACGCCATACTACTCTTGAATCTGAGGTTTGACTAACGGACGAACTCTCCTTTCCAGCACCCTGGCATAGACCTTCCCAGGGAGGCTGAGGAGTGTGATCCCCTGATAGTTGGAGCACACCCTCTGGTACCCCTTCTTGAAGATGGGGACCACTACCCCGGTCTGCCAATCCATTGGCACCGCCACAGATCCCTACGCAACATTGTAGAGGCATGTCAACCTTAGATAGCCCTACAACATACAGAGCTTTCAGGAATTCAGGGCGAATCTCATCCACCCCAGTGGGCCTGCAACCAAGGAGTTGTTTAACTACCTCAGTGACCTCACCCCTAGTACTGGGCGAATCGTCCCCCACGTCCCCAGACTCTGCTTCCTCTACAGAAGGCGTGCCAGTGGGATTAAGGAGGTTCTTGAAGTATTCCTTCCAACACCTGTCTATATCCTCAGTTGAAGTCAGAAGCATCCCACCCGCACTCTACACCATGTGAGTAGAGAACTGCTTTCCCCTCCCGGTCTCTTGATGGTTTGCCAAAATTGCTTTGAGGCAGTCTGAAAGTCTTTTTCCATGGCCTCACCAAACAGTGCTTCAGCCACTGTCTGAGCCATGTTCCACTTGGCCTACTGGTACTCCAAAGACCCACAGGCCAACCAAGCCTGACTCGTTCTTTGGCTTGATGGCTCACTTCACCATCAGTGTCCACCATTTGTTTTGAGGATTACCACCACAATAGGCACCAACCACCTTGCAGCTGCAGCTCTGTGCAGCAGCCTCAACAATGGACGTGCGAAGGCATTCCCAGCATACCCTCACTATACGTTTAGGTGCCCCAGGTCTGTGCAGCATCTTCCCCCACCACCTGATCCAACTCACCACCAGTTGGTGATCAGTTAACAGCTCAGCTCCTCTCTTCACCCGAGTGTCCAGAACATACAGCTGCAGATCTGATGAAAAAATTTACAAAATCTATCAATGACCTGCGACCTAGCGTGTCTTGGTGCCATGTACACTTTTTGACATCCTTATGTTCGAACGTGGTTTTCATTATGGACAAACTGTGGTTTGCACATAAGTCCAATAACAGAACACCACTCGGGTTCAGATCAGATAGGCCGTTCCTCCCAGTCACACCCCTCCAGGTGTCACTGTCGTTTCCCATGTGAGTGCTGAAGTCTCCCAGTAGAACAATGGAGCCACTGGGTGGAGTACTCTTGAACACCCTGCCCATTGACTCATAGAAGGGTGGGTAATCTGAACTGTCATTTGACACACAAGCGCAAACAACAGTCAGGACCTGTTTCCTGGCCCAAAGGTGCAGGGAAGCAACCCTCTTGTCCACCAGTTAAAACGCCAACGTACAATCAGCAAGCTGAGGGGATACATGGATACCTACCCCAGCTTGCTGCCTCTCACAGAGAGCAACTTGTAACATCGTGTTATGTTCAGTGGTGAAGAGGAAGTGGCAGACGTGATCAGCAGACAGTCAAAAACTCACAACCACACTGGTACTGGGAATTCCACAGTGTTTGTCCTTTAATAAACACACTCTTCACCAACCTTACAAAGCCCGGTTGAACAGTTGTGGTATTATCATACATGAAATAAGCAGTGTTCATACAACCTGTAATGCTACTATGAGTTAGAGAGATAAAAATATAGGTTCCTCTTGGTCCATGCGTCCATCTGCCACACGTTTCTCCCACACTCTCTACAGAGGAGTGGTGGCGCATACTTGTGACATCACAACAATAACTTGGCTGTCTTAAAGAGACTCCACACAATTACGACTGTTACAAACTCCAGACTGAAACAGAGTCCAGCCCCTCTCCAAGACACTAGTTTCAGAGTCCAGGCCATGCGTTGAGGTCAGCCCGACTATATCTTGCTGGGATCTGTCAACCTCAACACCCGACCCCTCCTACGGATGGTGGGCCTACAGGAGGGCTGGCCCATGTCTCATCTTTGGGCTGTGCCTGGCCGGGTCCCACAAACTAAGGCCCGGCCACCAGGCGTTCTCCCTCGAGCACCCTCCCAAGGCCTGGCTCCAGGTGGGACCCCAGTAACCCTATACCGGGTAGGGCAAACTGTTCCCTTGATTTCTCTTCCATAAGAGCCATTTGTCTGTCTCCTCACCCAGGACCAATTTGCCTTGGCAGACCCTACCAGGGGGCAAAAGCCCCTGGATAATATAGCCCCTGGGATCACTAGGACACACAAACCACTCCACCACGAAAAGGTGGCAATTCGTGGAGGTGGGGTAATTAATTTTCTAAAAGCATAAAAAAAAATAAATGAAAACTATTTTATGTAGACTTTACGAATTTATGATTACACAGAGGAGAAGCAGTTGTCTTGACTATATCATGTATTGTATAGAGTTCCATGACACTCCAAGATAGCTGATGCCTTAAATTATGTAATATGTAGGAGTTTAAAGTTTTTCCAGTCAATGAAATATAGATATCTTGAACTATATTACTAGAATAATTGCCTTATTCACTTATGTTCATCAACATTACAGAATCTGCCTCCATATTGCCGTCCTCTAATTCTGACGTTTTCACTGATGCACATTAAGTTTTTTTTTTTCATAAATGATGACTAAAGGGAAACATAAAAGGATATGTGTTGACATATTTAGATAAAAGACAATGTGAAAAGTATTTTGGGGTCTTTTGATATGTGTACATGTAATTTATTAAGATGCTGTAAATGTCTGAGTTTTACAGAATGTGCTGCTACAAATGCAAATTAAGTTTAAGCTGTTGTGGATAGGTGGCAATGAGTGGAGTGTAATACCTCATTTTGTTTAGTGGTGACTGACCTGTTTTGTTATGTACCTCCTAATTTATGAAACCATGGCTCGATGCTGCTGCTAACGATGGCTAAGATAACAAACTGATGATGGTGGTGGTGGTGATGGGATGACAGGTGGTAATGAGATGAGTGCCGTTTCATAATAACTTGTTTGTTTGGTTTTTTTGATGGAGATTGTAATTGTTATGTTGGTGAAAATGAGGAAGATGATTGTTTTCGACTTTGATCACGATGATTAAACTGATGATAACTATTGTTGTTGGTGTGACAACAAAGCAAAGCTTACTCTTATACTTACACCATGGTATTTAAAGTCCCACAGAAACACAGCTCATACACTCGTTGGATAAGAGATCTCTTAGTTTCTTTGTTCACAGACAGATTATCTATGATCATATACTAGTGTATAGTGAAAAAGTTCATATGTCCTCCTGAAAAACCAAAGAAAAAAGTATCTTTCAATGTAACTTTTTTGTGACCACTACAGAGGAGATAACGTCTCTGAAGGACATTCTATAGTAATTATATACAATGTGAAATGTTTCAAAACTTTTTGTTTTAATGTTGATGATTACAACTTACAACTCATGTTGCAGGTTTAGTTTCCTGAGAAACCATGTATCTCTTGTTCACTACATGCAACCACCGTTACTGGAAAGACTGCAGACTTCACAGTTGTCCAGATGATGATCATTGACACCCTCCACAAGGAGCCACAGAAGGTCACTGCTGAAAAGGTTGGTTGTTCGCGAAGTGCCGTATCAAATCATATTAATGGAAAGTTGACTGAAGGGAGAAGTGCAGGAGGAAAAGGTGCACAATCAACAGGGATGACAGCAGCCTTGAGGGGATTGTTGAGCAAGGCTGATTCAAGAACTTGGGAGAGCTTCACAAAGAGTGGACTAAGGCTGGTGTGAGTGCACCAAGAGCCACTATGCACAGAGGTCTTGAGGAAAAGAGTTACAACTGATGCATTCCTAATATCAGGCCACTCCTGAACCAGAGACATCAGAAGCATCTTTAATGGGAAGAAAAATAACTGGAATATTCCTCAGTAGTCCAAAGTCTTTTTTCTTTTTTTTTCCAGATGAAAGTAAGTTTTGTCTTTCATTTGGAAATCAAGGTCCTAGGGTCTTGAGGAAGAATGTATGTTTGAAGTCAAGTATGAAGTTTCTGCAGCTTGTGATGATTTAGGGTGCTATGTCATCTGCTGGTGTCGGTGGTGGTTGGTCCACTGTGACTTATCAAGTCCAAAGCATCAAAGCATTGATGCAGTAATTTATGGTAAAGGAGCCCCAACCAAGTATTCAGTGTATGAATATACTTTTCAGAAATTGGACATTTCTGTATTGTAAATTGATTTTGATTTATATCAGAAAATATTCAAATAATTTGAAATTCTGGATTCCTGATTTTCATGACCCATGAGTCATTATCATTAAATGGTTGAAATATTTCACTTTGCACATAATGAGTACAGAATATAGTGATATGCTGTGAAGAGAGCTGCAGGGGAGGAGATCCAGCATTGTGTAAGTGGTCAGAATGGGACTTTGAGTGTTCTGAAAAATAACAGTAGCACTGGAAGTGGTCCAGAGGTACACAATGAGAAAACATTAAAGCCAAATCTGTTTTCCTTTTCCTTTTTGTTTCTTTTTCTTTTGCTTAGTACGGGCAGGGTCACATGACTTTCTGCTACAGTACCTTGTAAAAGCAATGACTATTTATCCAGTAGATATTTTTTTTTGTCTTGCTTTGACACATGTTCTTAGCTGAATTCAGCACCCAGGTTTTTTCAAAACAAGGACAATTATCAGTTTGCTAGCAAAGCAACTTTTTCTCAAAATAAAGTGCCCTGGTTCTGAATTAAGCACTATGTCAACCAAAAACCAAAAAAGACATTCAGTAGAAAGGATGAAATGATGCTACTTTACAATTCAGAAAGGGTCAATGTAAGACAGAAAGGGGGAAAAATGCAAGGGTTTGGCTATCATGTATCTTCGGTAAATTCAAACTGTTACCACCAGTCTGAGTCAGAGGGAAGCCATTTCTCTGTTCACACCACAATGCAGGTGGTAATGAAACGGCACCAGCTGACAGAGAAGGGCTTGGCTGTAAAACACTGACAATCTGTACCACCTCAGGAGCCAGTGATTATCTACAGGTGGGTGGCACTGACCATCTAACACGGTTTAATGGTGGTTGGCTTCAACCCACTTGGGCAACTGACTCCCTTCAGTGAGAAATATACCACAACTCAAAGTGAGAAGTGGACACCTCAGATTGTAAAACAAAGGACTATGTTGTTGTTTGTTTGTTTTTTATCTATATGACCCTTTCATTTGGGAGCACAATAACGATAGATTTGATTCAGAACCTAAGTCTTAGTGCTGCTCTTGGGTCTATTTTTTTTATTATTTGATGTAATATAGGTATAATTTGTATAAAACTATTCTTATGCTTTTAAGTGGTTTAATATAGCTGTGCAGCTAAATCTTCCTTTCTTCATTAGCATCACATGCAGCAACTGAAAATACTACTGGTAAAATTTAAAATACAGCACTTAAAACACAATGTAATACAAGAAAGAGTCATTAAATTATATTAACCAAAAAACAAGAAATTCAACCAACAATACTTAATATATAATCATTTAACCAAGCTAGGTTTGTACACGCGTAAAATAAAGAAAGAAGTTGTGCACTCGCGCAAAAATATAGTATTGCATTCACACAATGTCGATAGGATATAGATGGAAAAAAAAACATTTATGGCAGACATATATTTTTCATTGCACTAACCTAATCATCAGTGAAACTAACAATGATGTACAGCAGCCTACAAAACCTCTCATGTTCAGCAATATAAGATTTTACTGAATACAGATCTTTCAGAAAACCATCTGTGTGATCACTTCCCACACTGTAGTGGCTACAGTTGGTTTACTCATAACCTGCGACATCTGTGCTGGGGCTGCTACAGTTTAAAAGGTGCATCTCACTGGGTGGTAACCTCTTCTTGCAGCTTTTTTTGTAGCCTCCCACACAAGACTCCACCACTGGTCTGTGCTTTCTGTTCTAATAATCCTTCGCTGGATAGGAAAACGTTTCATGCTCAGTAAGAGGCTAAATCTGAAACCAAGCTGGCCTGCAAATTGCGATGCCTTCTTTCAGAATAATTTGGCCAATTTATCTTTGTTTAAAACTTTTCAGTCATCTGACTGCTCATGTTTCTTGCTTCATCAGACTTTATATTAGTGATGTGTCCACATTTTCAGATTAGGATTTACTTTCTTGTACAGGCTACATAGTATATGACCAGGCCTGAAAAGTGAAGCCAACACAAAACTGCAGGAAACTTGAATTTCCCCCATGGTTTAACTAAGACAACTAAATCAGACTTTCTGAAAAATTAGTTTTGTGCTCATTAGGGAAATATAAACACAGTATAATGTGTCCAGACTTGGTAAATGAATCAAGAATTTACAAAACTTTTCAACCACCCTCCCTTTTTTCACTGATCTGCTTGTCGTATTAGATCAAAACCACAGTGTCTAATCTGTCTTTGAGGCTCCAGAGCAGCAGAGGGAAGACAGGTTAAGAGCTGGTTTACCAAAGCTGCATGACGACTCACTCCTGTTAATGCCAGAATGACGCTCTAACACTTCAAAGGCTGGACAGACTTCTGAAGAAGCACTGGCCTTTTAGCTTTTGGCAAGGTCGGCTGGTGCCTGTGTTTTCCCACACATGTGCACAGTATCACAGCTGCAGGCCACAGCGACTACACTGCACGCATCCTGCGC
This sequence comes from Cichlasoma orientale, assembly GCA_034780415.1. Classification (NCBI taxonomy): domain Eukaryota; kingdom Metazoa; phylum Chordata; class Actinopteri; order Cichliformes; family Cichlidae; genus Cichlasoma; species Cichlasoma orientale. The sequence goes on from JAVDPK010001473.1 coordinate 146,776, forward strand.
ACGGTGCAACTCCCCGACCCTCCTATCCTGTCATGATTTACACCCATCTTATCTCACAGGGATTGTCTGTTGTCCATATGGAGCAAGTTTGGACATCAGTTTGTCTTACAAGTTATTATCATTCATGAACATCACCACTGTTTAATAATGATCATCCCCTTTTCAACAAGTGAATTGCTTCTTTAGCTGGATTCAGCACTGGTTAGCAGATGTTTGACATTCAAAGGTAAGGATATAAATGTAAATTAAATGCAAGTATCAAATCTTTTTTTAATCCCTGTATTAGAAGGTGTTGTCAAATCAAAATAATCACATTTCTTCTCTTACAGTAGAAGAAAGGGGAAAACATCATTTTTTTCTTTTAAATCAAGATTCAAGGCTGTATAACTGTTGGACATTTACAAAAATAATCTATGATGCTGTACTATTTGAGTTTCTCAAGTGTTGGTTTTATTCATGCTGGGATGATGATTTTGGTCTGTCACTCAGTTCAGCTGAATTCAAGACTAATGAATATAGACAGATCCACTGGGGTTTTCCTGCACAACCATCTCTAGGTTTACAGAGAATGGTCCAAAAAAGAGAAAACATGCAGTGAGCTGCAGTTCTCCGGGTGAAAAGGTCTTATTGATTCCAGAGGTCAGAGGAGAATAGCCAGACTGCCTCAGGTTAACAGGAAGGAAACAGTAACTCACATAACCCCTCATTACAACTAAGGTATGCAGAAGAGCATCTCTAAATGTACAAATGTTGACCCTTGAAGCAGTCAAAACCTACATTGGTTGCCACTCCTGCCAGCTAAGAACAGGAAACTGAACCTGCAATTCACACAGTCTCCCCAAAATTGAACAATAGAAGATTGTAAAAATGTCACCTGGGCTGACGAGATTTCAGCTGCAACATTCAGATGGTAGGGTCAGAATTTGGCATCAACAACATGAAAGCATGGATTTAACAGGAGCCAATGAAGATAAGCCAATATGGGAGAAATATGCTCTTTCTTTCTACTTCCTGTCAGTATTCTCTCTGCAGAATTTTAGATCAACTGAAGGCATTTCAAGGAGCTTTTAGGACAACCTGATAACAATGAATTACAATAGTCCAGCCTCTAAGTAATAAATGCATGAACCAGTTTTTCAGCATCACTAATATGTGCATTGAAGGACATATCCTGGTTAAAAATAACTCCAAGATTCCTCACAATGTTAATGGAGGCCAAGGTAATGCCATCCAGAGTACATAATTATCTGGTTAGACACCATGTTTCTACGATTTTTGGGGCAGTACAATTAACCTCAGTTTTATCTGAATTTAGAAACAGGAAATTAGAGGTCATCCAGGTCTTTATGTCTTTAAGATATTCCTGCAGTTTAACTAATTGGTGTGTATCATCTTGCTTCATGGATAGATAAAGCTGGGTATCATCTGCATAGCAATGAAAATGTATGTTATGCCTTCTAATAATACTGCCTAAAGGAAGCATGTATAGTGTAAATAGAATTGGTCCTATCACAGAACCCTGTGGAATCCCATAATTAACCTCAGTGTGTGAAAAAGACTCCCCATTTACATGAACACATGAATGTACAACCCAGTTCTAGCAAGGTGTGCCTAATGAAGTGAGTGGTGAGTGCGTCTCAAAGAAACTGCCATTAAATTAGCACACATGCATTATCTCAATAAAAAAAATTTAATTAAGCAGATTCTTTGGATTTTCCTCTTTAGTCAAGAGTTAAAAATTTGTGGTGTCAACAAAAAACACTGGCATGTCATGATCTAGTACCACTGACAGATTAAAATCCAAATTTGTCCAGTTTAATTACTAAATATCTGTAGCAGTGCTAATGCCACTCTGGGTGCTGCAAAGTATAAATAATGTATTCTTTTCTTGTGGTTTGCATGCAGCGATTTAAAACTAGCAAAATGATATTCTCTCCACCTCACCATCTGGACATCATATACATCTCCTCTGTTTCACTTGCTGTGATATAGACCTGCAGAAAATACATCAAATTAAAAGGCTCTGTGATGTCTTCAATTCTCCAGTACGCTGAGATGATGACAGGTATGCGGGCCTCCAATCAATAACCTTTGAAGAATGAGTTAAGAAGCTGAGGTCTTCCTCTAATTGCATGTTGGTCAGACAGAAAGAAGGCTGTGTTGTTGTCAGAATAAGCCAGTTATCTGCAAAAACCCAGTGGAGTTATGATAATTAGAGTCTTCCTCCCTGACACTCCCAAGATGCACCACTCACCACTGCAGAAAGCAAATTAGGTGATGCTTACAATTAACCACAGCCATTACAACCACAGTATGTAATGGGGAATGAAATTAATTTTATTTTCCATCAGGCACTTTCAGTCAGGAAGCTGGAAGTAAAATGTGTCCTAATTTGAAAATTAATCATACACATAACTTGCAACATCATAGTGAATCCCTTGTGTCTCTAAATGCTTAATCAGCTTATGACTTTGCTTAGATTTTTCTTCTTCTTAGTATTGAAGTTGCTCTCCCCCCCACCCCCCTGAAAAGTGCATGTTAGATGGGCTGAATGCTCACCACTGGATGGATGGATTTGAGGGTAGGTGTCAGGTCCCTGTCAGTATGTGTTAGCAATGTGCTGGAATGATTCTCTTCTTTCACTCAGTGGATGCTCAGGACAAAAATCCAATCCCTGTTGCTTTGGTACAGATCAGTGGCTAAAAAGAGGAATTTAACAGAGAATACTTCCAGTATCACCTGTATATTTTTTGTCATCTTCCTTTCCAAGAAGCACTAATATAGCACAAACTTTTTTGGGGTGTATTTTATTAATACTAGCATGTGCCGATGCTACAGTATTGTTTGGCCTGTCTGTGTAAAGTCAGAGTGTCAGAACATATCCTGCATAATTCAACTTTTATGAACACGAAATGCCATTGTCTGAAATTAAAATGATACAATGTTTTTATAAATTGTAAAAGGTGCCTAGATGCTTAAAGTGGGTCATTTTAGCTCCAAATCTCTGTTAGCAGTATCTGTGGATTCATCCAGTGTTTAAAGAATATCCACACCCTTTTCAAGTTATCAAATATGGCCTCTTCTTGCAAGATGACAATAATCAATGGCAATGATGTCTAAATTTTATGGTTTAAAATTTAGAGGTATATAATGATTGCTGTGAAATTTGAGCTTCATATCTCAAATATTTCTCTAGGTAAGCTGGAAAAGCCTACTAGCCGGTTGGATTAGGGGGTCAGGAGTTAGTTGGGGTCTTTTGTTGGACTACCAATCGTTATATGTGGACATGGCAGCATAGCCTTGCAAGACAGCACATGTGAAATGAGTTACTAATCCCCTTTTCATTGCTCTTAATTGTTTATTTGTATGTACAAAAATGTTAACTTGTTGCATTTTAATGCCTTTTAGTGTAGTTTAAACTTAACCTGAATTATCAGATTCCTGCAGGGCAATATGCCCATTGAAGTGAGACTCGAAAAATTAAAAATATACATATATTAAACAAAATTATTTTCTCTGTTATTATTACAGCGCTATCTGGGATCTCCAGAATTTTGTTCTATTTGGATTAGACTGTCTACTGATATTTTTGTCTGTGTGATACAACTCGTCATATTTGCTGAATTCCAGCGTGAAAGCTAAATGAAAATAGAATTTTCTTTATTTTTATGAATGTTAAAAAGTATTCTACGTTTGATTTCCTATTATTGAGAAATATAACTAAACCCATTTAAAAATGGCCATAGTTGTCTTTTGCAAGGTGGTATTTTTTTTAGTGTGTGCTGAAAGAGGAGACTTTACATGATGGCTTTTTTCATATTTTAACTAGTCAAACAAAATTAAACATCCCGATAAAATTTCAGGCTTTTATTTTTAACTTTTTTTTTCACTATTATTTGAGTTGGAATGACCCAGTTTAAGTTTTTTCAAATTCAGCTGATGAGAAGCACACTTAAAAGGCACTAATAAATCAAAATCAATTGTGTTTTCCTCCATCCATCCACCCACCCACCCACCAATCCATCCATCCTCTTCCGCTTATCCTGTTAGCCAAAAAATATTAAGCTCTTTTCAGGATATCTCTTTCAAATTATTCAGAGATTGTTCTAAAGTTTTATACATAGGCTACTGAGGTGCAGAAATCTGCAAGGAAGTTGAATTACAGTTTGGCTTCATTTTAACGGAGCTTATTACGAGTGTAATCCATAAACCACATAACCAGCCAAACAACTTCACTTAGTGCAAACACAGCCTTTATTTTAATAACCAAAAGAAAAATGTATAAAACAGAATCAATGACAAACGAAGGTCACTAAGTCCACAAGCTTTTTTTTAAGGACTCAACATTATACAGTTGTTGGTATTAAAGCTTTTGTAACTGTTTACATAACTGTGTTACATAAGTTATTAAGTATGTACATAATGACATTCATGGCAGTTCCTCACAGTGGCATAAAGTTTCCATTCTCATTTATTGAAAAAAAAAAAAGCTCTAATATGACGACAATCTCTTATCACTAATATCTGTATTTATAGCTCATGCCACAAGATTTGTTCTATTAATTAACAAACCTGACCTGCGACCAAATGAAATGCTTAAATGTTTACCGCGTATATGACGAAAAAGTTGAGATGACGGCAGTGAACGCAGAGAAGCTCTAACAAAACAAAAATCAAATAGAGTGCCCTGTTTAAATTAATCCACATTTTTACTCCCAAAACACTAATTCCACTGACAGCACTCTGAAGGAATCTGACACAGGTCCAAACCCAGGCTTGGACTTCTCCCCAGTCTGATCAGAGCAGATGTTTGTTTTTAATTCTTCCTCCGGCTACCTCATACAGTCATTATGTTCCTCGACGTCTCTTTCTGGACTTGCTGGCTGGGAGCGGCCTACTGGGAAATCTGATGGGCTGCTTGTTGAATTTTTTCATTATTTCTTTAATTCTTGACATGTTGGTGCGGACAATGGTGAAGTCGCAGCGCGTGGCACCCATCTCGTAGCCCACCTCACACTTCTTGCTCACGAGGCTGTATCCCTCAGCCCTGGCAGCTACTCTGTACTCTCCGGGGTTCAGCAGGCGCCAGTAATCACCATCCCCAGCTGAAGATGCAAACACACAGAAAATTGACATTATTCAAGACTGCTGACTTTGTGTTTGCGCTTCAAGAAAGTGCTATAGCTGCCACGACTGTCACTGAATGAAAAGATAAACTGATTTTAAAAATACTAAGCAGCTAGTGCCGTCAAAATTAATGTGTTAACTTTTGCAATTAATTGAAAGCACTCACAGAGATGAAAACTGACCAGAGCCTAAACCACGAAGTCCTATAGGATCACTATACATGTTGCATCGGGACTGGCAAACTAAGGAAGAGCCCCAAGTAACCCTCATGTCAGAGCAGGGGAGTCCATATTTACAACCTGAATGAGAGCCGCTCAGTTTATTTTAGCTCCTCTCCCTTTAAGGTCAGCTTTATTCTGACTGGCTGGCCCCTGAGAACAAAAGGTTTTCAGAGCCCAAAAGGTCAGCAGGTTTATGGGGCTTTGGTGCTCACAGCCAGAACTGTGTGTCTCAGATGACCATATTAGGAATATCCCCTCTCTCTGAGATTGTACACAACCAAGAGTTTAAAAAATGCCCTGTATAAAACAGGGCAATTTGTTAAAGTCTGAATTATTGGACCATGGGGATTACATCTACATACAGTAGCTTATTATTTAAAACTTTTGCCGTGTTTTATATGAGCTTCCATCAATGCAACAGTAGGCTTTACATACAGTAATGTGCAAAAGTCTTGAGCCACACCTTATTTCTTTATATTTTGTTAAGAAAACAGGTGCACTGATTTATTGAAACATGTGCAAATACAGATGGAAATATAGTATAAAAGGCAAAAAAGTGTGTGCAATTTTAACAAGCTTGAAAGTCAATAACTGGTATGGCCACCTTTATTCTTCAACATAGTCTGAGCTCTCTTAGCCAAGCTTTCTTCTCATTTCTTTAAGTTGTCTTCAGGAATAGTTCTCCAGGCTTCCTGAAGGACAATCAAAGCTCTTCTTTGGATGTTGGCTGCCTTTTGTTCTGTCAAGATGATCCCACACTCCTTCAATAATGTTGAAATCTGCTCTCTGGGGAGGCCAATCCATGACTGATGGTATTCCATTCTGTCCAAATATGCTTTTACTGCATTGGCAGCGTGTCTGGGATTGTTGTCATGCTGAAAAATGAAGATGCTTTCCAGATGGTATTGCGTGGTGGATCAAAATCTGACAGTACTTTTCTGCTTTCAGAATTCCATCAATTTTGACATGATCTCTAACACCACCGACTGAAATGCAGTCCCAAACCATGACAGAGCTTCCACCATGTTTTACAGATGGCTGCAGACACTCACTGTTGTACCTCTTTCCTGATATATTTGAACCCAAACTTCTAAATTTGGAATCTTCACGTCCTGTTGCCACTGATTTTCAGTCCAGTTCTTACATAATTTGGCATTCCTCAGCCTTTTCTCCCCGTTTCCCTTCCTTAAGAATGACTTCTTGACAGCCATCTTTCCACTCAGACCATTTCTGATGACACTTCAGGGAACTGTGTTATCTTTGGTGTTTTTTTAACAAAAGAAATGGCAACACATTTGGTGTTTTTATGACAGACTACTAGTAACTTTTCTTTGCTAAGTTGTCTGTTATGTGTAGACAATACCAGATAATCCCTTGAGTTTGGTGCCTTTTTATGCTTGAATGATTCATAGGTCAGTGTTAAGTGGATTAAGAAACAAACAAACAAAAAAAACCCACACATTTATCTGAAAATGGTCAGGTATAAGGACTGGACTGACAATGAATGAAAAAGCAGCCAGTGTCCAAAGAAAAACTTTGAAACCTTTGAGGAACTATCATTCAAGAACACTTTATAAAATGAAAGCAGAGTATGGCTCCTTGAAAGCAAAATATAAAGAAATGAGGGGTGGCTCAAGACTTTTGCACTGTACTGTATATGACAGAAAATAAGGAGCATATGCCCATTTTAAGATTCAACAGAAAACTTTCTTTTGTTCTACTTTTGTAATTGAGTTTTACCTTTATTACAAGTGTCAGTCCTAAGAAGAAAAAATCTATTTACCATGTTCAATTAATTGAAACAGTGCAATTAATTAGTTGACAGCACCATGACCTGCCTGTGTTGCCATACAGCCATATTATTATACTGTTGGCAGATTAGTTTTTTTTTTTCAAAAGCACCATGAGCACATTGATCAGGAGTAAATTCTGCTAATAACAATGACTTCAGAAAAAATATGCACTGACTCAGCATTTCATCAGAGAACCTCATACTGTACTTATTGAATAAGAGTCTACTGGATCCAGAGGTTTGCACTGCGTTTTACTAGCACTGCGTCTTAAAGCTTTCCACCCTGCAGCTTCATTTTTCTAATCCAGTGGCTACGTCCATCATTAATATACAGGCCATGATGTAAAGTTGAAGCATAAATTGTGGAGAAATTTATTTGTATAGTCTTGGCAGAACGATGGGTAAAAATTTTTATGATAGATGTTGCACCTTACGTAAGTGTTTTACATATTAAGGACCATTAAACACATTAAAACACAATTTTTTTGCAACAGTTGCAAAATGCAAACTGTGTCCTAGAAATCTGAATTTGAACAGCCTACTAAGCAGTGGCAGAAAAGCAAGCGATATAAAAGCCTTCATTTAAAGCCTAAAATAAATGCTGGAGAGTTCTATGTGTTCTACTTTTGACATGGCAGGTGTTCTATAAATGTAGAAAGAAGCTCCTTTAAAAGGAGCTTCTCTTTGTCGTCTTGGATTTTCTTGTTCCCTCTGTGCTGAACACTGCTTTTACGTGACCTCAGCACACCAGTGCGCTTATGGAATATTTTCAGTCTTTCAGTCTTTGACTCACTCACAAAAACGACAGTGTTGCATCCCTTCTGTCATCCAAACACCCACCTGACACGTCTGAACAACCACCGAGACAAATGAAATATGAAAGCAGGTCTGCTTCTGCTGCTGTCAGTCCAAATAGTTACACAAGAGCATCCATGCTCATATTACTGACACTTAGATAACAGACGGGAATTGAATTGTTTCCTGAAATTATTGCATGCAAAATGCAATGGAACTAATGTATTTTCACTCAGGAAACGCAGCAAAGTTGTCTGTTGTCTCTTTTTGGTGACTACAGCTGTTTTATCTCGATAAGAGAAAAACTGAGTCGCAAATGTCTGCTTCTGAAGGTTCACAAAGTTCCAAAGCAAATTCGAAGCAGCTGAAAAGGTACAATCCTCAAAGTAAATACCCTGAAATCTTTCCTCGCTGCAGCCGAGAACAGCGAGAATTCTAAGAGGAAGCAGTGACTTAAACTTAGTTCCAGGAATAATAATGGCTAATGTCCTTTTGAACATTTGATTTCACGCTCTAAGAACAAAACTACTTTGGCTTGGAAGGTTTCATTTTTTTAGGCATCAAAAGAGATTGCCTTTAGGACTCGACTGTTAAATTCAGAGCAGGAGGCCTTGACAGCACAGGCTATGACTGTGAATTGAGTCAGAGCTCTGCTAAAATACATAACCTGCTTTTGTTTGTGCCTTTTATTCCATCTCATACTGAAATACCAACCCGTTGCAAGAATGATTCATTTCTGAAGAATAAGCTGGACTGTAGAGACAGTTGAGTCAGTGTGCCCCGAGGCAGCTTCTTCTGCTTTGATTGCAAAATCTGAGCTTACTCACAAAAAATTTCAGATGAAGGCAAAAACGCTGCTGCAAAACAGACGGTGGCAGCTACCCACGTCCAGAAAATGGGAACAGGATTTTCTAGTAAATATGTTTACTTTGTACTGGTTTAGTAGCTCAAACCAATAATGACTCAGAGTACACACGGAGATCATCAATGAGCTGGCTCTTCATTTAGATGTCAAGCACACACTTAAAAAAGTTGGCAGACACATAAACACCCAGCAAAGTGCTCAAAAGCAACTTTGTGGTCGTTTCTGATGCAGCACCACTCACCAGGATGCGATTTTGCCATGCTTACACACATGCACGGACTGCAAAGACTGAATAATAACCTCACTGTCACTGTAATAAGAACTGGGCAAAAAATGCAGCAGTTTACCTGTGCGAATGTCATGGCTGATGCCCTCCACAGAGACGATGGCATTAGCTATTCCACGACCTTGCTGGTCCCTGACTACACCTTTGATCCCACGGTGCACCTGCATATGGAAAGCATGACACATGCTGTCATGTGTAATTTAATGATGTGATGTATACCACATCTTGACAGTTGACGATATATTTCCTCCAAGGTTAAAAACTGGCAAGTTTAAAAAAGCCTATATTTGACAATAACAATAATTTAGTGTAAGACAGTTTTGGTACTGGTGTGACACTTTTAAGTAAGTACTTTAGTAAAACAATATACATCATTAAAAAGCTCAAAAATAATTTTAAAAAAGCATGTGTTTGGGTGCCTGTATTGGTTATTTGTTTTGCTTTTTTTGTGTACATGTGTGAGATTCAGGGGCTCCTTTATAGCTATACCTGCTCCATGAATACAAGAAGAGACTCGCGATTGTTCTCCCACTCCTCAGGCAGCTCACTCTCATGAGGAAATTTGTCACAACCCACATACATCGACAGCTCAAAGCAATTGGTGTGCAAATAGCTGAAATCATTCATACCTGCCAAGAAAAAGAAAGAGCAGAAGCTGTCAGAATTAGGTCAGAATTTAGTACACTGACTGGCCGGATCTGCGAAGTGGGTTTGAAACACCCTTTCGTTATTATTTGTTTGTCTGTGAATTGTTACATAATGCCTCGGGCTAAAACCTAGAAGCTTTGAAAGCAGAAGTTTTCTGAATATGCAGATATATGCTAAACAGAGCGACAGCTCAAAGGCTCAGAGCTGAGCAGAGAAATCCTGCATAACACAGTGAGAAAACACCCAGATATGGACACTAACTGCCGGCCGCAGTGTGCCAGGATGCTCCGTTGATGGTGCCGTCCTCCTTGGCAAAGTCTTGTGTGTGGCAGACCCGTCGGTTGGCATCAGTCATCAGACGGTGGGTGGACGCGTAGGAGAAGGCCAGCCAGCGGAAGATGTGGTCATCTGGGGTGGGAGTTTGCTCCCTGACCACCCCTTGGGAGCGAGTTCTGTCATACGGGAAGGTCACCACCAGCTCCCCACCCTGAAGGTTACCACCCAGCACAAAGGGCATCTTCTCCATCCATGCTATCAGAGCTCGTGTCTCCAAGGCAACCTACAGGCGGGGATACAGAAGAGGCAAGGATAATGTAATCCGTGCAATCATCTCAGCACAATCACTAAATTAACTCCCTCATGCTGAAAACAATTTCACTGCAATGTGCTCCCAAGAGGGAGTAATAAAGGTATTTAAATGTTAAAATACTGCAGTTTAATTTCAGTAAAATGCATTTTGAACAGTGAACAAATATTCATCAAGATGCAGGAAATTGATAAAATTGCCCCTGCCGTTTGGGCTCACGTAACCCCTTTTATCTCTAAGCACATGCTGAACAAGTTAACCAGGCAGGCGAGGATAGTTTTCACAGCTTTGTGAGCACAGATGGGGATCCCGGCTCTACAGCTGCAGCAGCTATTCTGGAGGCTTCGTATGACTCACTCGGGGCTCTCGCCAACGTCAAAACGCTCGTGAGGATGAGCTTTAAATAGATTGCTGGGTATATTTTAGCTCACAGCCGCTTTGTCGTCACACAGCAAATGCATCCGCTTCTCCCAAAATAGACAGCGCTGATATGCCCTCGTGAAAGGTTTACCCTTTTCAAAAGGCTGATGGTCTGCGCCATGAAATTTGTTTGCTATGCTACTCGGGAGTGCAGGACAAAAATACAGTGTGAAAATTTGTCACCTGAAGGAAAAGTCACTGGAAAACAAATGGCAATCACAATTTTAAAGATGCAGCAGCACATGAAAGACTTCATGACTTACTGAGGCATTTGTGGACTGGTACCAATCTGGGATGGGCACATGGTGGTTGAACATCTTGCGAGGAAGCCACTTCTTGGCCTCGGCTGCCCACAGAATAGAGTTAAGATCAGGGAAGTTATGGTGAATGTCTATTCCATCGTTGCTCCATCGACCCCGAGACCAGCCGCTGAGCTCTGAACCCTGTGTAAAACAAAGGGAAACCACAATATTTAGGAGACAGTGGGAGTACAGTTCTGTGATCACAGATGGAATTCTGTGAGTGGTTAAGGTGGGAAGTGTGGAGTTGTCTTCATCATGAAGAAGCTTAGAAGAGATATCGAGCTAGGTGCAGGAGAGGCAGGGGTTGTAGAGGGTGAGCAAAAAGAATCCTGTAGTCCACGCACACAATTTGCCAAATAAATAAAATTCTGTAGAGCAGAAGATCATCACCTGCAAGCAAAAAGCGCTTAAAGCTGCTTTAAATCATTTTTGGATCACTGCAACACATTTTAATGAGACATTTAAAGGATCCTGAATAGGAATTTATGGGCGATACTGTTTCCCTTCCTTCTTTTTTTTAAAACAGCATTTTGGGGGCAAAGTCATTTTTTTAAATCAGATTTGACTGATGATGCATGCAGCGCTTATACCCACTGAAATTAAAGTTAGTGGTCTCGTAACCCAAAAATAACTGATCTGAACTGCAGGCTGCCGAGTGGCGAGACTCGGTTGTTAAACGTCTGTGGAAAGCAACGCACATGTCCATCAGACTCAGATCAACTCCACTGTTTCATGTGGTTTTTAATTTGGTCAAAAAAAGGCCCAATATTTAATTTATATAAATACAAACCTGTGTTCTTAGCTTGTTCAAGCCATTTGCTGTGTCTTTCTTTACATTTGTTGTTTGTTTGGGACTGTACACTCTGATAGTGTTTGCTGCAATGAACTGGTTATGGTTTCATGGCACTTGGGGCGAGTGAGAGCCAACTCAACCTTAAAGGGTATGTGCAGCCAGAGGACCAACTGCTAAGTTGAGATGCAGAGCTGAGTAAGTAGTTTGAGCGGATGCTGCTTCTTCTTTAAAAAAAAACTTTAACTGCTGCATCAGCCATGATGATGTGATTATATAAGTAATATAAAAATGGTTTGCATGATGCCTTTCTGTAAGCATCACAGGTACTGGAATAACACTGAAATTGGTTGTTAGCTATTATGACAAGTGTGTTACAGTATGTAGAGCGCACTCACGTTGTTCAAACTAATTTTCCAGCATGCACCAGCACCGCATGCGCCTTTATTAGGACGAGACCAAGCAGAGAGATGCTGCTTTCACCAGAGGCCAGCTTGTGGTATGAGGTCACAAATGGCTGTCTTGCAGACCTACCACTTCAAAGGCTTTCTCGTACCCATCAGGGTTGACAGATGGCAGCAGATGGATTCTAGTCTCTTCCACCAGGTGACGTATCCGCTGGTTGCCAGATAAGTACTCCAAACACATGAACTGCATCAGCAGGAGGAGCAGCTCTCGTCCCAGCACCTCGTTACCATGTGATCCTGCCGTGTAACGGAACTCTGGTTCACCTGATCCACAGGTTCATATTAAAGGAGAGTTGGAGAAGAACATAAAGGTTTATAGTGCCAGCAGTACAGTCTCAGAGAGAGAAAAAAACTCTTAGGAGCAAGCACTGTTGCTATTTTCTGTATTAAATTCAGCAAATATAACCCACTTACTTAACTACTCACCAACTTCATGTTCTCCTGGATTGTCAGAGATCTCGATGGCGTACAATTTCAGGCCACTCTGGCTCTTTCCTATGTTATAGATCCGGGTGATGTTGGGGCACATTTCATTAACCACCTTCATAAGCTGTGAAAAGCAAATAAGGAAGCATTAACTGCTAATACATTGTATAAAATTTGACCTTAATGTGTGGACTACTATCCACTGCAGCACTCACATTATCTTTGAGGTTCTATGGAACTACTTTCAGAGGTACAAGAGACCAAAAAATACATTTATTCAAACACCTAAATGCAATTTTTGTGACATTTACAGCTCAGATACAAAATTTTCAAAGTCACAAAAGTGCTCAGAATAACAGAAAATTGGAACATCAATCGTTCCGTGACAAGAGAACAGCTGTCATGTACTGAGAGCTGTCCAACAAACGAGCAAATCGACCTTGAGCTGAGATTGTTTTGTCAACTGCTGTTTTCAAGATAATGAACTGTTGAGCTCAACATAATACAATCAGTATTAACAGTCTCTGAATCCGCTAGGATAAAAATTTTCTACTTCAGTATTTAATTAATTTTACTAGTTAGTCATTCAGTCGCTAATTTAATAATCTGAGAAGTTTTGTTCTTCATTATTCATCTTGTTCCCAGATGAACTGCTAATAGATTTGGCTATTTTTCCACAGTATTTCTTTCTGTTTGTGCTCTTTTCACTTGTTCAAAGGGGCTCTTGCAGAAAATACTAAGTTTTAAACGTTTCAGATGATGATTTTAACATAAACTTCTATTTATTTTGTCATAAATATTATTATTTTTTTGATTAGCTTTAAAGATATGTAAACATGTCATTAAAACTAAAATATGACAATATTCCAGGAACAGTTTCACCAGTGCTGTTCAACAGTCCTTATTTAATTACACCGTAGTCAGTGAGAGGTGCTTTGTAGCAGCAGTCAAGGCAATTATGAAGCCTGGAAGACAGGCCCATGCAGAGGCTGATTAAAATAGTAACAATTATCGTGTACTCCTCTGCATGACTGGTGACACAAAGAACATGTGCAGTTGGAGAAAGCCTAACTAGCTGTTAAGTAAAGCAACCGTCGTAATGTCAGATGTGTGCGTGTGTACTCGCCCTTCTAGCTGCAGCAGAAGAAGAAGAAGTCACCGTTTAACTTAACTTTTCAAGCAAATCATTAAACAAATGTCTGCTTTTTATTGATAAAAATATGGGATCCCAAGTCTCAGTTTAATAAAGCACAGCATGCCCTTGATAAATAAAACTGGACTGTTATTTACCCTAACCGCTGTAAGATATTCTTAGAAGACTACCGATTCCTTATGTGTCATTTTTTCCCTTATAGAAACATAATATGTGCGCTTCAACTTTATACTTACTCTAATGCTGTTATTAAAGAGAAGCATCTTGGCCAGGGTGTTCCTGGGCGATATTAATTTAGAATGTGAAAAGTGCTCTTTCCTCCCCATTTATAATGTCTTTTCACTGTCTGTGCTTTGGCAATATCAGTAATCCCAAGGGCACTGTATTATAATCAGCTGTGGTCTCAGAAAAGGACAGGCCTTGAGCAATACGAGGGATATCTTTTTCATTCCTCTCATTGGGCATGCACTTTATTTGAGAAGCCGTGAAGGGGCTATTTCCACTTTAAAGTTCTGGCACAACACTATTTAAACAGCTACAGATGTAGGGGAGATATGGCACCTACAAGAAGAAGCAAAATGTCAAGGGTGGAAGGGCCCTACAAAAGGAGCTTTAAAAATAGCCGTTCCTCTCTGTGGAGGCCTATTGAGGCTGAACTCCCCGTGTGATGCACTTTAGCTTTAAAAGAAAATAAAGCAAAGAGAAACAGTTTGTGTTATTCACTTTGATATTCCTATAGTGTAATTTCAGGCAGTCACAACAGCTCTCCAAAGAGCTATACACAGCGGTCCTAGTGTGCTAAAGAGCGGTTCAGAAAACCTGCAGTCGAGTGTTTGACACATAGAGCGGCTGCATTACAGACAATTACGATTCATAATCACTCCAGCAGAGTGTACACAGTGACAAATACAGCTGTCCACCTTCTCGGTACAAACTGGGCTACTGCTCATGACAACTATATGAATAAGTAATGTCACAACCAGAGATGCTTTATGAATTTTTATGTGGCTGGCACTGTTGGCTTCATTTGTTACAACGGTACACTTTGTTCTTGCAAAGGACACAACTTGTCTAGCGTTGGCGCGTAGTTACACAAAATGTTTTATTGCTTCGTGCCCCGGCCTGAATAAGAAATAGGCTGAGTCTTTATAAGGAGGCTGATATCTGTCTGTTCACTGTGACTCACCTGCCTCATTTCTTTGTAGCTGTGATGTCTGAAGTCTAAGTCATCTGTTGTTATGATTTCATTGCGTCTATGATAATAATTATTTGGATCTGGAATCAGAAGATATAAAGTTAATGTTATTAAGAGATTTGAAAAAGCGGACTTTTGTTTGCAATGATACCTGCAGAAAAAAATTAATCAGGCATGCCAGGTGGTTCAAGACTGTAAAAGATAAGCACCTGCTCTCTTGGCTTCAGTTTAGGTTTAGCTCATGCAAAATTAAAACATTTTCTTTCTTTGCCAAGGCTCTGAGATATCTGTTTTTGAGATTTCTACCACAACCCCCAACACAAATTTCATAATTGTGCAGCAGTGTTCCAGTTACTGTGCACAATCTCTATAGAGCTTGAGTGAAAAACTTTCAGTGGATACTACTGTTTGAGTAGAAAACGTTCCAGGAAAAAGAAAATGCATAAAAGCAAAACTAGCTATGCAAGAAAAATTAAGGGCTAATTGTTCATGTGTCTGCTTTTTCCATACAAACCCGTCACCTGGCAAAGGACAGCCAAGAATCTCCGCTCTCATACAGATGCTGCCCCTGTTAAACCAAGAGCGAGGGTTAATTCGAATGTATCGAGCGACCACGGGCGCTGGGAAGATGTTCCGGACTGGGATCTCTTTTTCCCTGTTGCCTCTGAATATCTACTGAGACAAACAGATAGGCTCACATAAAATACGTGCTAAAGAGGCTTTTAAAAATATTTTAAAAAGTTGAGGTTTTATAGTTAGAACCTGCAAAGAACAATGAAAAAATACGAGTTCCTATTGTTAACCCAAAAGCAAACGCACAACCATGCACCTGTACAATGTCATTAAACTCTGATGCCACTGGGAGCTTATTGTAAATTTTAACACCTGTGGTTGGAGTTCTTATCTGCACCTTGTGGCATTTTGAAAGACCAACAGAACAGTTTGGCATTTGGTACAAAAGGTGGGTGAGAGGGAAGCTCGTAACAGACACTAAATTACCATAGGGATATTATCTCCCACATCGATGACACCACCAGCCAAGGGAGTGCACAGTTACACCAAAATGTAATTAACTGGGATGTGCACCACAGTAGGGCGCAATGAGGATATGATTTTCCTCAAAAATATTAACTTAATCTGATTTGCATGTGCATTAGTTATTATTAATCTTTCTTTCTTTCTTTCTTTCTTTTCTTTCTTTCTTTCTTTCTTTCTTTCTTTCTTTCTTTCTTTCTTTCTTTCTTTCTTTCTTTCTTTCTTTCTTTCAGCTGTTTGGATTCTGTCTATTCAGTTACATCAAATGCAGAAGTATCAAGTGGAAAAAAAAAGATGCATCTCTGACAGTGAGCCAGGCTGAAGTTCCCGTCTGCTTGAGTCTCCTCAGTGTTTACTGCCGTTTCTCGGCTAAGCTAGGATATAAGCAGGCATCTAAATCTCACTTTGTAATTGCTCCGTAGCCATTAAAAAAAAATTGTTTCAGTCAATAGTTCCATCAATGATGAGGCTCAAAATATTTACAGCATAATAGAATTTTGTACATGATAGAATCAGAAGATTCGAAATACACAAAAATCTTGATTCACCCTTCATTTCTTTATATTTTTCTAGGAAATTGGGGAAAAGGTGCAGTTAAGCATTGAGACATGTACAAACATGTATTAAAATGCAGTAGATAAGGCAAAAACAGAGTTTTTGCAATTCCGACAAGCTTGAAAGTCAATATTTGCTACGACCACCTTTATTTTTCAGCACAGCCTTCAAACACAACAACAGGCAAGCGTTCTTGTCATTTTTTTTAATGTAGTCTTCAGGAATAGTTCTCCAGGCTTCTTAAAGGACATTCAAAACTCTTTTTTGGATATTGGCTGCCTTTTGTTCCATTCTCTGTCTGGCTTTGGAGAACAGTCGATGGATCAACTAAAGGGCCAAATGCATCTCTCAGGTCTGTGCTTTTTTCTTATTTCTCTAGAACACGACTTTCAGATACTGTTCATCTGCAGCAAACAGTTCTTAGGCCTGCAACATCTTCTATTGTCCTCTACTTGTCCAGCTTCATCATTTTTTTTTAAAGACACACTGCACACCGTGCCAAGATATGCCAAGCTTTCAGCTAATAACTCTTTGGGAATCACCTTGTTGGTGCCAAAATACAATTTTATGTTTGTCAAACTGTGTTTTTGTAGAGTCAACAAAAGAAATGGCAACACTTCTTTTTTTATTATTGTTGTTTTTATGACAGACTGCTATTAACAAAGTGCCTAAAGCTACAATTTCATTTTTTTCTTTGCTAAGTTGTATATTATGTGTTCCTCTGAAAATGGTCAGGTACCTTCAGAAGGCCTGTAGAACGATCATTCAAGACTACTTTAAAAAGTTACAACAAAGTCTGGCTCTTTGGAAGCAAAATATAATGAACTGATGGGTGGTTCAGACTTTTGCACAATACTTTAAATGTCTAGATTGTTACTCACCAAGTCTACTGAGCCATTCTTCAGCGTTATCCAGGTATGGCTGTCGTTGCTACACATGACCTTGTACGAGGTGACCCAATCACTCCTGTTAAAAGTCATAAGAAAATCAGAGAAAGAGGGACAAATGTCATTTGCGGCCTTTGTTACTTACTTTGCTTGATAATCACACTGAAGTGCCATTTCTGTTATACTTTATGCATTTGCACCACTGGGTCATATTTTACTGACGCATAGACAGCAAAGAGTAAAGCTACCATATATTCAAAATACAGCTAAATATTTCCAATTATAATAAAATGCAGCAAATATTAGAAGTTTTTCAGGAGTATGCTTAGCTGTTTTCTTGCTCCAGCTCCCCCGCGACCCTGAACAGGATAAGCGGAAGAGAATGGATGGATGGATGGATGGATGGTTAAGTTTAGCAATCACACTGAAGTTCCTCTTTGATAAACCTATCTTACTGTTGGCAAGTATGCAAAAATGTGCAGGCTATTCCAGAAAAAGCTGAACCCAACAAGTAATCTCAAACATTGTGCTGTTTCAGGTTCAGAAATTTTGTTTTGTGGAGTTCAAGTGAATTAGAAAACTACATCGAGATTTTACTCAGTGTTAACCATGTTAAATAAAAGGAGCATTCAACGCTAGGACAAGCAGTATGCCAGATTCACTGGGGGGTCTACTAGGAAACACTTCTTTAAGGCTCTAAAGACAGCCTTAAGAAGTCACCTTATTTAGATGGGCCCCGTGCTCTGCAAGCCATGTTGTCTTTTAGTCATTTTAATCTATTTTCCAGGCTTTTCCAGGCATCACTTGAGCTCTATTAATCTCCTTAAAGAATAAAATCCATTAGTGCACTCTTGTAACTTGCTCAAGCTGTTTAATCCATCACAGTGAGCATCAAATCTGTGAGACCAAGGAGAATATGCATTAATCTTTCCTAAAGTTACATCGTGCCAACTTTTAAAACCAGTCTTAAACTGCATTATCATACAACAATCAGCTCCATTGCTTCCACTAAAGATGCAGTTTTTCTTTGGGGAGATGGGGCGATGTAAGCAGGCTACACTGCACATTTAAAACTTACCATGCTGAATGTTACATGGGCAGATTCCTGCAATTTAACATAATTATGAATGAAAAATTAAAACTAAATGGTCAACTTAATATACAAAATATGAAAAATCCAGTCATACATATTTTTACCAAAAGTAAAAAAAAAAAAAAGTAAAAAACAAAACAAAAAAACAAACAAACAAAATTGGAATTTTTAAACACAAGAAAACAGAGGATATAATTAATTAATACTCCAGCTATGCCCTTTAGAGGTACTTTATGTAGAACACAGACAGGTGAGACATCAATCAGTGCAATGCCTTTTAAGTATGCCTATAAAAAGAACTCACAGATGGCTTAATGTCCCATCATATCAGACAGAGCTCTAACCAAACTCTGCAGAATGTAGGTTGGCAGTGACTCCCTTGTGTCTCCTGTGCTTCTGGATAAAGACATCAGTGCTGAGCTGGTCCAGCCTGGTAAGAATTCCCAGCTCTGTTAATTAAAGCACTGTTATAGAAGGAAGCCCCTGAGCCGGCACCACAGACAGTTACATGCCCTACAGAGCTAATTGCAGAGAAATTCTGTCTCGGGCATCTGTGTCTTCTGTGCCATTAGGCTGCACCACCCTTGAAGGAAAATTACAAACACTGCTTGGCAAAGTATCTCCTCTTGCTCTCTAACTAAATAGCAGTTTGCGATGTAGTCCGTGTCACCTGTTCCAATTAATAAGTGCAAAGGTCCAAAGTTTTCAAATAATATTACAGAGGAAAGTCAGGAGAAGTAGATAGCGGGGGGTGGGGGGGTGGGGGGGTGTTGGTTTTCTCACTTTAATGCAAATCCGGTCCCCAGTTCCCTCCGTTTTACCACTTTCTTGATGTCAAAATTCATCTTAAAGTCATTCTAACTGTTTCCAAAAAAGGAAAGAGTTGCCACAGCTTTTCCCATTTTATACAAGTTCAAGACCAAATGTATTTATTTTATGCTTAATAGATAAGAAGTTACTTGTAAGAAAATAATGTGTTGTGCTAACATTAAACTGTTCATTAGTACAACAAATTGCTAGCTTTATACAGTTGCACTAAATTCTAGGGTTTTACATAACAAAAATCATGTGGATCTGAGCAGGTCTTAAAATGAGGTAAATACAGCCTCAGATGCACAACAGCACATGACATATCACACTGTGTTATTATTATTTTTTTAACAAAAATTAAGCCAAAATATAGAAGCAGTGTGTGAAAAACGGTGCGGCCCTATTGCTTCCACAGGAATTAAAACGGTAAATGGCAGCCAGGTAATTGTTGCTAAAACTGAATTGACCTGACTGAAAAGGTGCAACACAAATATTTTCATTAAGCTTAATTTTAGCCCATCTTATTACCTTTTGGCTACATAGGACTCAATCAAATTTAGTTTAAAGGTAATTTATTCACATTAGCAGACCTGCGGGTCTGTGATAGTAGAAGAGCCCTTTTCATGCACTAACATGTATAATTGCAGTCATCATAAGTATATAAACTTGTTTAATGTCTCATTCCATTCTTTAAAAACACAAGCCTTTCAGTGAGCGAATAAGCCTTCTTTCTTGCTAATACAGTACATAAACTAACCAAATGAATTTGGTATATGCCTTTAAGTTGTTCTTATTATATTCACTGATTTCTAAAGAAAAAGCTAATTATTTTATGATTAATTACAGCTCATAAATCATCCCTTAGCATCCTTTATTCAAAATGCGATCAAAAGGCCATTACTGAAATCCAATTTAGGCAACAAGCCTAAAGTGAGGATGACTTTTTTATAATGCAGCCAAACCTAATATGAACTTCCAGTCTGGTCTTGTTAAAAAATGTGGGCTGAATAAATCAAGGTGAACTATTATGATTAAATATCTTTATCCTAAATAAAATACACACATAATCCCTTTTTTAGGGCAGAGTGAAGATGACAAGGCTGTGTGGAATCAAATATGTATAAAGTACATCCTCTGTGCCATTCTTACACACATATAGTACACACGGTGTATAAGCAATAGTGACTTGTAGGTGGTTTCTAAATTTAAGAGTAAATGCATGTGTGGATACTCAAAGAAGACCTGGCATACGTGTTGTTGAGATGTGGAAGTGGGAGGTGGGAGATATTTATAATTAAGTGCATAAGATTCCACTGAGCCATTATGGTGTTGTAATTTTTGTCTTGCATACACTCTTAGTGGCACACTATGGTCAGGAAACACTCTTTTTAAAAGTGTTTTTATATAAGAATCCCTACTTGTTGCGTCTCTTTCCCCCTCTACATCTGATCGGGTTCAACAAGTAGTCTCTTTTCTCTGAAGTGTTATTTCTAAAATGCGGTGACCTTTTAAGAGTAATGAAAGAATCAGGCTGCACTCCAATCAGTCATATTCATAAATCCTTAATCCCACTGTGAGGGGATCAGAAAAGCCTCATGAAAAGGCCAGGTTCAGTGCCATGCAGACAAGATTGAAAAGCTTGTTTTGTTTATGCCTGTGGAGTTAAATTTTCCAGATGGGTTCAAGGGAAAATCCAGAAGTTTTGGAATGATTATTACTGTCTGTCTGCATTCAGTTTTATTGTGACGAGTCATTTTACGACTCATGCCATATGTAATCAGATTTTTGGCCATTTACTGTGTTTGAGTTTGTATTAGCAACGTTAAGGGCACGGCTCCATGAATGGCAAAGCTAAATTTGGGAACCTGCCGAGCCAGACTCTTACTCATACTTTTATACAAACCGCATGTGGAGTTTGCATGTTCTCCCCATGTTTGAGTGGGTTTTCTCCGGGTATTATGGTTTCCTCCCACAATCAAAGGCATGTGCTTAGTGGGGTTAGGTTATATGGTGATTCTAAATTGCCCATAGGTGTGAATGTGAGTGTGAATGGTTGTCTGTCTCTCTGTGTTATCCCTGCGACAGGCTGGAGACCTGTACAGAGCGTACCCTGCCTCTCGCCCTATGACAGGTGGGATAGGCTCCAGCCCCCTGCAACCTTGAAAGGGATAAGTGGAAGCAGATGGATGGATGGATGGATGGATGGATGGATGGATGGATGTTAATCCCACATATTTATATTATTATGTTTCATGGACAAGAAAAATCTAGATCCTCACTGTGCAGCCATCTGCAACTCTCCATACATGTCTACAGGGTTCCTACTCACGACCAGAGGGAGCTCCTGCCTTGTGTGACGACCCCAGTGAACTTTGTCAGCCTCCTGGCGTCCACCTCTAACCACTGCAGAGGGTCATCTCTCCCAGCACACCAAGCACCGTCATAGAGGTCATCTTCATAAAGGCCAGCCTGCAGATCAGAAAAAGCCATAAGGAGGGGAATTTACTTCCACACGTGCGTACGGTCTCAATAAGGTACAACGCACTTGTTAAAATTATATTAAAGGTTGTTATTAATGTCTTTTACAATGGCAACAGTGAAGTAAAAAAAAAAAAAACTCTTCTGACATGATAGGAAGGTGTACAATGCATGTATAAGCGTGCTCATAATTCTGTCCCATAAAAGGAATGAACAAGAGAAAAAAAACAGCCAGTAAAGCTGAGTTACAGGAATGAGCACATCAGTAAAACAGGGCTTAGTGCTGAAAGCTGTTCTTCCTCTTCAGCAACTCTTTCCAAATAAATATTTCTTATTTTGTGCAACAAGTTTTAGATTCATGTGGGAAGCTGGTGCAATAGCTGAAAATGTTGCATTGATTATAAGGGATTAAATGCTACTCTGTAAAGCCTGTGCTGTACCAGTCATCCCTGTTGGCTCAGAGCACGATGCGTGAACAGTCATCTTCATATTGCATGCTTACAGGCTGCACTCTTTATTTTTATCATCCAAATTCTAACATTATAATGAGATACTGTACTACAAATGTTAAGTGCATCTGTAGTACAGTACAGGGATGGTTATTCCGTCCCTGTTGTCACTTGCATATACTTTAATCATAAAGATGACGATTTAAAAGATCATTATATAAGTTCAACAGTTGATCCTAATTCCTGCAGTGGAGTTAGGCAAGGAAAAGAAAGATACATGTGGTGGTGAAATCCCAAGAACATGTGAATGTCTCTAAATGCTTCTATAATTTATCGTACTGTGTAAAAATGTCTTGAACAACCCCTCATTTCTTTATATTTTGCTTCCACAGAGCCAGACTGTGTTGTAATTTGATGTTGAATGATAGTTTTCCAAGTTTTCTTCCAGCCAATGTCCAACATTTTTCTTTGAACACTTTGAACCAGTGTTGTGTCTGCACATAACAGACAACTTATTAGGCCCGAGCCTCCCGTAGGGGTAGGCGAGGAGCCTATTGTATTCGCAAGCGCGAACACGAAAAAGGGTCAAAG
>JAVDPK010001473.1:171229-199028 GCA_034780415.1 Cichlasoma orientale
CACACACACACACACACACACACACACACACACACACACACACACACACACACACACACACACACACACACACGGTCGTTTGCTGTTTGTTGCTGTCTTGAGTGAATTAAAAACTATATCTGTGTGTGTCATTAATTGTGCAGTGGAACTTGCAGAAGATAAGGTTCGCTGCAGACTGCATGCAGGCTAATACCCTCAAAGCGAAGCTTGCACTAACAGGAAATACTTCTCTTCTCCCAGATGCCAGTTCTTTTTTATTAGGTCTGGGGATGTGCCCCTAGTTTGATGGCAACTCTATTACTTTCTGTGTTTAGTTAGCTTTGGAGTATTAAAATATGCAGTGAGCTGTGACAGGAGGATAATGTCATTCACATCTAACAGAGGAAAAGCCAAGTTATCACACCTTACATCGTTGCATGAAGCTTAATATGGATTTAAGATAACGCTATCTTTCAATCTTTTTTCTTTTGCATTTCAATATGTGGAAAAAAAAAACCACCCTCACAAAACATTAAAGCTTCCAAGGAAAGATGAGGTAGCCCAGGGTATAATGCGAGTCCCAACATTTCTGGTAAGCTTGCTATGCCAACACTTTACATTTCCGTCTTACCTGAATGTTAAGGCGACCTCTGTGTGCGCCAAGGCCGTAGCGTTTGGTAGATGATGCATGAAGCTGGAAATCATCAATCTTCAGTGACTCCAGTCCAATGGGAGGGCATTCTAGGTCATGAGAATTACAAATTGGCTTTTGATGGTAATGCTGTGTATCTACTCCAAGAAAGTTGCTTTTTGCAGAGTATACAGTAGCTCCAGAGTCAGGGACAGAGCATCTGTTAATATCCTGAGTAAACATTAAAGTACAGTTTAGAGTTTGCACAGTGAGCTCAAGTGTGACGCAAGAAGAAAATGAGACGATCTAATGATGGGGCCAATTTCACACTAAGTAAGCTGAAATTTTAGTGGTCTTATAACTGCTCATGATGATTTTGCCCTTCAATCCAACTCAACAGGTGGGTCTCACATGAGCAAAATTTTGTTTAACAGTCTCAGTGTGATATGTGTTTTGATTGTTAAACTGATACGAATTCCAAAATGTGTCAACCTTCACGGGTGATTAATGACTGCACGCTATGAATGCTTGCTTTTTGTAATTTCGCAATGCAAACCTATCAAAGTCATCCATCTGCACCCTGAATACACGATTAAATAGCTGAAATGACTAACGCAATATCAGTATCCCAAGAGGGGGAACATGGGAAACTGTAACAGCTACTGCTGTTAGCCTGCTGAGCTCTTTTTAATGCTGGATTAAAGCAGATGAGCAAAGATCCTTTC
This sequence comes from Cichlasoma orientale, assembly GCA_034780415.1. NCBI lineage: Eukaryota > Metazoa > Chordata > Actinopteri > Cichliformes > Cichlidae > Cichlasoma > Cichlasoma orientale. The sequence goes on from JAVDPK010001473.1 coordinate 172,565, forward strand.
AGTGATTTTTTTTCTTTCTTTTTTTTTGCATGTTTGCTACATGAACTTTATGGATATTTCTGAGTGGGTATGACCATTGACTGTAGAACTAGAAAGAGCACAGCTTAAATTGTAAAAAGGTCTATTTTCACCTGCCTTAATGTGCATTAATCTGCTGTAAAAAAGATAATTGACAGATATCAGATGAAAATATAAACAGGCCTCAAAGCTAAGATTAGGGTTAGGGGAACTTTTAGTCTCTTATATGGCTCAGGCCAAAGAAACCCTTCAAGATGGGGCTTGCATTGTGGAGCCTGAGTCCACCTTGTCAGATAAACTTCACCACCACAGTTTCCAGTGTGTGTTGTTCTGTTTTTGAAGTCTTTCTATAAAAACCAAAGGCACAAAAATAGTGATTGCACGTAGCATCATTTTGCAGACTTTCTGACTCTCTGAGCCAGAGCGTACTTGCATACTTTACAGGTTGAAAGAAAAACTGTTATTCTTCTTATATCAAGCTTAACACAAATAACAGTGAGGTTACAATTTATTTTTTTTACATTCTGAACTAAGTTTAGAAAACGATGTGCACGCAGTCTAACGAGTCAAATCAAAAGTTGACTAATCCATTATTCACTGAACCCCATAATACATTGGTAGTTCCAATGATGACAATTAGCAGTCATCAAATTGAATAATCAACTGGTAATTATCTCTGTGAGTGCATAAGTTATTCAGTAACAGCAACTGATGCTACAGCAATGGCCTTGTTTCCGAGCAGCCATATTCATTCAAGATGCTGAATTATTTTAGAAAAACACACACAGAAAACTCAGAGCTGGACATCACAAAAACAGCTTTTGTTTGCTGCTATAGAGCATTTGGAGTTCACTTGGATAAACGCCTGCATTTAAGTGATTGCAGAAACCGAGGTGGTGTTTACTGAACAGAACTCTTTGGGTGAGATTGGCTCATCTTTTAACAGTATAAGGGAAATCATCCAGTGAGAGCCAAATGGGCAAATCAAAGTTGACGTGTGAAATCTCTGCTGCCCAAAAGCTCTCTGGGTCAGATCAAGCTGTTTGCAGACTTCCCTGGACCACAGCGATGGAATTTCAGAGCAAGAATTTCCGATTGGACACCAGAGTGTTTGTACATGCAGCATATGCTGCACATGTCGCTGCCACACATCCAGGCCTGCCTTCACAAATGAACACCCAGGCACAAAAAGACAATGGAATTTTCTTTAAAAATACTGCAAATAGGGACTTGCTTTTTCTGAATATATGCATGTGAATTTCAGCAAAGAGCTCTGCAGTAGGGTTTATGTTTGTTCCAAAAAGGAAGCTGACTTTGCATACCTGTCTGAAATATCTGAGACAGTGTCAATCACAGCTCCCGGGAGACGCCATAGACAAAGAGGAATCTACACATGCATGACTTGATTTATGGTTGATGCATAAAGCAAACATAGCTTGAGATCAAATTAATTCCTGCTTTAAAACTGAAGCGTAAAATTTGATTAACAAGCCAGAGGCAAAGCCACCGGGAAGACCAGTTAGTATAGTATTTATAGTAACTCTATAGAGCAATAAAATATGTGTTGCTGTACTTGCAACCCTGTGACTATATTTAAAAGGCTCTCAGACTCATACTGTAAGTCTGCAGGCCTTCTGAATGCAGCGGTCACAACATATTAGGGACAACCCTAGCCCACAAAGCAGCCCGAGGATCAAGGTTAGCAGGACAAAAAAATAGATGGGCGCCTGCCCTGCTGCAAAGTCCTAATTCATCATTAACATCTGCATCCAATCCCTCACAAGAGGACCCCCACATGCACACATCTGCCTTCAAAAGTAATGCGTAATAAAAATGACAAAACAGACACTGGAGGCGTTCCTATTTAAGCTAATTGCCATTATCACCGAGGCCAAAAGCTAATTCTGGAGTCAGTCACAAACTCTTATTTTACATCTGGTAGTATAATGTTGAAATGCTTTCTGTGTGTGATTTATTCCTATTAGGATGTTTATGTCCTGTGAGTTTTAAACTGCTTCCAAACTAAGAGGACTGAGCCCTTTTTTATTAAATGCTCTTTGAGGAAATGCTTTGAGCGCTTAGGCAACAATCGAAACTATTTCCATTAAACTTTAACTAATATACTGAGACTACGTAGCATTTGTGAGTCAAGCTTTTTAATGACACAATAATTATTGATTATGTTAGTCCACTTTGAATAGTGGGATTGTTTCACTATAATAGAAATATGATTTAACAACTCAGTGCGCCAGACTTAAACCTCAATCACATTTGGACGTCACAAGCCAGCTGTGCATGAAAGAACCTTCTTACAACCCTTAATACATTTTACTTTTCAACAGCCCAGTAAAAAACAACAAAAAAAAGAATAGGATTTTATCAAAGCCAGCCTCTGCAGCTTTGCAGAGCACATGTGACAAATCCTAGCAGAAACATTTGTTTGAGCTGATTTCTGTTACATCCGACGGGAATAATGAATGGGCTGTTGAAACATCTGCTGAATGAAACTTTGAAAATCCCTTTTGGTCTCAGATATCCATCAATTCCCAATTGTTTTGGTATGTGCATGTGGCAGACACTCATATTCTGTTCTGACAACGGCCAAATAATTGACATTTCAGAGGTGGAAAGGTTCTAGAGCTGAGTATTAGAGCTATAGTAAATATAAGCCTCTGATAAATTAGCAGCTCTCAGAAGCCGCTGAAACAAATGTTGAGTTAAAGTTTCAGACATGAAAACATGATTTTGTAAGTCTGCGCCACATCTTGACTATGTGAGCCATGCCAGGCATGTCGGCATGGAGTTCCTATTTTCCATTATGAAATAATATCCATCTTTCAGCTCTGCTGCATGTGTGCCAAATTAAAAATGGCAGGCTTTCTCCATGCCTTGTTTATATAGCGTCAACATAAACACATAAATTCACAGTTGGCCATAGCCACTCTTAATTTCCCAGCATTATTAAATAGAGCTTCCTGCAATAAAACAAAGGCCTTATCCTGTCTAATAAGTTAAATAGTGGCAATATTACATTATGAGTTGTGGAAAATGTGAGGTCAAAACATGCACACTTTGCACTGAATCACACTTTGAGTGGCGCAAGTTAAATCATTGGACGTGCCGAGAAGGCAACTGGGGCATCCTGGTTTTAGTTTAGCAAATATACTGTGATCCATGGAAACCAAACACAGGGCGCCATAGACAAAGAAAGACATCAGTGCCTCTGCGGCTAGACTCCACTTCTGAGAGCATCATCTTATACTGCCAGACCTTTCCTCTCAGGGAAAATATGGTTTCTGAAAACACTTACTCTACCCAAAAGTTTTGTCATCTCTGAGAGAGCTCGTTTCTTTTTTCACACCATAGCTGCCCCTGTGGAAGTGGACAAAAAAAATCCTTGCACAGTGGAGGATAGATGAATTTTTATGAGATCACAAAGTTCCCATAACAAGTGGGTGTCAACTCTGATTTGCCTATTTGGTTTTTCACTCACCCTCTTTTATCGGGTTGTATTGTTGTTCTCCTTCTGAGATGCCGTTTGGATTTTTCACAATGGTCTTCTTGGTCTTCTCTACCTTTTTGTTGGGTGCTTTCACTAAGGAGAGAAATGAAATTTAAAAAAAAAAAAGGTAAAGAAAAGAAAACGATAAAGGTTGAAACACAATTTTAACAGCTGATTCATGTATGTCATCACAGAATGGGATAGCAGAAGTGATGACAAAGGAGAAAATAAAGGAAACGTTGATGTGATAGATTCCTACATGTGGGTGGATTCAGGATTGGGGACTGAACCAAGAAATCATTTTTGATCAGTCACTTTTAACTCTTGTGCACCCTTCATTCAGTTGAAGTGAATCTGCCATTCATATTAGATAAATAATGCATTTTAATTTGCACTTTTGTTTAAGTTCCTGTAATAATATCCATGAAATAACTGGTTCAGCATTCAAATACATCATAAAAACACCCTGTGCATAAGGCCGGGTAGGGGCAGGGAGTTAACATTAAAGGTACTTTACATAGTTTTTTCATTTAACTGAACTGCAGTTTGGGATGGGCTCCACATGACAACAGCCCTTCTCACATCTGAAAGTCTTTATCTGCATCTCTTTCTGGGGACAGGTTCAACTCCTCAGTGCTCTGAGCTCCACATGTGCTTCAGCATAAACGATTAAACGATTGCATTGGGTCCTTTCAACTAAAAACCATCACAAACTGTTCTCTACATCTCTATATTTTGATAACTAACATTTTCTTTACTTTACTTTACTCAGTGTCATTAAGGCATTGAGGAGCTTCCATTCTTCTTCCTTCTTTAACACTTTTAATGTAAATTAAAATACTTATTGTCATTGTGGCTTCAAGCTAAAACAAGGCAAGATTTTAAAAAAAACTAATTATAACTAATTATTTTTTATTTTTTGCCACTTCAGTGCAGTTGTAGAAGCTGGAAAAACAACGTCCACAGTTATTGCCTTTTAAAGTTGTTATGGCCAATGTGCAAGGAAGCAATCGCCTGTTTCCATCTAAAAGACAGGAACTTCTGCTGATTGACCTCTAGCTGATGGTCCTGCACTGATGGTCCTGAAGAGGCACAGGGAGAACATGCAAACTACACACAGAAAGGCCTCAGATCTTCTTGCTGTGAGGTGACAGTGCAAACCACCGCACCACCGTGCTACTCAGTACAACTCAGATGCTGTAAATAACTTTATTTGAAAGTTGCTATTTATGTGCCAATTACATATAATCCACAGTGATTAAATGCAACTATTTAGATAAAAACTCTAATCACAGGGAAGGAGCAACTTCTGTGTATTTCACTGTTAACACCTTCCTCCTCTAGTCCCACCTGCAGCAGGTATCTCTGCTGAGACACGCGAAGCCAGATGCCTGAAACATGAGGTTACTGTCTACACAGCTGCTCTACATTACCTGCCACCAAGCAACAGAAACCCTCACAGCCTGTTACTGTCTCCCAATCACCTGGCTGTATTTCAAGCATACCTACAAACCTGCTCCTGCATGAGCCGAGACTCCTAGAGAGATTTAAGCTTTACATTTCAACATGGACTACAGCGAGATAGCACTGCTGGCACTTCTTACTTTTTGGGAAGCATGGGTTTCACATGTGCGCTGCACCACCGCGCAGTGCAGTCCTAATCTCTACCATGCATGAAGCTTTAAATCCTGCTGTTTTGCTGAAGCCAAACAGAAACATGGATCTGAATGCATACTGAATAGTGAGGAGGAGGACTGCATCATGAGATCGTTATTTTTGTGAGTCAGCAAGCACATCAGGGTTGAATACGACGCCTTAAAATTTTCCGTCTTCAATTAGCAGGAGTGTTTGCTGCATGCTAGGTGACTTTGAGAAAAGGTGAAAGGTGATCCAATTATGCCAAATGCCAAGTAACCAGGTGCTATTTTACAATAAGAAGTTTGCATTTAATTCCAAAAAATATTCATTTTGAAACATAAAATGCTGTAATGATTTTTTCCTTTACTGAAAACCTGCCTCAGCACTGACCTATGCCTTAAGTTTATTTTTCTGTTAAAGGTTTTAGTAGAAGAAGCTAACAGGTTGCAGCAGCACGAAATACAGTTTAATATTTTAAAGATCACTAATGCGGACAGATTTACCACGATAACCATTTTTTTGTGGAAGATTTCAGGCAGTACACAGTGTTTTTACCTGTTTTTGCATCACCTGGGGTTTTGTCTGTCTTCTTGCTGCTGTCTGTCTTTGCCTTGGGAATCGTCTTGGCAGGGTGCTGTCCTGGGTGTTCCTCACCATCGGGTATGAAGGGAATTTGCTTCTCCGACACCTGGACCTGGTTGTATTGTTCTCTTGTCAGCAGCTCCTGCATGTAGTAATCCTCATCCTCACCGACAGAGCCGTGGCTGAGGTCTGCCAACCCCACAAGGAGTCCCAGCAGGGCCAGGGGGGTTAGGAGCCTGAGGTGTTTTCTTATCATTTTCTGGGGGATTACCTCCAGTCGAGAGCCTGATGCCGTCTCCAGAGGAGCCTGCTTCTGCTGCTGGGCAGTGTCCCATCAACTGGCTGCCTTTCTCTCCCTTCTCACTCCAACACAAAGAGTTCACAAAGTTTTCAGAGCACTCCAAGTTACTGACGAAAGCAGCGGAGCCAGAGGGTCCATGGACGCCTCAGCCTGGGAAAAATGCAGTGAGGGAGGGAGAGACGGAGAGCAGGAGATGAGGAAGCAGAAAAGGAAGAGGCAGGGAGACAGACAATACATTTCTGTTTAAGATGCTGCCACGAGGCTGCTGCCACATTTTACTGATCTTGGTAGAAGTATAGAGACAGAAATTGACACACACTTGGGATCAGCTTTCTTATTAATCTCCTCCTACCTTGTCTGAGTCAAAAAAGTTGCTTTGACCAGAGAAACATTTACTCTATCTTGTGGGGGAAGCAACTCAGAAACTTAAGTAACCCTTAAAAAGTTTCAGTTTACAATTTGGGGTCTTTAAAGGAAATGCAGAGGCATCTATCCTGCTTGTACTAACGTGAGGTCCAAACTGGTACAACATGTGTTTTATCAAACAAACAGGAGCCGCGGTCCGCCCCTTTTAGTTTGAGGAGTCGGTTACGCTGTGTGCATCCGATCGTTAAAGTGCATTTAATGGGTTCAGAACCAGCGAACATCATGCATGCTTCGCTTCAGCCAACACATGTGTGGACTCTTCAGTAATTTGCACATTAACAAGCAGCGGAGATTTAACAAAACACAGTCTCTGTGGAGCATTCAGGCATGTTCCAACACAGGGATGGAGCGCTGCCCTGTGTGTCACTGCTTATCACATCATGAAGCTTTTCCTCTTTTTCCCCCCTCTCTCTCTCTTTCATATAGCCATGAGTACAACAGCTGATGGAGCCTCACTTTCATAACAAGATGATAAGAAAGCCTAAAGCGAGAGTCAAACTGGCAGATTCTTTATTAAAACCATAATTTGTCAGCTGAAAAGATTTTTCTTTAGGTAAAATTGGGGAAGAGGGAGCGAAAGATAAGCTTTCTCATGAGACTCCCAGTGTGTGTGTTTTTTCCTGTTATTGCTAAGAAAAGAAATGTCTAGCCTTGGGCTTAAAAGATGTAGTCATAAGGAGTGGGGATTCCACCAAGCACTCGCACAACTAATAACTACAGCTTCTGACATTTTATCAAGCTGAGGCAAGACAAACTAAGGCAGATATAATAATCCCTTAACAAGCCTGGTGGCCTGCCTGAATGCTGCCCAATTTAAATGTGCTGGTTCATTACACATAACTCATGTAGATGGACAGAAAACTCTGCAAAGGTTGCTCGGAAATCACTCACACCTGAGACTGAGACAGCTTCTGAACGGAGCCTAAAGTGGGCTGAGGCTGCAGGCTAATCACAGAAGAACAGGATCTGGAGTGGGTGGACAGCTCAGGGCTGGAAGACTCTGTTCAGCTGGCGTAATCCTTCACCAGCTAGGCAGGCATTCACTGCTCGCCCACTTCTCATCAAGACTACACCCATCCTGAGCTGTTTGGGAGAAGGATGGAGGGAAGAAACGGAAGGAGGGACGAGAAGAAGGCAGCCAAACAGGACTGTAAGATTTTACTGCACAGGCTTTAAGACAAATGACAGCGCTTACTGCTGAAGCAACCACACTGTCAGTGGATCTCTCAAACGCAGGACCAAACCGTGGCTGTGATGCCTCTGCAGACAAGACTGCTTTGTGTTAAAAGATGGTGATATGACAGATTTGGCTGTGTTTGCAGTTGAATGACTTATATGATACAGCCTATAGGATTTCAGCTTTGATCCTAAAACAAGTTGTGTTTTAAAATCAGTTTTAGAGTCAGTTTTTATTTTTATTTGGCTCGGTCACCTTTTTGGATGATGCTTGATTAAGTGAAAGCATCTCTAAAGCCAAACATTTAAGGTTACGAGAATCAACCCTGTGGGGATTATAATTTATATTATCCCCTGTGGGGATTATAAATTGCAATTTATATCCAAATATCAGATATAAATTGCAATTTATTTCTATCATATACATTAAAGAATGCAACCTGTATATGTGAACTAAAATGAAGGTGTTTGGAGTGTGCAGAATTATCCAGGCACTACTTTATATAAGATTATGTACCCAGTTGTCCTTGTGTTTTATTTCTAACCTGCTGTTGTTATTGATTCCTTGGTTTGCTTTGAAAATTAGTTTTCACTGTTGTTGCTGTGCAGCTTTCAAAATGAAATGTTGATAGCAAAGAGCCCTAACGCTACACCCTCTTATGCAGTCTATACATCTTCCACTTCATTTGCCAGCAGAAACATGGCCCGCACAGAATGTATATACTGGTACTGGAGCATAGAAGCTATTCATTCTTGGTTAATATTTATTAAAGCATGAAATTATTTCCTAAACCTGCTGTCAGAAAGCCTGCGCTAAAATACCTGCTGTGGTCGGAAGCCGGCTGATCAAACAGCTGCTTATCAGGCTGTGAAGTATGGAGCAGCTTGAGGCAGGAATGTTGTGACAATAGCTGCCTTTCTCAGTGAAGAACACCCAAGGTAGGAGTGATGGCCTCTGCCTCCCTCCATAATCTCTCACACGAGAAAATCCCCTGGCTGAATTCTCATTAACTGGGCGTCACTGCCTAGAGTGACAGGTTGGAAGCTCAATGGCAAATTTCTCCCCGCTGCTGCTTTGTCACCATGTAACTGATGAAAAGGGGACACTTGACTTGAGACTGAGTGAATTGCCTGGAGATTCACTCTGGGTGAAAACAAAAAGTACAGTAGGGCATGGTGAGGCCAAATTCGGTGTATCGAGATAATTACAATGAGTAAAGAGTGCTTAAAAATGTCGAGTGCTTTGCTTTTTGTACAAGGAGAGAATCTTGTTAATCGTTTACAGTCTCTACACACGCAGAGGCTGAAATGTATGCCTGAAAACACCTTGCGTGATCGTCCATCAAACACAATCTTGGGTGTGCCAGACTGGCTTGTGCCCCATATTTCTACACAGTTCACATCCAAAGAGTTTATCCTGCCTGAAAGGGACAAACCCACCTTGACCTAGTTATTTATTTATTTATTTATTTATTTACATGTAAAAGAAAATGTAATATGACACATTTATAGATCCAAAACGGGGCATATCACAGCCTTGGGATTTATTGCTTTAAAGCATGTGCATTTCATTAGGAACGACTCTCAAGTCTTGGAACTAGTCCTGACAGGTATGCAAGCTAAACCTGAAAACGAAATCACTGAAGAATAAAGGTATTCCGCACAAGGATGAGGCGGGTGTTGTCAGTGTATGAATGTAATAGTGGTGCTATATTAATCTAAATGACATGGAGGAGGAATAAGTGCAGTAAAGCAGTGGCACTGTTAAAGCTTGAAATGCATTTTCGAATGATCATATTTAACAATCTATTTTTAAAAAAAATGAAAACGCTTCACATGAAATCTTGAAAAGTCAAATCTGTTTTTGTTCATTTCTGGTTGCATATGACACTTAAATTGGCTGAATTAAGTGGTGAACATTTCTCATCACAGCATCAGCTGACAAGAAGGTAACAGCACAGTGTTGGGTCTTAGCAATATTTCTCCCGTGTCCATGGAAACTGTGAGAAATGTGGCAATGGTCAATTTGCTCGACCAGCACACATGCAGAGCAGTCTGCTTTGAGACTGAAGGTCTGTGTCAGCTTATGTTTTCATGGTGTCCTTCATGGAACTCAGACGTTCCAGCCTGTTTCAGCGGTCAAGATGCCAGCAATTTTTACTGGTCTGATTACAGCCAATAGGCCCAGTACTTAAACTTGTTTAAAGTATCAGGGTTGCATCAGGATAGTGATATTTCTTACTGTTATGTAATGTTCAAATTAATTAATGATTGTACTGAAATAACAGTAAATGTCTCTTTCAGTTTCATTTGATTTGAACCTAGACTACGTGATCTTAATATAAAGTAAGCATGGAAGTAACTTGTAATCTGCATTCTTTTAATGACAAGCAGGGGATGACTCCTGTGGTGGCAAAAGTAACTCCAGTTGTATAGAAGTCAATGACAAAATGAACTTAATTCTCAACTGATTTATGACCTCTGTAAACAAATTCCTAATTATTAAGCTTGAAGTCTTATTTATAAGGTGGCCATGTCCATCTTTTATATACAGTCTCTGGACTTGAAGCATTAGCTCTGCAATAGACTGGCGATCTGTCCAGGGTGTGCCCTGCCACTTCCCCAATGAGAGCTTGGGGCTCCATCCTTGTACATTGTTTTGTTGTAATGGTTAATAATAATAATAATTTTTAAAAAAAACCTCTTGATTTCTCATCAGCATCATTTTCAGAAGCTGTCAGCAGCTGATTCTAGCAGAGAAACTCGGTTGAAATCAGCAGCTGGTTTAAAACAGAACTAAAAGCAAAGTGAATACTCATAAGTCATTATACAGTATGAGTATTATATGCAGTTTTACCATATTAACTAACCATTAACTATAGGACTTTTAGGACTAAATATCACTGACCTCAATGCAAAAATCTGTTAAAGTTACTTCTGCAAAATCTTTATAGCAAATGTTTGAACTGGAGAGTGAATAGTGCTTTATCAGTGTGCACAGTGACTGGTGCAATCAGGCCAGCTGAATATACTTGGACATCTATCTTTCACACTGGGTACAAACCAGCCTTTTGGTTTTCTGCTTTCGCACTGGCCGTGTTCTCGTATAACCGCACTGCAGGATCGCTGGAAAAAACGATGACATTTGTTTTATTTCTACAATTATGTGAAATTTATTTCTGTTTTCGGTTTGTTTGCTCAGGACTTTGCCCCACTGGAGACCTGTAAAGGCTTTTTATCTATTTATCACACACTTAGAACTCTTCAGCAATGTCAGTTTTATAACACAGTGGCCCAGATCCTGTTGCTGTGCTGATGTGCTTCAGCACAGCCGCCCTCAGTTTCCTCCCTGAAAAGATTCCCTTCCTGAACACCTGTGTTTCTAATTCTTTGTCCACATTTACCCTGGCTAAGGCTAGGGCAGATTCCAGCTGGATGTGACCAAAATCGGGCCAGATGTTCACATCTACTCAATATCAATGATATATAGAGATAATTTTTTTAATGTCAATAATCCCCTGATGGAAAAATGCTTATGAGCACAATCAAATTGGTTCAATGTTGCAGCTGCATCCAAGAAAATGAAACTAAAGCAGCGTTCATGTGTTCCATGGGCACCTCAAAGGACATGTGTCAGCTTTGCTGCTTCGAGACGAGGGTCCGCCCAGACGCAGATGTAACCACATTAGAATTCTGCACTGTTCCTGTTTTCAAATGCTTGGCCGAAGTCTGATGTGAAAGCTAATGCAGAGCAACGACCCTGGATGCAGCGTACCTTGTTGAACAATGACACAATTGCAAGGGCACAAGAGGCCTGGAAGTACAGAAGAAACATCTGGTTTAACACAAATGTTAAGTTTTTGTGAATTTCCCCTGATTAAAAATAGCTGAACTGATGGATTCTGCCATATGCAGACTTGTCAGCGTTGAACAGAATCATATCAGAACAAGAAGGCAAACAAGCATGAAAGGACATGTAAGAGGTTTCTTTTAAGGATGTTGGCTTCCTTTATTATTTTGGGGATACAGCTTTCTAACAGTGCCATCGCAATAATGTTTTAGCTTAGGTTAGTAGACTGTGTGGAAAAAAAATAAGCAGGCCAATCAGCAATCACACACTCTGCCAGGGACCATTTCTATTTCTATGTATGTGTCCAAAACAGATAAAACTGCATAGCGCTGTATATCACAAGCAGATGTTTTCAGCTGAGCCCTTCCAACAAATGTTAGGAGAGAAAACTGAACAGAACTCGCAGGACTGTTCTGTTTAATATCATCAGCTTGCTTTAGCATTCCTGTGTATATTATTTAAAAAAAATTAACTGATATTGCTAAATTTTACCTAACTGAGACAATAGGTTTCTTCTTAAATATATTTTTCTTGCATTCCTCACGTCCTCTATCATCAGTGGGCATAACTGGGCCTCACACAGCCTCTTCAAATACAACTGGCAGGCTATCAGAGCACACAATTAGCATGATGGATTGCAAATGTTTGTTGCATAAACTTGTTTATCTGGATCTTTCTTTCTCATTATCTCAAGAAACTCCTCGTGACTCTCTCTCAATCTCACAGTGACAAAAGCAGCACACAGAACTGTGATTCAAAAGAGGATTTTTTTTTTATGTTTTCCCAGTTCATTTGAGGGGATTAAGGCACGGTTATGAGCTAGGATAGCTGCAGTAGAGGTCTTGACTGAATTTTATGCCCTGTTGGTCAAAGGTCTGAAGGTCTAATACTAACTTAAAGGACCAGTATGACATTAAGAAGCCCCCGAAGATCAATGAAAGTTTAATTTGACAGAAGACTGAAGAGAAATGAGGAGGACAGCAGAAGAGTTGAAGGAGGACAGCAGAAGAGTTAAGAGATACTTCATGAGAAGGAAAAAGAAAAGTGGCATGAAAGAGGGAGCCCTCACTGCTAAAGCCTGGCTTCAAAGCTTATCCAAACTGACAGAGGAGAAATGGACCTGGGGAGAAAATGTCTCCCAACCACATATAAATGCTGTGAATCTCGTAAATGTGACCTGAAACACCCTGCCTACCCTACACGTTACAGGTTTAGGGACTCCATCGTCATGCTGCTGGCATACACCCCCTACAACAATGGAGCCAACTCTTTTTTCATCTGTTCCGTTTTGTCAGCAAATCCTATAAAATAATATTTTAGCCTTTCATTATCTTCCTACCCTCCTAAGCCTGCCCATGCCACTTAGACCCCAGCCCGCTGATTTCTACATAAACCTTTGCTTCTAACACAAAGTATAATTTCTTAAAGTGCTGGTGGGGATCTAACATTAAAACAATGTGCGCGGACTGACTCAAAATAAGAGAGTGAACATGTTTGTGGTTACAAAAGAAGGAAGAGCAGTGCAGCAGTTTGTCTCCTTCACATGTTCTTTGATACAGGTCATCATGAATTTGGAAAATCGTAGCTTGTTGCTACAGCTGTACTGGATCTACATATTCACTCACCTGACACTTCATTAGTTACGCCCTAGTACGTTGGAGCCCTTCTGCCTTTAGAACTGCACACATTGAACAAGGTGCTACAAACATTTTGGTCCATACTGACATGATAGCATCACAAAGATTTGTCAGTCACCACATCCATTATGCAAAAAAAAAAAAAAAAAAAAAATGTCCAAAAGGTGCTCTATTTGACTGAGATCTGGTGACTGTGGAGGTCATTTGAGTACGTCAAACTCATTGTTGTGTTCAAGAAACCAGTTTGAGATGTTCTGAGCTTATATATCCTGCTGGCAGCAACCATCAGAAGATGGGTACACTGTGGAGGTCATAAAGGATGGACATGGTCAGCTACAACACTCAAGTAAGCTGTGGAGTTTAAGCAATGTTCAAGTGGTACTAAGGGGCCTAAAGTACATTACACCATTACACTACCAGCAGCCTGAACTGCTGACACTGATGCTCAGTTTAAACTTGAGCAGGTCTCTTAACCATGTCTACATATTTTCCAATTGTGTTGCTGAACCTACTGGTTAACTTTATGTGTTTTCCTTGACTTTAGGATTGACTTTAGGAATGTAAATATGACTGCTTGCTCTATAATATCGCACTATGATTCTCTACACACATAATCTTCAGGCAATAAATAGATCAACAAGTGGTGCCTGGCACAACAAACCCCTCAGGCATTTTAGCTGATTTGAGTCTCACAAACCTGTCACTCTCCAAATCACTGAGATAACACATAAGTCCTATTGTTCATGCCCATAATTTTCCAAGGTTTAAAAAGTTGAGCTAAAAAAAACCTTTTACTTTTACGAATGTTAATGGAATGCAAATGGAGTTTCCCATCTTAAATCCAGAATCTGGATCAGATCAGTTTCACTTTTAAACCAAATTTAAGCATGAAAATATGCTTTCAATGACTGAGCAAAACAAAATACTGTCAGCCACCAGTGCTACCCATCATACCCGTCAGCCTCCTGGCAGTAGAAATTTTAGGTGGCATGAATCCACTGGAAGCACAACATCTAGAACACATAATTACCGGGTCTCAGTAGATCTTAATGTTATAACATGTGTAACATCATGGTAATTTGGGGCTTTTAGTGATTTCTTCAAAGTATTCTTTTTCCAGGGTGGAACGATTGTACAGCAGACACCAATCAAGCATATCATTATGACCACCTGCCGAATATTGTGTTGGTCCACCTTTTGCTGCCAAAACAGTCCTTACCTGTCAAGGTATGGACTCCATTAGACCCCTGAAGTTGTGCTGTGGTATCTGGCACCAAGATCTTAGCAAAGGATCCTTTAAGTCCTACAAGTTGCAAGGTGGGCCCTCCATGTATATGACTCGGTGTCCAGCATGTCCCACAGACACTCAGTTGGTGATCTGGGGGATTTGGAGGCCACGTCAGGTAAGCAAGGTGCATGTACCCAGCCATCCACGTGATGTAAAAGAAAACACCATTCATCAGACCAGTCCACCTTCTTCCACTGCTCAGTTGTCCAGTTCTGATGTTCACGTGCCCATTGTTGGTTTTTTTGGCATTGGACAGGGGCCAGGATGGGCACCCTGACTGGTCTGTGGCTATGCAGCCCCATCCTCAACAAACTGCAAAACACTTTTTGTCAGAACTTTTTTTGGCAATTTGAGCTACAGTAGCTCGTCTGTTGAATTGGACCACACAGGCCAGCCTGTGCTCCCCATTTGGCTGCCCATGACCGTGTCACTGGTTCACCATTCTTTCCTTGGACCACTTTTGATAGATACTGACTAGGAACACCCCACAAGAGCTACAGTTTTGGAGATGTTGTCTAGCCATTGCACTTTTAGTCCTCGTCAAACTCAGTCCTTACATTTGCCCATTTTTCCTGCTTCTAACACATCAGCTTTGAGGGCAAAATGTGCACTTGCTCCTTAACATATCTCACCCACTAACAGGTGCCATGATGAAGAGATAATCAGTGTTCACTTTGCCAGTCATAATGTTATGCTTGATTGGTGTTCACCTTTAATGACTTTAAAAAACAAGAACTGGGTGCATAAGTTTGAATTTTTTTTTATACAGGCTCAAATATAAACGTGCATTTACTTAAACCTTTTAATACAGTATGTGAGGTAAGAAGGTTCTACGGTGTCTTTTAACTCATCAAGACGAAAGCCTAGTAACTTGTTGTTAGTGATCATGATTGACTGCAACTGGTAGTTTCTCTTTGCCAGGATAAAGAGGATTTGTTTGACAGCACTCACCGGATCGGCCAATACTCAGAATAATTGGAAAGTCCAAGAAAGTCAGTGAGGATCTAAGAAGGAGAATTGTAGCTTCACACAAGTTGGGAAGGTCTCTTGGAGCCATTTCTAAACAACTGCAGAGTCCAAGAACATCACTGTATGTAAGTACAAGTTATTTGGATGTGTCACTACTTTGCCAAAGTCTGGAAGAAGATCCAAAATGTCACCCTTAAATCAGAAGGAATGCTATTCTCATCTGTTTTGGCAGACTTGAGCCTGTATGTATACCTTTGACCATGTGTGGGTTAGAGAAAATGCAAAAAAGTCAAATTCTTGTCATTAGAGATGAATGCTGTACAATCATTCCAACCTGGAAAAAGAACAGTTCAAAGAAATCACTAAAAGCCCAAAACTGCCATGACATTCATGCCCATAATGAGCGTATGTAAACTTCTGACCACAACCGTAAATGCACACTAATGCACTGTATTTCACGTATAGTCTATGGTCCCCTTTTGCCCTGCTACACTTGCTCTGTCCAGCTCTTCTGCTACACACTGCAGCATTTCATAAGCTCCACCTACATCAGCAGCATCCATCTGTGGGCCAAATTTCAAAGTTCCCCTGGGCTGACGTTTAAAATCCTCATTCTCTAACTTCTGCAGCGCTGGATTCAGTATATCCCTGTGGGAAATGTTGAAGTCAGAACCTAAATGCCAATCTGTTCCATGTTAGGTGGTTCATTAAGAAAATTGAAATAGCTGGCTCCAAGGCTAAATGTGCATTTCAGAAGGTTTTATCAGAGGAAATAAATTGTCCAGTCTCCTCTCAGTCACTGTATTCGGATACAGCGCAGACTAGGATGATAGACGCTTCAACAATATTTGTGAATTCCAAGGCAATTGAAATTGGTTGGAGGCTCTCAAGCTGAACCCTTCAGCCAGCCAGATGAGCCGTCCAACTCTAAACACAGTATGCAAATGATTTGGAGTCACTATTTTTCTAGTCAGATTGTCTTGATTTCAGTGAGGATGAAGCACTCAAAATTGCTGGCACTTTGAGATTGCACAGTGAAAGGACTGCATTACCCTTTGAAAACAGTAATGAGAAGAAGGGGATCTCATGTCCTTGATGCATGATTGCAAGTTTCTGAACTAAGGTCTTTCAGTGGTATTTGGGTCAGGCTGTCTTGATATAAAGTGAAGATGGAATGCTTAAGTATTGTCAGGAAAAAAAAACCTACTGATGTGATTTTTTTCCTACGCTTATTTAAAATTGAGGCACATTTTCTTAAAGTATTGCATGTTTAATAATTGTTTTTGTTAATGATGCCATTAATAATTAATAATTGTACAGCTGTAACTTAAATATCTTGTTAAAGTTTCATCTCTGTATAGGAAAGCATTGTCTGCCCTCTGGTGTAGAGAATGAATTGTGCTCTAATTTTATTTTCACAATCTCGTATTTCCTTAATTGAAGTCATTCTGCACTTTTTTTTTTAAACACATTAAATATTTGTTAACGTTTTCTGGTAACATTTTCCTGTGTAGATGTGTGTCTGTATAAGCTGTTCTCATTTTTCTTGCATTGCTAAATTAATTTGAGCAAACCACTGCAGCTATTTCTGTTCGTCTTTACACCTCAGACTTTCAGTACAACTTTGAGTCACGCTGCCTGCAGAAATATTCAAATTTATTCTGCAGTGGTTGGATGTATAAGTGGCATAAGGATTGGACAATTTTGTGGAGTGGTCTCATCTGCTTCTGAATCTGAATACGACTAGAGGGCTAGTGATTGAGGAAGAGGACAGCTACACAGCTTATGTTGCTCCTGGACCAGGATGTTGATGTGGTGGCGGAGTACCTGGGTATCCATCCATCCATCCATCCATCCATCCATCCATCCATGTTGGCAAGAGGCTGAACCAACACAGAAGCTGTATACAAAAAGGGATGAGCAGGTTCTATTTCCTAAGAAAGTGGGAATCCTTGGAGATTTTGTCTGTTGTGGTGAGTGCAGTGTTCTTTGCTGTGGTCTGCTGGGGGAGCAGCATCAGTGCTACTGACACCAATCGACTGGATAAACTGATGAAGAAGGCTGGATCTGGACTCTCTGAAGCTGTGGTGGAGAGGAGGTCACTGAACAAACTGTTATCGACTAATAATAATCCTGACCACCCTCTGCACCACTTACTGGACAGGCAGCTCTGCTGCCACAAAAACAGATACAGGAAATCTTTAATACCACATTCAATAATTGTGTATATGTCTGGCAGAGTCAACTGCCACATAATAACTCCTTCAATTTCATTCAGAAAAAAATTATATATAAGAAAAGAATTGTCTTAAAATTTGAAGACAGCTTATATTTAATTTGATGTCTGTATTTTTAACCTTTTAGCTGTATCAAGTCTTGAATGAGGCCAATTTTTTAGATTGAAACAACACATGTTTTACAGTAGAGGGCGCTGTTGTTTCACTAATCCAATGTGCTCAGATTCTAGCAGATGCCTTAGAGCTTGGTTCACTTTGCCATATTTACAACCCTCCAAATAATGATCAGCGCACAATCAAAGTCATTTATCTCTTTGAGTATAGCTATCTTGGAGGAAAAGGACAAAAAACTATTAGATCTCATCCTTTCAGTTCTGTGAGACGCTCTATTTTTAAATTAATCAAACATAAGAAGACAACGTAAGACCTTTGTTTTAATATCTTTAGATTCACTGTTTAATTTTTGTACATCTGGTTAAAAAAAACAACAATCAAGGCCAACCAGAAACTCTCTCTCACACACTCTCACACAAAACCACCACACTTGCTTGTGCTATTTTTCTATCTCTAATACATCTCTGCTTTTATAACTTAAAAAAATAATTTAAATAAAAAAACATTGATTTTTTTTTTTAATGGGCACTTGAAAGAGACGAAACCCAAAGGGGGGTGGTTGATGCGTAAGTGGTATTTTTTTTTTCACTAAAGTAACAGGAGGTGGGTTGTTCAGAGTTTAGAGTTATTCTCCCAGAGGAAGGAGTCATTCTGCAGCACTTTTGCCAATTTTTCATTGAACGGCAGGTAGAAGTCCCGCAGGATGTCTTTAGTGATGGGCAGCATGGGTCCCAGGTTTTTGTCAGCTGGCCTCCTGGTATTTGACGCTGGGCTTCTTGTGATTTCCGACTCGATTTCTTTTGTCAGTGGCCCTGAAAAACACACAAACACCTCTTTCACATCCCCTTGTTCTGGACCACTTGAGATTTTGCCGCAGCACTAAACAAATGGAACAAAATAGGACTCTGAGGCAGAAGAGTCTCTGGAAGGTAATCACACCTTAGATGTTGCTGGCAGCTCTTTGAAGAGTTAAGTCTGAGCTTTGGGGCAATTACACTATGGAATAAACTAGTGAGAAAAGATGAGGAGGCTTCTGCTGTAATATTCAGACACTCAAACCTGTGTGTATGTGAAACTGTTCAGGATTGCTCCTAAGTTCTTAACAAGCGGAGGTTTTCATCCCTCTGTATTCTGCATTAAAAGACAGTAATCATATCATTGCGTGCCATTTCAATATGACAGTGTTTGGCTGATGCTGCATTTGTTTGATCAACACCTGTTTTAGATTGGTGCATTCTTTTTTTCTAATAATCACACCCATTGCTACACTACACTATCCATATTTGTATGTATCTAGGGCACTGTTTTGTACTGTACTAATTAGAGTCCCCAGAAGAAATGACTACACTTTACTCACTTGCTCACTTACCCAGGTTAAGGAACTCAAAGACTTGATGCATTGTGTATTTCCTGTTAGAGGCGTGGTCTTCCAGCCTTAGGACTAGAATCTGCTCCCTGCTGAAGACGGTCAGCCAGTCCATTAAGTACACAATGTATAGGCCAACTTGCAATCTGACCTGAGGGCAGAAAATAAGAAAATCATCATGCGATAAGCAAGTTATCAAATCAAGAGACTTCTTCTTTGCAAAGTGGTGCATGCATGCACTTCTTTAAGGAGATAAAGAGGTGGAGAGAGGGAAGGCCAGAGGGAGGAAATTTTAACGGCCTTCTCTTTCATCTTCTCCATGAATTTGGGTGGGTGATACTGTACTAGACACGGTGTGGACATGTGAACGTGCACTGGTATTGTGTAGTGTTTAATATCTGCAGTGATTGAGGGATATGAGAAAGAGGGACACCTGCAAGTGAATCAAATAAAAAGGTGTTCTTCCCTCTTTTATACAACTGCAAATTGAAATATTTGGATTTTGGACTATTTTTTTGGACAGAACAAGTATTAAAGATGTCAGCTTGGGCTCTGGGAACCTGAGACATGCATTTATAATTATATTTTTACAATATATATTTATATATATTTTTTGTGGAGATGTAGATTGAACTACTAAGCAGTTCATTAGTTCCTGCCCCAGATATAAATCAACAGAATGATCTTTTGCGAGATCTCATCAAAGCATTTGCAAGTAGCCTAACAGCTGTTAAAATTGATTTTCGGATTCCTTTGTGACAGTGCACTGCAGAACAGTAGGTGTGCACAAAATACCCTGTCCTTTCGCCTTTTTAGCAAAACTGAAAGGCCATTTGGAATCGATGATTACAAGCCAGCTCACCAGTTCCTTCTTTGTTAAATCAATTTGGTACAACAGTTTACTTCAATCATGTTCTCATGCTGGGATTTATTTGTTTTGTTTTTTTCTTCTTTCGTCTAAGACACTAATCCAAGCTCTAAAGCTCTTATCGAGAAAAGGCAGGCATGAGAGACTGCTGTAGTGCTGTAATGCTTCTCACATGGGCTAATAACTCTTATAGATATTTGCGGATGAACAATTAGGCCATCGGCAGAGAGCGAGCATGCTAATAAAGGGCCATAAAGCTCGTTGGTTACAGTGAGGAGGACCTCTAAATACAAGGCTGCATAGGGCAGAAGCTAAAAGAGGACAGTCCCATCTCCTCCTCCTCTGCCTGCCTCAGGGTGCTGTGAGAAAAGCTGGCCTAGCACCGGGGCCGGGCACTGGCTGGCACTAATACATGGTCCATGAGTACGAAGCAAGTTCACAGCAATGGTAAACGAGCTTTTGTAGCACACAAAGAGGCTTGAGGTGTCGAACTGCTCAGTGGTCCAGCAGTGTTGCCAATCCTTTCCATTAAGTCTTTAGACTAAACTTCAGAGTTTGCTAATGAAGTGTGGATTTCTCTCCATCTGTCTTTTCTTATTTTCTTCGTTCCCACCAGCTAATAAACTGGTCGCTTAATACCGGTTTTCAGCTGGGCTTTGAGACAAAAGCAGGAGGCGGGGAACACTCACTGGCATGGCATTGTTGACAGTGGTATTGTACACACAGGAGCGCATTGTGAACTCCGTAAGGCACCCCTCGAATAACTGCAGTGACTCTGACACCTTCTCGTGGAAATCCTCTGCAGACTTATTGGCACTACCGAAGTAAAGGTAGTCAGAGTAAAGCCTGCAAGAAAAGAGACGCTCTGTAAATATATTTGACCATGAAATAGACACCTCGTTATGTTTCAGGTTTTTACAGTTTGAACTCATATTGTCGTCAGGCATTTACAAGCTGTAATATTACAGATACATTTCCTCTTGTGTTTTTAATATGCCTCCTGATTTAACTGTAGACAGTCATCATACTGGTCCAGCAAGGGGAATCCCAAGTGCCTTAGCCTCCTCTGATTGCAAATTATTTTACTTGTTAAGCCATCCAGATGTTTACAAAACCACTGCTGCTACTTTTGATTCTTATCGCCGTCATCGCCGAGTGCTTCCATAATATGTCTGTTGTTCTCTCTAGAAAAAAAGATATTTTGATTTTAATTAGACCGCCTGATTAAGTGAAGATTAAATGAATTAAAAATAATAATTTAGGGTTCAATTTACTAAAAATGGCTGCTCTCGCTTGCTTCCAGCCAGACCCTGTGAAAGATTTTCTGTCTGTAATTCATTTGATTATTAATGGGTTCCAGAGTTGACAGGCTTTTATGGAGAAAGCTAGATGCCCAAATTAAGATCTACAATGTGGTATTTTGCAGTTACCACTCAACATGTTTCCAGCCAACCTGTTAATGTTTTGTTTAGATTCGTTTAGAGTTTGAGTTCAAGCAGCAAAGAGCAGCTGATTATCTTTTTTTTTTTAAAAAAGTCAACTAAAAATGTTTGCAGTGAACTCAACTCAGATCTAAAGCTTTGTTTTGTTGACAAAGTAGATGCGTCTGCTGCCTCTTATCGTATCGGGGAGAGAAAAAAGTGAATCTGGCGACACCGAGTCATACAGACTCGGCATAGCAATTTAGTTTGAAATGTAAGATTGTACAAAGGAAATCCAGTACAGGTTGTAAACAGGCCTCACCTAATAAAAATGACACAACTAATCTAACTGAACATGCAACTCATTTTTCCTAGAATTGTTTTTGGGGAGAGGTTCTCCAGGACATGATTTGACAGACAGAAGCAATTACACAGAGCATGCTTAGACATTCTCTGAAGCAAAAATCAACATTAACAGCGTTAAGAACGCCCGGTCTGAACAGATTACCACACAGGCATTCAGCAGCAAGGTCTCCATGTGTCTGATAAAGGCATCACGATACTTGTGTGGAGGCCTGCCTGAGTAAAAGCCAGCACATCTCTTGTGACAACAAGTCTTTTGTTTCCTATAAACCTGGAAAATATCTGTCTGTGTCAGCAGTGTAAACAGTTATGATAGGGCTGCATCGTTGCAACATTGCTGGCTTTTTAATGCGGCGAAGCCGATTTCTCCTACCTTTCCACTGGATCCCTGAGCATGACAATGAAGCGGGCATCAGGCTGCAGGGCATGGATGAAGTCCTGGATAAGGAAGGGAGGCTCTCCCTTTGTAGTGTTGTCACAGAAATATACCCAGGCGTTGTTATCCCACATGGTGGATGCGCTGGCTTCTCCTAGAAAATACACCCACAATGCTTCAAGTAAAAGCATGCACATGTACACATAAATATTATACATAAACACACACCCTTTCAGTATTTGGTGTTATGTTCGGTGTAAGGCTCAATTGTGTGTTTTTTTTAAAAAAAAATATTTTTTTTTTTACCAAACTTAATATCTGAATTTAATATCTTGTTTGTGTTGAACGTGAACTAGCCAGACATTATTAATCACCACAGGAGCCTCTGCTACTGTGGCCACTAAATCTTAATGCTGTTCTCGATCATTGTGAGTTGGTTTTTGGATGGTGGGTCACACAAAACAAACATCATATGCACGTTTTTGCAATTGTTTCATTATTAAGAAATAATGGACATGAGTTAAGAAAATAATGAGTTGTTGCTGCAGCTATTTTTAAACCCATTACATTTCAGATGTAATCAAGACTCTGTTTTGAGTTTGTCATTACCCGCAAGTGAATGTCTGGGATTTCGATCGTGTTTTATTATGGTTTTGTCTGATTTTCAGAGGTTTAGTGCAACTTGAAACATGCAGCCTTTAAATTGAGGCTTGAACTAAGAGCAAAAAAAAAAATGAAAACAAAGGTCAATGAAATGAGGGATTCAACAAGTGCTCAAAGAAAAAAAAAGAAGCAAGCGCAATTAAATAGTATAAAGACTGCAATCCACAAACCCTTGTCCGGAGTAGTGCTCATAACAAGTCAGAGGACATCGTTTCTCAAACAATTTGAGACCAGAAACTTTATCAAGCTAGGCTGAGAAATGATATCCAGGATTCATTAGACTGTCTGCGCCTTCATTATCCTCTTATCTGTGAAGTGAAGCCATGATGTATTCGGAAGGAACACAACAGGAGCCTTATCTGCCTCCCCTCCTCAGAAAAAAGGGATGATAGCCAGGACCTATTTTTTTTTTTTTTTTTTCGATGAAAACGGTGAGAGTGAAACAGGATCACTGCTAATGCTGTTAACACCTAAAATGATACACACTGTGCTCAAGTCTATTTAAAAGTCTCTGTGTCCATAAAAGGGCTTATTTTGGTCCACGAGGAGAGGCTGGAATAGGACAAACAAATGGAGGAGCCAGACTCGTCTGCCTCTGGTGTTTCAAAGTGGCTCGGTCTTGGCCAGGGGCTGAAAAGAGTCAGAAGCCCAAGATCCTGGCCATAGGCCTGCGCCATGCTGGGCTCTCCCAGGGCATCGTGTGAATACTGAGCAGGGCTTTGCTACCCCACCCCTCTAACTGGGATTATTTATTTAAAAGGGGACACAAAACTGTGCAACATGCTAAGCTAGACCCAATGCACCGAGCCCAGTGTGAAAAGCCTGTTGTTGAAAATTTAAATCAGTTTTTCTTTGCGGCTGAGCAATTTCTTTGATATGGTGTTTAAGCGATGGGAGAAAAAAAAAAAGAGAGAGACCGAAACAGAAAGATGCAGAGGGCCTGGAAACAGGATATGCAGATAGAGGAAGGAGGTTTGTAAGACTTTCACCACCCCGCTGCGGATATTATTGCTGTTCTGACACACACACAGAGACACACACGCGCACACAAAACAATGATTTCCTTATACAGCACTTCAGTGAAGTGGCTAAGTGAGGCAGAAGGAAGTCCAGTATTATTAAGCTGTTAGTGCCTCTCTTTAAGGCTGAGTCACTACTTCTTTTAGAAATACCTTTCCTCGCTGAAGTGAAAGTGGCTGCTGCAGAGCAGCCCCGCGCTTCAGCCTCACTACCTGCTGCTCTAATAGTAGCTTTGTAATATTGGACACAAGATTACAAGCGAAGTTTAAAGTGAGTGTCAGGTCACCCCGGGCCGAATGGTATTGGCTGCAGCCTGATGAGGGCACAGAATACTTTCAGACCACGCTCTGTAGATAGATCACAACACCGATACATGACCTGAGTAACTAATACCATTCAGCAGAGGGTGGGGAGGAATAGCTGTTCCCTGAAACTGTGAAAGAAAACACGAAGGCAGAGGTTATGCTGAATAGGAAATGTTTGTGCTCCGGAAACTACAAAGAGATGTGATTAGCAAGATGTCAGGCAATGTTTTACACGCTATCGTCTGTATCTTTTTCTGCTGTCTTCCCAGTAGCATGTTATGCTGAAGATAATCGTTCTGTAATAGTTGGGTTGTGTTTTTTGTATAGGCAAACACTGATATGCGGCTTCCTGTCAATAAAGTGCCACACTAAGGTTTGCTGAGTTATGCATTACTTTGCTTGCACAGCACAAAAAGCAGAATATGATATTCAGCGTCTGTGTTCTGTGCGATCTTAGGCCAGGAGTTCATATGAAATGCAAAGTCTAGTTGGGTCACTTTGTAATATGAAGGTTACATTTAAACTGGATTGATACTCTAAACAAGAGGTTAGCAACTGTCTCATCAAGGATAAGGCTAGGTTTTAATTCATTGCTCATTGTTTAAATGATACCAGTTCCTATCACCGCATAATACTCACAGTGTATTTATTCAGCAGTCATTTAATTTGAGAGCATCAGTTCATGTTTTCACGTTGGCATATTGCAATAGTCTCGTTCAAAACGTTGCCTTTGCACTCAAATAAACCTTGATCACACAGATTCGCCCCTCTCTCGCTCAAAATTGTATGTCTGCCCCGAGACAGACTGCTGCCTGCACAGACATCTTGTCCTCCAGCTGAACTCCTCTATCCTTGCACTCAAATTGCTTCTGTTTGCTTGTAAAACTTCCACTTCTGAATCTCTGCTCCTGCACTCATTTCACACATTTTGCATAATGCGTGATGAACCAATTGCCAAGTGGTTAGTACCTATACCACATGGCTGCTAATCGTCTGAGCGATAAGTACCAGGTTCAGTTCCCGGCTGATCAGACTTTTATGGCATTCCCCTGATCTTTGGCAGTCCTTTTTAGATCCATTAGACTACTACAATGGGACATAAACCAGGAAGTTAAAGTTGCTCACGTCCACTGGAGCATGCTTTGCAATAGACACAGGGCGGCTGTATCGGGATTCACTTGTGCTGACTGTTTCATTCTAAAGGTCATCTGGCATTATACTACTTTTCATGCCTTTGTTAGCAAGTGACAGTAGTAACAGACAGGACACCTTGTGGAAATGACAGGGAGTGAAGTTCCAGCCAACTGGAAATCGAACCAGATTTGGGCCCGCGCCTCAGGCCACTTGCACATAAGTGAGTGGAAGTAGCAAATGGAGCACATAAGGCTAACAACTCATGCTGCAGTGCTCAGCTAGAAAATGATCCAATAGATTTTATCTCAGTGTGTTTGTTATGTGATAATAGTTTAATTTCTACAGATGTGAAGTCATTTCACTTACCTATGATGATGTTAGGTTGGATGGATCCGCTGGTATTTGCCGTGAGGTTGCCCTGGATTTGGTAAGCAGCCTGATCGAACAAGTCTAAGTAGTCTTCCACTGGGTATCGATCATGGAAGCCCTCACTGAGACGAATGATACCTGGCAGAGAGAAAAGGACGGGGTATGTTTTCGAATTTTTGGCAAGTTATTACACCGAAAAACCTGTTGTAGTGGATATGGCTTTAAGCAGGAATCGGCAAGGAAAAGGGGTTGTGTTTTTATTCCTGCCTTTCCGCTTCTCTACATGTGTTTCTGTGCTCACACTAAAGGGGGTCACTGGGGCTTTGCTGTTGTCCTGACTGCAGGGTGACCTAATAAAATCCAAGTTGAGATCCAATCCAAATTCAGCAGGGAGTACTGTATCTGCTCACTTTCTTGTGTTTCCAATTAAGGGCCAATGTCAAGTTAATCCTTTAAATGCAGGACTGGCAAATGTGTTTTCCATCTGAGCTGCCGTGGCGCACAGTATAATTATAATTTAGTAGGCAATTGTGGAGATACGGTTTAGGACTTAGGAGTATCCATGCAGCAGGAAGGATAATGAGGTAACTCAGGCAGTTGTTACTTTCAGTGATGCTTTGATGGTGTCCCATTAAAACACCTTTCTTAGGAGGAAAACATGATTAGAAAACTCGAGTAAACTCTCCAAACACCCAGTCTGCATCATTATTCACGCAGAACGGTCACACTTGTATGAGGTGTAATGGCTCTGGCAAGTCTTGCTTCAGTGGGGGGGGGGGGGGGGGGGGGGGGGGGGGGGGGGGGGGGGGGGGGGGGGGGGGGGGGGGGGGGGGGGGGGGGG
>JAVDPK010001473.1:199128-230888 GCA_034780415.1 Cichlasoma orientale
TTCACATAGGCCGTGTTTCTTGATAGGAACTGTACACAACAGACACATCTCCTTAAGATTCAAACTACTCCTCTAAGAAAGTAATGCGGCACGGATCGCATCAAATCACCTTTTCGCTGCATCGACTGAGAAGCGCCTCAAGGGGGATCGAAATAAATAAATACGAAACAAGACCATTTGAATTCCGAGAGTCCTCAAAGGATGTCTTAAGAGAAAAGTGCTGATTAGCAGCCCCAAGTACAAGACTAGAAGGAACAGAGAGAAAGAAAGTGACAGCGAAGATGAAAGCGCGCTGAATGAGGGGGGACAGTAACTGAGGGGGACCCATGTCCTTGGGATATAACTGCATTTGCTGCTACGCAACATCACAAGCAGCAGAAAACACGGAGCATGAGGCAGACAAATTAAGGCAAAGAACTCATCCACAGCGCACCGCTTTACGAGCCTCAAATAATTATCAACTCAAACTAAACCCAACACATTAAAATAAGTATTGCATGCAGACTGATCAATCCACCAATTAGGTTTTGTGAGTCTCAAAGGGATTAGGGGCATAGTCAGCAACTGGATAAACTTCAAAGGGATAGATTTGGCTGTGACAGTTAAGCCTCTTTTGATATTTGTGGTGTGAATTTGGATGATTTTTTTTTTGTTTTCAAAGAGTGTGGCCAATACTGTATGCAGTGCCCTTAACAAGAATTACACCAAAACCATGAGTGAAATTATTCAAATTGTGAGATAATCTTTCGACAGCTAGCTGCAGGCAAAACAAAATGTATTGCCGAGCAGAAGGACTGCCCCTAACTCCAGAAATCACAATGGAAATTGAGCGCTCGTGATAGTGGGGGCTTCACTTACTAGAGGATAATTATGAAATAATCTGCACATTGCGTGTACGCAACTCAGTATAAAGCTGTTATTGGCTTTTGATTTTGAAACCAGAGCTGAAAACAGAGCCATCAGTCAAGAGGCAGATCGTTGCCCTGCAGTTTAACTGCTGGTCTTTGTGCTTCTTTATTTCTTCACAAATGCATTAGTGGCACACACGCACTGACTCAGTGTTGCCTGCATCCTGGGCTGCTGAAGATTTTCCATTATTCATGAGACCTAATGACTGTTTCAGTTATTATGGGGAAACAAAAAAAGCACACATAGGTACTGGGGGATGATGATCTGCCTATTTGGGGACAACAATGCAAGACAGAAAAAGAATCTTGGCCTCCTTAAAATTCTCACTGCACGCCTTATAATCAGCTAAATGTTTAATTAAAAAAAAATATTTCAGATGTAAGAGGAAATGGTGTCAAAAATCACCTAATCAAACCAAAGAAGCAATTTAACCTGAAACTTCTGTCCAGAGGGTTTTCGGCTCATATTGGGTGCATTCAGTCTCACTCTCGGGTTACGCGTAGCTTTTAATCCCATCTGTGATGGTGTGGTGGTTCTTTTTCATCACAGATGCTCATGGAGAAAGAACACCACAATGGCAGCCGCACTGTTAGAGCTGCCATACGACCCAGATGTCTGCTGCGAGGCGGCTCTTACTTCTTGACGCGCAGGGTTTTCTCTTTGTTTGTGCAAATGACTTGTTTGAGTTACCACCTGTTCAAACGCCTCGAGTGCCAACATTGTAAGCCGGAGTTTGGCAGCAAGTTGTGCGTGTCTAAACAAACAAGCCAGTATATTAACGGATAGTGTTAAAGTCTCCACAAAGTCGGCCAGTATTTTCAACATTTATTCATTATGTAGTCAATATTATCTCCGGTAAGAAGTAACATCCTTGAATGCCTCTGTGCAGCAGCTCTATCATAAAATGAAATGATTTGCTGTGTAATTAAAGAAACCTATAATTGCTCTGTTACTCTTTTCAAGGAAAGTATAAAATCCAAGTTTATGCACAGTGGCAGCAGCTCAAAAGATGCAGCTAGAAGCTGAGGGAAGCAAATTTCATGGTGGAGAGATGTGTCATAAGGAGCGACTGCAACATTAACATGCTAAACAAGTGCAAAATAGCAGCATGAGTCTGAAGAAGCCTCAGTTTTTTTATGCTCCTTTCAAGTGGTTTCTACAACCGACAATCGATGTCACAGATGACAGTTAATCTGGATCCTTCTGCGTATAGTTCTAGTTGAGCCGTTAATGAGCGTTGTTAGCACATGAGCCTAACCGCACATACTGAGCTGAGAAAGTTGCACTATAAGAGACTAATGGAGGTGTGAATGCGCGTAGGCGGGGAAAGGAGAATGAGAATTCAAATTGCTGAATGAAGATTGTAAATACACAATTAGGGCTGTGAATCTGGGGCAACTCTCAGGCAGAAAATTAGGAGTTTCTGTTAATTATAATGCATTTGTTTTGGACATTAATTTCTCTGTAACTGTATTGTAATTGCACTGGGAAATGGGCTGGTACTTATATAGCATCTCTCTACTCAATTTTGAGCACTCAAAGCACTTTCTACTACAAGCCTCATTCACCCAATCACACACATACCTAATCTACACCTAAGCACTTTTATCTTTCATACACACGGATGCATCAGAGACAACTCAGGGTTCAGTATCTCGCCCAAGGATAGTTCAACACATGGACAGGATCGATCCACCAACCGTCCGATTGGTAGATGACCCGCTCTACCATCTGAGCCACAGCTGGAAACTGAACTGCATGCATTGGTGCATCAGTTGCAGAATAGTCTCAGTTTGGCAAAGTTGTCGGTCAGTACCCAAAGAACTTTCTCCCAAATTATCTACTGAAATATGCAGAAAATGTGGAATATGATCAAACCAATCCACACATCGTAACAATATAATGATAGTTAGGGTATAGAAGATTATGTCACTTGGTGCTTCTCTGGGGTTCCCTGAGGTTTGCCTCTGCCAAAATGATATGATAGAGAGGCAGGCTTCACACATGCTTGCATTATTGTATTCCAGCCTGGATGCCTATACCACAGGAAATTACAGTGTTCCTTACTCACCAAACCGCTTGCGGGTCCACCAGTGCGGCTCTTTGAAAGTCGTGAACTTGACGTCCGGGTGCAGCTTCAGTCTATCATACAGATCTGTTGTGCCACACTTTGGCTGACCAATGATGTAGAAATAAGGAAGGCACCGCATGCGGTAGAGTTTCCTGTTGCGGTGAAGCAAATGTTCGTGGAAAGTGCTCCTCAAGTGCTGGAAAACTGTTCTGAAGCGCCGCGAATAGCGTCCATATAAGTTTGCCCTGTATGGGTCAGAAGTGATATTCCCAGTGTATTCCTCATACCAGCAGGGGTTCTTGACACCAGGAAGGAATTTGTGAGGGATAGCAGAAAACATCTGTAAAGGCAGAGAAAGTAGGTTGCATCAATCTGCGGGGTCCGTTTAATTCCCGAAACATTTCACACAAAGCTTTTTGTAAATTCTGTATTGTCATTGCTAAAGTTGTACAGTAGAAGATGAATCCATTCCAGTCAGTGTGTGTGTGGATTCCAACTGCCTGTTGACAAGTTTGTGAAGGAAAATGAGGTCTCTGGTGGATGAGATTTGCAATAAATTGGCAACAAAAGCGAGTGGCCACATGCTAAATTTGATGACATCCTCATTAGAAAAGAAATGGTAAAACAAACACCAGCAAAGTTCATAGCATCTGCACTGCCAGATATTTCAGCCATCCTTCCTTTTTCCTTGTTTAGGCTTCTTTGCTTTCAGTCTCGTCTTCAACAGTTAAAAAGAACATTAGTCGAATTGAATTTGGGGGACCGATTCGGCCAGATGAGTACATTACCTACCCTCACACTCACTATCCTAAATAGTGGCTCCAAATTCATTGTTCAGCATGTGTAGAGGTGCAAACTCAGAAAATTTCAGCCTTCATCCTAGAAACCTTGTAACCAGACTGACCTCTAATTTCTTCTAATACTTTCTGGCAGCAACGTACATGCATTCATTCCCATTTTTAAGATTTCCTTTTTCTTTCTTTTTCTGTCGATGAAACAAAGCAGAGAGCCACTTCACTATGACTCGCTCACACTTTGGAAGGCACGGCTACTTTAAGGACAATTAATGCCGGATCCATCCACAGATGCAGTATTGATTGTCCCGCGGCCACTGTCTACGATTCATTAGCTTGTTCAATAAGAAATTAGTTATATTTCAAATAGCCCAAGCACAAGCCATTATCATTAGGATTAGCAATTAATTGAACCAGGCTTTGAGGTGAGATGAACAGTAAGAAAGCCGCGAGGCCAACATGTTGAAGGACCCCAGGATGACTTTGAGCTTTAGGGGATCCATGCAATTATCTGGTTTGGCATAAAGTGCTATGCAAGGATTTCAGTGCAGGTTTATCTTCTCTTTATAAATTAAATTAGACACTGCAGCCAGTGGGGTATTGCACCAGTGTCGCTGTATTCAGCCCTGGATAGACAGCATATAGGCAGGAATACTGATTTGAATCACTTTTTCAACACATTTAATCATAGCACAAGACTCTTCAGGCTAGGCCACTATTTAAAAAAAAATATTATAATATTGTACTGAAGTATGAATTTAATAAATTTTAAACAATTCTATTTTGTGATAGCATTTGATATTAAAGGCCAGTGTCCATGCGTTAAATTGGAAAAAGGAGACATAAAATAATTTGGATACTCACATGTGGCTCACTCTTAACCAGTGCTTTAAGCTCTGGAAGCTGTCTACTGCTCCGAAACTCCACCTTGGATGTGATGGACTTGACCACCATTTTGATATGTACGTAGTCCTTGACTGAAGACAGGTTAAAGACCAAAGGTCCTGGACTGACCAGGCTGCTGAAGTGGTAGGGTGAAGGGGTGAGGAGGAGGCCCTTTTTGTCCCCAGTCAAAATGTATGAAGCCATGATGAGGAACATGACAGCCAGACCAAACAGGAAGCTGTAGACTCGGATCTTTCGGAAGCACCCCAGGGTGCTCCATCGTCTTGGTAGATCTCGTTTCACCTCCAGAATTGCAAACAGGTTCATGGGTGTTTCATCCACCTGCAGGAGTAGCGGCCTCTTGCGGTAATCCTCCACCGTGGAGCCCAGCAGGCTGTACTTGTAGTCCATCTGTGTCATGATGTCCACAGCCTGTGAGTCCTGGGCGTCCCAGCTCAGACGCAGGGAGGTGTTACGGAGCAGGAACCATTCAGACAGGATGTTTTGAGCTGGGTGAATGTCCAGTAGTTGGTATCCATGATGGGTTATGGAGAACAGCCCACCTCATCCACTGACTTCTGCTGACTAAACAGAGAGAGAAAGAAAGAAAACCAAGAGCTGTCAACATTACCACACTTTTTTAATATCTGGCTTAAATAATGCAACTTGTGATGCAGAGTTATTCTAAAAAAAAAAAAAAACACAACTCTTCATCTAAACCTCTCTGAATGTGTGAAAATGTTATGTTGCTATATTGCAATCACGACTCACAAAACAGAGGTATAATTGTGACAAAAAGTTGAACTAATTGGACTGACTTCTTCTTAAACTTCCTTTTTCAATCAGACAGCACAGCGGCACCCTCCTCATCGTCCATCCTTCCATCCTTCCTGTGCGTTGGAATCACAATATGGAAGGAACGATAAGGACGAGAGAGGCATTGAGCCAAGAAACTACGAGGCTGCGTGTCAGACTCTCCTGGGGTGGGACATGGATATAAGAGATACGCAGCCGGGCCTGGACCGCAGGAGGGATTATATTATCAGAAAATAGTATTCCTCACTGTGAAGTCACTTGGATCAACACTCACCTGCAGATAAAAAGAAATGCCAATGTCTAAAGGGTGAAAGAACTATGGATCTTTAAAGATAATGCTCCTGCCGTACTACCGTCTGGTTTTATCCGTGAGGTTTTCTTTGTGTCTGAAGCTAAGCCATAATCATTTGCTGTGAATACAATACAGCACGACGACAAAAAGGATGCTTTTTAAAAGTATGAGCAGGATGCTTTTATAGCCGAAGCCTTTGGTAATGTTTCCCACCTTCACACTTGAAAGCGCATAGATATAGCCATGCAGTTGAAGCTGACATATGCCATACCTGGTCCTGCTCGCATACATCATAAGATAAGGGTACTATGGAAGTGAGTCATTGCTCCTCCTTGCAGCTGCTGATATTGTCTCCCCCCCAACCACCCATCGCAGCTCTGTATTCATACAGCTTGCAGGCAGAGCTGATAAGAAAACGAAGAGAGTGACTGCCCCCCTGTTCAAGCAATGTCATTTACTCCCCGCTGGGCCATCAGGTTCACCCCACAGCAACAGTCTTTATAGGAAACAGGTGTAGGAAGAGCAAGCTCTGCTCCAAAAATGGTTATTTCCAAATTACAAGAAGTTCACCTGACAGCAACTTGAGTTTGAAAAAAGGAAGCGGATATTTATATGTGTTTGCTTTAAGCCAGAAAACAAATGTGTTGTTTGCAGAATAATGGATCTTAAATGATAGCTTCTTCAGAAAAAGGATTGTACACTGTAATCAAAGCACTAAAATCAGGATGACATTTACACGATTATGCTTAACAGCCCCACTGATTACTGTTGATGAGTGTATCACTCTTCTGTAACCGTCGTGCCTTTAGCACAATCTGTGTCCTTCATCAGTCAATTGGGAGTCATGCCCAAGACTACAAGGATGGAGGGAAAGAAAAAGGATGCGGGAGGGTTACGTATGAAGAGGGAGTGAGACAGGTAAAAAGAGAGGTGGGTGGAAAATGCAAAGGCAAATAAGGGACAGTGTCATTGACACAATGTCACTCTCAAGGGAAGTTGCATCTAAATCAATCAGTCAGCTAACTGTAGCAGGGGGTGACTGGCAGCTTGACAGATCTCCTGTACTCATAAAGCAAATATGTTGCTCCTGTCAACCAAGTATGATGAAATAGCTTAACTGGAACAGAAATATGTCAAAGGGGCAGTGGACAGAGAGGACACAAGGTTGCATCATCTACCTTTTTCAGCTGACAAACTTTCAAATCCATAATAGTTAAAGCGCAGATTTGAACACCCATCATTTTAATTTCCACCTTTAGCATCTTTAATGCCTCTGAGCACTGCCTGTAAGAAAGTACCTATTTATAGCTATAAGGGTCTAAGCTAAAGTTTTAGAGATAAGTAATAACTCTTTTGTGAATGTGTAATTGGTCTATACAATCATTAATAAAATGTTTGGACTGCCAGGCCATTAAAAAAAATCACGCAGAATATCATCTTTCCACTAGCTGTTCAGTTCAAGAGTATTTCTATAGTACCAATTTACAAAAAACGACAACAACCAGCTGATCTGAGCAGAGGCGAGTAGAGTATAAATGAGTAAATAAATGTATGGGAAATCTGTTTATGTTGTACATATCTGAAAGAAAAAAGATGCATATGGAATATTGGATTTTTAAATCAGCAAATATCAGTATCGGTCGGGCTCTAATCCCCTTTCAGCAGCACTTGGCGAGTAGTGAGAATAAACCTTTTCACAAAACTAATTCTGCATCGCAGAAGGCTGTGTATGTGTGATTTTTGAATATAGAACTTGGTATTAGACTAGGTGCTAGAGCTATGAATAAAAAAAAAATATCTCTGGACACTAAAATCTAAATAGCACAAATTTGAGTGTGACCCTGAATTGGAAAAGCGGAAAAAATGGCTGGATGGATGGATGGATGGATGGATGGATGGATGGATGGATGGATGGATGGATGGATGGATGGATGGATGGATGATATAGTGTAAAAGTTTCTGAACCTTGACTCGGTATTTATTTATTTATTTTTGCTTTCTAATGCACCACTTATGACACCACAGCCAAACAAACCAACAGATAATTATTAATGATCACTAAATGCTAAATAAATAAACTTATAAACTCTTTATGCGGTAGGTTTTATTAGAAATCTGCACTGAGAAATGAAATATCGCTCATGACGGGAGACCGCCGGTCAAAAAACTGTGGTCTGGCTGGGGAGATCAAACACATAACCACACAGATAACTCAAATTCATAATAACTGTAATTAACTTCGACTACACAGGCATCAGTGGTAGTGGTCTTCGTGCTGTGCTGATGGCTCCTTCCCTGTGTGGTACAAATGGAATTGGCCACAGTCTTAATAACTCATCAAAGGCAGACCTCTCCATACTGTCTACCCTGTCATTTAGGGACATATCAGCACAGCCAATCAGGCAGATTTGTTTAAAGTCTGCTGTCTGCTTTGCTCCAAGCTCCTCATCCCTGATCTGGAAAAAAATATTCACAGTAGCAGTTAATTGCTGTTCTCTTTTGTACGTTTCCTTCTGTGACAAACAATTATTTTTCTTTGTGTTTATTGCTGTCAACACAGAATGTTTCTTTGTGTGAAAAGCCACTGCGTATATCTTATTTTCTATCCAGTCTAAATCTATTGTTGGCAAC
The DNA here is from genome assembly GCA_034780415.1 of Cichlasoma orientale. Lineage (NCBI taxonomy): Eukaryota > Metazoa > Chordata > Actinopteri > Cichliformes > Cichlidae > Cichlasoma > Cichlasoma orientale. The sequence continues at coordinate 207,527 of JAVDPK010001473.1, forward strand.
CACTGTCAGGTTATTGGCTGTAGCAAATCAAATTTAAAGTGGCTATACTACAGCTTTTCTGATCCTTTGAAGATGAAAATTTGCATTCTTTGGCATCAATTTTGCACACAAAAATGGAAAAGTGGTGACACAAAAGCAACATGTCCATGAGTTTTGGTCACATCCGCCAGAGAAAAGGAATGATGAAAACACTCAACAACCCTCTAACCAGTCATTCCTCAAGACACAGCAGGGAATTATTGTTATACCTGGCTGGAGAAGCAGTCTGTGTAGCAGAGAGCACACTGTCCTACTTCCTCCGCTCTCTGATATTTCAAATGGAGGAAATTAATTGCATTGCCTGCTGATGGGCCCCAAAAATGCCCTCTATGTTTTGATTCAAAGCAAACCAGCAGCGATCAGGCTGCAGAGAGCACACTGCTCCCTGTCACGGGAAACGTTTAAAATACCAGAGCCGTCTTCATTTTTGACTCATGGAGAAGATTAAAAAGTCTTTCTTTTTTTCTACTGGGTATAACACCAGCCCATTTTCAGAGGAGATCGAAAGTTTTTTGCTTGTTTTCTATTTGAAACAAGAAACTCTTGGAAGATGCTCTGCAAGATAACCAGTGTGTTCTGATCTTTTTAAATGTCAGACTATCTAATATTCAGTGCTGTTTATATTGCTTGATAGCTAAAACTTCACTAATCTGGAGGAGCAACAGGCAGATTAGATGTTGCACTGGTGGCTGGGATGCAGTGAAGCAAAATCCTATATGAGGTTTTGCACAGGGTGAGTCGATAAGCTTAAGCGAGCTTGATTTGTATCACCACAAAGACTCAATGAAAAATTGTTGAATCCTCAATGATTTATTAATCACTGGAAACCCAATTTATAAGCATGTGTTGTGCTGGTCAGAAGCCCAGATAAATGGGGAGGGTTGAACTGGAATAAAAGCCCTAAAATATTATACTGTATGATACCTCTGTATCCGTCACAGATACGGACAATATCCCAAGAATGCACACCAGATCTTTGACGGATATGTTTTGGAAATTTCTCCGTAAACGGACAAGATTGGACCCTGAAAAATCCAAACTTTGAATGAACATATGTTATATATCAGTATAATATCCATTTAAACATCTGTGACAGATCAGATCTTCTCGTATTCTCTCCAGAAACAGTATGTTGGATCGGCCACGATTCATTCCAGAACGTTCCGGATCTTTCCGGATACAGTCTCTTTTTGTCCAGTGTTGTGTCAGGAAGGGCATAAAATCTTGGCCAAATCAAACATGAGGATTATAAAGGAGGATGCTATGGATAGGGTGAGATGGAGGCAGATGATTCGCTGAGGCAACCCCTAAAGGGAGCAGCCAAAAGAAGAAGAAGAAGTAAAGCTGACCTTTGAATCTGTGGCTTATAAAATGACATCACTGACCGCATCCCATCCTTGTAGATTTTGCAATGATTACCACATGCAGTCACACCAAAACGAAAGCTTGCAGGCTATCAGCAAAATATCACATTTATCAGGATTGATGGTCTTATGGATGGATGGCAGACTAATGTGCAATTCCAGAACAATCCCAAAAACATAATGCCTCTAGCCATGGCCATCTCCAGCATGGAGGCACAAAAGGGCACAACTGAATCTGACAATACCATAAAAAACAAATCTACTACCAGCTTTCCTCTATGACCGCAGGGCCAGAGAGCTCAGTACTTCTGCATTACTCAAGGTGCAGAGGAATATATAACGTGAAAAAGTCATAACAGAGTGGACTGAAAACCCTGCAATGAAGTGACTTGAGAGACCTTGAGAACAGAACAGCACATTCTGTCCAGAGAGTCCTTCTGGGCAGCTACCCAGAAGTGCCCTCGACAGGCTGATTTCAACTATCCATTGTTATAGTGAAGAAACAGTTTGTCATTCAGGGACGATCCTGTCCACACACCATTATAAAGCTATTTCCCTTTTAAGACCACTTACTGATCCTCCAAAGCAAATAAGCAAAAAAAATAAAAACCCAAAGAACAGAGCTAATGAGCCTACTGCCTGCAGACTCAGGCAGTTTCCTGTTGTGGTGTTTTCTACAGAAACAGCTGATAAGCCGACTTTATAAGCCAATAGTAGCTGAAGACGTGCATTTACTGTATGTTCACATCTGCCAAACCATCTGGTCCTTCTTACTGCTTCACCTCTCTTAATATTTCCAAGAAACAGGAAGTGGAATTTGGTTGAAGTCCACCAAAAACACAGGAAGTACTGGCGGGGTGAAGAATGTGATAGAAGTAGTAAGAGGGAAGAACAAAGGGGTGTACTTGCTGTGCCAGCTGAAAAAAAAAAAAGTTTTTCAATCAGGCCACTCACAATAATTAAAGTTCAGGATGAGGCCACTGCCAGGGCGGTACAGCCTTGAAACTCCGTCTGACATGTAACACCGCTGCAGCCGCTTGATTGGTCGTACGGGATGGTGATAAATAGCTGCTGATGACAATTCACTGCCTCCTCCTGTGTCAAGGCTATTTTATTCTACCAGGGCGATTTAAAGGGGCAGAGGCTTCCTTAAGAAATAATGCATATGTCCATCCATCTATCCATCCATTTTTCCCCGCTTATCTAATTCAGGGTCACAGGAGAGGGGGCTGGCACCTATTCCGGCTGACATAGGGCGAGAGCCAGTGTACACCCTTGACAGGTCACCAGTCTGTTGCTGGGCAAACACAGTGAGACAAACAGCCATTCACACCCATGGGCAATCTAGAATCATCAATCAAACTAATCCCACTAATTCCATGTCTTTGGACTGTTGGAGGAAGCCAGGGTACCTGGAGAGAAACCACACAGACATGGAGAGAACATGCAAGCACCACACAGTCTGCCCGGCCAGATGGTGGATTCAAAACCAGGACCTTCTTGCTGTGAGGCACCGGTGCTAACCACCGCACCACTGTGCTGCCCTTTAAATTAATATATTGTCAATAAATCAATCTACAACTCTAAAAAAAAATTAATCAGGGCCACCATCAAACCTGAAAATGTTGCGTAACATTTTGCCACAGTTTCCTGCTTGAACAACCTGTTTAACTGAAACAGGATGAAGGTACTTTTCCGTCTCATGTTAGGTGTGTCAGAAGTGTTACCCAGTCACCAGTCTTGCATAAATAAAACCCACACACTATGAATCAGTTGCTCGAAATGAACACTGACTATACCATTTCCATATCTTTTATATTTTTAGTCATTGCATTTCAGGCAGTCTTTTGTAATGATTCCATTGTGATAGTGATGAAAATCGAACTCCTCAGTCAGCCCTGTTTCCCACACAGTGTTGAGACAGAGTAAACTTGTAGAGGAGTTGCACCATAGCGCACTGTGATCACTTTTTTGTTCCACTTACTCCCTGGAAATACACACGATCGATTCAATCAGTCAGTCCTTCTTCTTTTTTTACACTCATGGTCCATAAAGACAACATAAAACACAACAAATGAGATAAAATAAATAAAATAAAATAAAATACATCCAGGTAACTTTCCCGCAAGGAGAAACTATACCAGTGTCTCCAAAGTACAGACTGCTAACGTGTGATGCCAGGCCTTATATCCATTAAACCAATGATCTCAGAAGTATTGAGTGTGCAAATACATTTATACATAATATTTTGAAATAGGGTATTAAATGCACTGACTCCAGCGGCTGCAAACATTTCACTTGCACTGAACCATCTCAGGCTCTTCAATCAACTCATGGCATCGTGATAAGCTACATAAACTTTGCTTTCCTGTAGTTACAGCTACAGATGTGTCATGTACAGAGATGTGCAGTATGCTCTAAATGGACAACTCTTCACTCTTTCTGTACATGCATTTCATTTCCATACAAAGATGTTTGCTTGTGCACACATAATCTGGCATTGCCTATAAATATGTTGATCATCCGTTATTTCATCTGTGTCCTCCTTGGTTCTACAAATCATGACAGCGCTCTTACAGGCTTTGTATGTAATGTCATGTTCCACAGCATGAGCAGAACATATGTGAAGGAGCTGCTGGAGACCAGCTCTACTAGGTCTACAGACCACAAGATTAGCTATATATAATAATATGGCTCACTAGAATAACTCCAACCATACACCCAGTTTTACAGGCTCTCGACTTCTTTGGCAAATCAGCAACATGAAGCCTAAAAAGAACTGGGAACAAATCTCCACTGCTCTCCCCAAATGAGGCTTGCAGCTTCTTATTGGCATACCAGTAAGCCAGAACTCTCATGATGTATTCTGGCACCCTTCCTCGTCTCAGTTTAACAAATAACTTTCTCTAGGCATCGATAAAACACATAAAAACTTGTGAATTATTTCCTTTATATTTTCTTCAAAGAAAATATACACAAATCAGCGCCATGTTTGGCTTTATAGCATCAGAGGTTATTTTCAGCTGCCCATTTATTCACAAGGGGCTGCTCCACATGATGGATTTGGCAGAATTTTTAATGCCGGATGCCCTTCCTGACTCAACCCCGGAGGGATTTGTGTCTCCTCCTGGGATCTTTCAGTTGTTAGGAAAATGTTTAGACCAGTACACTATGGAGCATTCTACTATGCATATTTATTTGATTCAGTTTTATTTATATAGTGCCAAATGCCAACAAATAGTCGCCTCGAGCTGCTTTAATCTATCCCGCAGAATTCTTTCTAAGACTTCTGACATTATACTAGATACAGCTATTGGCCTGTGATCGTACAGATACAGTACATCCCTGTGTCTGCATCACAGTAAAAGTTAATGTTTGTAGCACTATACCAGCATAGACTGTATATTAAAGATGGACATAGTTTCTAGGAAGGGGTTAAATTGGAATTTGGTACGTCGGGAAACCTTCCTTGATGCAGTTTGGATATGCTTCAAAACAGCTCCCACATTGATTTCTAATAGTATGCATATAATTACTGAATATTTTTTCTGTTTAGTTTACCTGGCTTCTCACTCTTGGAATAGAACATTTCTTTCTACTTGTGGCCACTCTCAAGGCCATTAACTTATACTTATGAGACATCTGTACAGATGATCAAACGACAGAGATGAGAAAGCAAAATAAATGACATTACTTTCTGGTTTGTTGAGTAGCTCCATGGCATTAGATGAAAGGAACGCCGGGCTGCGGCACGTGAAAAATTAACTCGCTCAGCGTTATTATGTATTAAAGTGCCTATCAGATTTAATTACTCATTATTGAAGATACATGGGTGTGCAGCCAGGACAAGCAAGGCAAGATGTGCTTGATGAGTGAAAGCTAAAAACAGACATCAATTAAAATGACAACAAAGTGAAAATGATCTCTCTGCTTGCAGTCTTCTGCCCTCATCTCATCCATGCTATAATTTATTGCTGCACTGAGCCCACAGTTCACCCATCTTTTTGTATTAAGTTTTTTTGGTTAAAAAAAAAATCTAAATGTAATCATTAAATGCTCATAATGTGACAAAAAGAGAATTATTAGCTTTAACCAAGGAGTATTTATGTGAAATCAATTGAAAAATGCATAGTTGGTTAGCTGCAAATGAAGCCCGAACCAAAGCTCTCTGCTGAACCATGAAATTAATCTTTAGTGTAGCTTGGAAGGAACACCTGGCAAAAAGATTGCATTATGTTTCATGTCTACAGTATACCACAAAGATGACTGATAATAGAGTGAGCAGGAGTACCCTGACCTGTCAAATATGTCACTTCTTTCTCCCATCCATACCACCCCCACCACCCCAGTTCAAATATGTAAAGCACAAAAACAAGGAGAAGCTCAGTATTCACTGTGGCTTAGAGTGGATTCATTTGTCATATTAACCAGGGAGAAGTCATCCATCACATTCATCCGGATCACACACTCCGCGGCCCAAAAGATCAGAATCTAATCCCCAGGAAGTCAATCTGACCTCAACCCGACCGTCGAGCCCACCGGGTCAAATTAACAAACACAGCCATCGGCTGCTCTTACCCCCCCGAAGAGGGGTGGCGAGAAACGTGGCCTCTGCCCTGCATTCATAACTGCTTCTCAGCAGGGATCTCAAACGGCTGGAGTCCCAGTTCAGCACTTTCCTCCAGCTTATCTTTTATTCATTATTTTAATTTCACTGGCAGCTTCCAACAGCCTTAGCTCCTTCCGAGGTGAATAAGTGCTTATGATGGTGTCATTAAAAAGTGCAGAAAAACAGTGGCTCCTATTTAAATGACTGCTTGTGGTAACGGCTATGCTGTGAAGAGCACTGGATGATCTATATGGATAAATTGGGCATGAAAATGATAACAGGGAAGGTGACAGCCATGCGCCTTATCTCGGATGAGAGTATACTTTATGTGAAACCCTGAATTAGTGACGATCATTTTGTTTGAAGAGCTCTGTCTTTAACACAATAAACAATCAAGGTTTCTTTGGGTGTCTGAATGAAATGGTATTTCAAATTTGGGAGGCATATGCAAAACAGTGCTGCGTTCGAACAGCAGTTTCCAATGAATAATTTATCAGGATGAACTAGGATGTGATGTGTCTGTAACTTATTATCTAACTTTAGAAAATGTATACCCATGTGAGTAAAAATAATTCTGAAGAGATCTTTGTGTGCATTTCAGTCCCCCCCCCCCCCCGCTACAGTAATCTTCCAGTCAATTTATTTCAGCTTGTCTGTTATCTTTCATCTCGGGTTTTGTGTCACTGTCCAGATATTCTTGTTGCTTGATGTTGATTCTTATTCTTATATTTGTGGAATATTAATCGGTCTTGCTGACAGATTTTGAGATAGAAGAGAGCCAGAGATGCAGAATACAGTAGTAACTTGTCAGTAAGTTGCGGGGAATGGGGAAGCAGTGTGGACGAGACTTCATCAAATAACTCCAATTAACACCGACTGGGATTCTGTTTGTGGCAGTAGCGATGAGTTCAAAAAGGAGCAAACCCGTGTAAACGATACCACTTATAAGTGATATGAGATACAGAAGAGCACTTTATATCACTTATAAGGTTTTTTTTTTTTTTTTGCAAAGTATGTTGAGACACATAGTAGCGTATTTTAATCAGCTGAGAGTCCATCATTCTGCAGATGGACACCAAATCCAGGTGGTAATCATTCTGCTATGCAGCCTTGGTGATCTCTAGGTGATAATGAAGTAGTTCTCACTAGGGATGCCAGCAAAACCAATATGATACCTTTCAATACCATAATTCTGAAATCACAGCATTCTAGTGAAGCATATTATGTACTTTTTTGTCTACCGTAGGTACTGTAGGCAGTACCTATGGTAGGCGAATACTGCCCCACTCAGTTCTTCCTGAACTGAGTATCGCAGCTACCGCATTAGCTCTACCCCGACCCGTTGATAATGAAAGCATTAAGGTTCGGGGATTACTGATTTACTAAAGGCAATATGTAAATGATGCTTTCATGCTTTTCACATCAAGGGAGGAAATACTTTCAATTTTGTAAACCACCTAAAAGACCAGCATCCAAATCTATTCAAAAAAATTCAAGATGAATGAGCTTCAGTTCAACATCCAGCAACATCAAAAGCTTTATCCTTCTCATGCTAGCCTGAAATTACCTTTATTTGAGACAGCTGCCATTGCTGTTGCAAAATCAGCTATGTTACATAGGCTAAAATGTTTGCAATGGCTAACACTAAATAGTGTATATTTAAGTACATGGGATAATTAAGAATTGTGTATTTCTACTGGTAATGGTTCCAACTACTAAATTTCTGTTATGCCTTGTTCTCTCTTTGCTGCTCCCTAGAATATTGGCCCTCCAGCTGTTAACAGATCTCCAACGGATAACAAGGACCACTTTTGCCAACTGCAGTGGTGGTGGAGTTCAGCAAACCAGGGGTCAAAAGACTCAACTGACTGATTAATGGCCAATGAGCCATTAGGAAAACACAAGATGACTAGGGCTAGCCAGTTATCAGCGAGTTAGTGAAAGGAATGTGCAGACGGTGTTGTTTTTAGATGAATGAAAAAATAAAAATGCTAAAATAGGACGCCAGATACATCAGGCGGACGATAATGCACCCCGGTGGCCTGCTCAAGCAAACTCTATGTGTGAATCACACCGAGTGTAAGAAGACTAGCTGTTTTGAGGATTTTTAAAAGATGAACCCGTCAAGTATTTTTATCCCACGTCTGGAATTTTAAACTGTCAGTAACGTGAGTTGAAAACACAGGCTGTAACATGTACAGGTTATCGTGCACCATCAGAATCTCAGCAACACGCCTGTTTTCTTAGAGGGTGGATTTAAAGAGTAACTCATAAACAATGCAACACAGAAATGGAATGTGTCAACATGCAATAACACTTTTTTTTTTAAACTTGAAACACTGAAAACAACTGCAAGATGCTTGAAGTTGTCCCTTTTACCTAATCTGACCTCTTCTTCCAGACAACCAACTTTTCATTTGTTCAACACTCCCACTGACACCTGGTCCTGCTCACCTCCTTGTTCTCTTTATGAGACCTGACAGGCAAACTCTCTACATGTGGACCAAAGTTCATTCTACTGTTAATCTTCCTTTCTGACAAGAAACAGACAGACCAGAGGAAAAGGAGTTGGTAATTAATCCAATGGGAATGTTTACCGTTTCCGGTGGAATACCTCTCAACCCACAGAGCGGCATAAACGTCTCTGATCCCTATTGGCTCACAGGAAAATTAAGGGGAAACCATATATTCAGTCAGTAACACTTGTATAAGAAAAAAGAAGCCAAATGTTGTGGGTAAGACTGTCAAGACTAAATTTAGATGTAAAACAATACTGCAGTTTTATTTTTCCACCCTCAGTTTCTTGCCCAGTGACCCTGTTAACCATCACATCTGTAAATGTTATTTTATCCTCTGGAATCACGCTATACTTCAAAAGGGTAATCCACTACTAAAATGGGACTTTATAGAGCAGCTTTGCATACATAAATATATTTAAGGTTTTGGTTTACGCTCAGTGGAACTTGGTGAGAGTCTGAGCTGAGAAATTTAAGGATCTATGTGAAAGTCCTCGTAATGTTTTTTCCCAAAAGAAGGCATGAACTTTGAAAGTTCCTGGGAAGCCATTCTGAATCCTTTCAGCATGTGACATGAGCTGAAACAAGTAGTTTTAAAGGAAAGTTTCTGGGCAAATAGACATTCACGGTTCCCTAATGATTAAGGATCAGGGGATGAGTTCCTAACAAAATACATTTAATTAGCAATTCATAGTAATATAATAAATAGTAGAGTGTGCTCAAAGTTGCAACCCAGCACTGTTGTCCAATCCCTCGATTCCCCAGCTGTATTCATCGAAGAAGTTAGCCTGACCCAGAGACACAATAGTCATGAGTGGAAAATACACCTGAAAAAATATCCTGAAAAATTGCATTCTCATCTGCATCAGCAAACATATAAATATTGTATCTGCTAAACAAAGCATTTAAGCATTGTCATTATGAGTGCAGCCTTTCCCCGACTCCATAAAGTGAAGCTATGTTTTCATCTCACATTGCACGTCTACAGGCTCAATCAATATATCGACTGAGGTTATTATATACAGTATATTGGAGTTATCCGAGAAGGAGAAATTAGAGGGTCATTGCTTATTAAGTTGTCAGGGATGTATTTTACCATCTTAAGGTGAAGACACTTAACTCTGCACCACTATCAATGTAGTCTGAGCTGCTTTGCTGGACAAACTATGCAGTGGCATTTCTAAATTACCCCTCTTTTTTTCTTTTTATATATATATTTTTTTATAAACAATGTTTGTAAAATCCTGCTGTTACAAAGATTCCAGGAGCAACTCAACATAATCAGAGAAAATTCAGCCTCTCAGACACGACTTGGACACTCTTGACACCCAGCAAGGCACCGTCTCCACTCAGTAAATTGGAGTCAGACAAGTTTTCATCTGCGACTATATGTGATGATGAGGCGAAGCACCACAGGCTGTGATGTGTTCCGAGAAGCTTCCCATTTTATCTCTAAGTCCCTGATTTCCAAATGTTCTCAAGGAGACGTATATAGTAATCCTATGCAGTAGTGTTTCACACCTAGTTAGCAGTCAGAGCTGCTGAAGTGTGCTGAGAGTCTTGCCAGATATGGATATGTGCATGGTTTGAGTGTTAGCCTATGACTGCCAAGGAAATGTGTGAATTAACAAAACGTAGGCTATTACCAAGTCGGTTGGCTCCCTCGCTTGGGAGCAGGTCTGCTGCAAACAGTTTTAAGGAGGCTACTCGAGGGCATCCCGGTGGATCCATATTAAATTGGCCTGTAAGTTTTCAGCTTATAAGTGTGGTGTGCTTTATTTTCTTCCTGCTGCATTATACAAATGACTCCACAATAATGAAGGCTTGGACAGGTTTAACAGACAGGCAGGCAGGTTAATTTTCCAAATTAAAGGTGAGCATTAAGAGGTCTCCTTTTAATAGCTAGGCTTAATTCCACGGTATATTTTAATTTATAATGCTGCCAATATGTTTCACCTCTAGCAGAAGGATTACTTACACTTTAATTTGAGTGTCAGGTAAATCACGGTAATACATCTGTCCTGTTCTCCTTCCTCCTGGAAGTAGATTATATATACACAATTCTACCTGCTTGGCCACATCCTGATAAATTGCAGCGGGGTGAGGGATGCTCTAACTACAACAGCGCATCCATCTTGCAAAGTATAACAATTTCTCTGCTACACCAAAGGTTCATATTGGCAGCAGCTGCCGGCACAGATATAAAACTCCAGCTCCAAATTAACTTGGCAGGGATAATCCCACAAAAATGATAGCTACAGCGATGGAAATAACATCTGTACAAATTCCTTGTGACCCAAGCCATGTCTGTGTCCTCACTGCCAAAAATTGTTAAAAATGTATAGCCCCGCAGGTACGTCTGACACTTCAGCTGGACATTTCAGACCTGTCTGGTAAACGGAACTCAATGTTGGCCTTTCATCTGAGCCAGACCTGCAGCCAAATGGCACATGCATGTTAAGATGCAGCCTCTTCTTTGGGTTAAATAAGCCCCGGAGCTGTTGCTGTTGGTAATTACAACTTTAACCTTGTGTTAAAATACATTGCAAGTAATACAGAGTAAAACGACACTGAAATCTATACAGGTCGGCGATGGGAGCAAAGAGCTTTCAGCATAGCACAGTTATTAAAAACAATCTCAGATGAGTCATTCTTAGTAGGTGAGAAATGACTGGGACACTGAAAGGTTTCCCAGTTGCTCATCAGAAAAGAGTAGCCACGGGTAATTGGAAAATCAACACATCTATCTGTGGTGCTACTTTGTTGAGGTGCCCACAGGTGTGTGTGCACGGGCCCATTAGAGTGACATCTGGAAGATAGATACTGGAGTCACACACACAGAGAATTGCTGGGTCTTTCTGCTACCCTGCAACCTCCACGGCAACACATCAAAGCTTCACGCTTTCTCTCTCTTGCTCTCTCACAAATAGGTTAAAAATGTGTCAAAAACTTGTTTAAAACTGAAAATTATATAGTAATTTATTTGGTCAATAACAAACTGAATTCATGTTTTTATATCCCAATTTTGAGCCAGGCTCATCAGAAATGATCAGTCATGAAGACGGGAGAACTCTCCTGAAGAAATTATGAGAACGCTTGTGTAAGAGAGTTCAATCTGTTTTTAAGAATAAAGGTAGTCATCCCAAATATTGACTTTCCTGCTTGTTAGAATTGTACAAACCTTATATGCTGTATTTCCATGTACGCTTGCACGTTTCGATAAAAGTGTGCACCTGTTTCCCATTTTCCCAGCAAAATATAAAGAAATGAGGCGTAGCTCGAGAGCGTTTGCACAGTACTGTATTTTATATATCCATGAGTATTTTTCGAAAAACACACTCTAACACTACTTATTTAAATATCATATTAGACATTCCGGTTGTGCAAACCTTTGTTGTTCAATTATTTCTTAATTATCTAAATTTAATTGTCTCCCTTTTCAGCCTCTTTTCTGTTTTTCTTGATTTTTTTTCCTTAAGGTTTTTTGAGTTATTAACCAAACAAAAACAGTTGAAATCAGACAACTTCTTTTTGAATATTTAGTAAAAAACAAAAATAAATAAATAAATAAACTATACATTAAATAAATAAGATGTATATTGTGAATGTGGATATTTGCATAATTGCAAATAGTCTTCTCTGCACACTTCATCCCTTCGTGCCACAGTCCCATAAATCACACTAGTAGCTGCTGGGGGGGGTTTCTCACTCGCCAAAATCCATCTACATGGCACAACTGGATACAGATGGTGAGGGAAATAAAAGGCAGTTCAGCTTCCCATGCATCATTAATACAAGCAATGACCCCCAGCTTGGCAGTGTCACGCAACCGTAAGCTGCCAGACACACTCAGCACCTCAAAGTCCCAGTGAGATATCACAGTTACACACTCTTTATGTTATTGCAGAAATATGTGTCACAATGATCATTTCAGCACACATTAAAATTCACATGCTATCGGAAAACATGTTTGTTTTCATGTGAAAACGGTTGTTTTCAAGCTGTGTCCTTTATTTCCCTTTTCGGTCATTTTTCCACTTATCAACACATATAGCAGCTCGTAATCTCTTTTTCTTTTTTCTTTTAAATTTGCACTGAGTCAGAGACAAACCGCTGTTTGCCCAGAAAACCACTGCGGCTCCTGAGTTTACACCAAAGGGAAGATGAAGCATGCAACTTGCCATTAAACTTCCCATTGTTTACGAGAGCCAAAACATTTTCCATGCAAGTCATTCACTTGATAAAGCAGATGAATGTCTGTCAGCATGGTAGTTTAATCACTGGACGCTCAGCAGTGACAAACAGCCTCAGACCGCTACTTCGTACAGACAACATCTTCCGGAGTGGTTGCTCCTCCACGGCCACATAAATCCTCTCCACTGATCCACTAGTCTCATCAGGAATACATAACGCGACTTCATTGGAGGATCCATCCATCACCGGATGCCCTGCATGCACCATTATTTTCAAAGTCCAACTCCCACAGTCAAACACAGCCAGAATGCAGCCGGATACTGTTTCTAGTACAGATCATTCAGTCTTACACTGAGGCCCACTGTCACTTAGACGCACGCTTACAAAAACAACAGTCTGTTTATGAAAATTTACAAAGGCAACAAAGGGTTCCCTGTGACAGGCGAGAAGCTAAAGATGGCATCTTTAAGCGCTGACGTCTTTTGATAGGCCGCTTGAATGGCCTAAGACTTTTAAATAGACATAGAGAACAACACAGCATCTGACAGCCAGTTTGTTTATGGTGATGCAACGACTCTTCTGCATGCTGATGAGGTAGATGTAAATATCCACTGAAATCTGTAAGATGTGCAGCCTTATTATTAATTCCTAATGAACTGATGAGTCAGAAACTTTGTTCAAACATTCAAAAATATTCAGTTTCAAATAAGAGAAAATCCTTGAAAACAAAGTAAAGCGAGGGTGAAAGTTTTTATTTGATAAGTAATATAAATCAATATATTTATTAGGAATGTTGGCAATTTTCTGTTGATTATTTGGGTTTCAACACTAACCAGAAATCTCTAAACAAAGTGGGTGTCTCACCCGCAGAGATTAGCTTTCAAGACAGGCCCCGCTCTGTGGCCGTGAGCACAGTTTATGAATGCACGTTGCAGGAACACAAGTATTATAGGGTTTTTCCACTGTGGTGGAGTTAGTCACACCTAACCATGCCGTGAACAACTGTAAGCAACTGAGACGCCCTGGCTCAGTACAAGTGTTCACCTCGATGTGTTGTGATGTGAAAGTTGCAAACAGTGAGGACCCAGCCACGTGCGAACCTCTTCATCTCGCTGTGGCTGTTTCGTTTTATGCAATTGTCCCACACAATATTTAAAAGTCAGGCGCTGACCAAATAGTGCAGAATCTGCACTACATGGCATTTCCGATAACAGCAACCGCATCCCAGCAGTAAAAGAAAAGCAGGAAAGCTTCAGCGTGCATCAACGGTAACACAGCAGAGCTCCAGTGACTCTGAAAGTGTCTCGTCTGAAAAAGACATCGAGAAAAAAGAGACAGAGAACTAAAAGTAAATCACATGCATTTAAGCAGAAGTGATTACTAAACATGAAACCTTTAGAAACCCATGTTTCGTTGACAACACAGCTTAACAAGAACAGATGTCATGTGCGGGTGGCTGGTGGTCATATTGCTGAAGCCTGATTACATACTTGATCTACAGTATGCAACATGCGGCCAGAGCTCAAGAAACAAAACAAAAAAACAAAAATCACAGAGGGTTGGTGAAAAAGACAGGCAGGGAGGCTTCAAAACTTTGCAGACTGTTTTTGTCCCAATATGCACCATTGAGCAGGTCCACAGTAGTGTGGCTTAGTGTCCCATATTAGGAAAATATTATGAAATTAGTTCATATGGTTTGGAGGGTTGAGGGGCCCTGTTTATCAGCCCCTAATGCACACTTGATGCAATGCATCCTGTAGCAGTTGCTGAATTAAAAAACCCTTAAAGAGAGGTCAGCTTCACTTGTGAAATAGTGCTGCTACAGGCTGACAATGGACACGGTAGAGAGAAAAAAGGGGTGTCCGAGTTATCAGAGCAGGACTGGAATGCGTGAATCCCTGGGAAAAAGAAAGATGTGTGTTCAGTGTCTAAAGCGCGGATCAGTGCTGTGGTGTGGGGTGCATTTTTGAGGAAGCCAAGTGAGGCAATAACCCTAAACCACTGGATTACATTTTACACATTACATACAGATGTGAACATGGCATGTAATATACCGGATGAAGGAGTTTACCGGCACCGCGTGCTCTCTTTCATCGTGAATATAAAAGGAGCATTTATTCCTAATGCAATTGGGGCATGTTTAAGTTTTCACCTTTACTTACAAACCCTGTTTTACCTGCCTGATATTGTGTGCCCTTTCTTATCATCTAAAACTAGATCAAATGTTCAGTGCCCAGCATAACAGACTAACAACAGTAACAAGTCCGCACAGGCTGTAACCAGCCACAATCTATCCGGCATTCAGAGAGGTGCTCTTTCAGTGCATTTTACAGAGGAGCCCTCCGTAAGGAGTGAGAAAAATAACAGCAAGAGCAGAGAAGAATTACTGAAACTATTCGTCGGGTTGTTGTTATTAAAAATAACTACTGAACTCTGAAAAAAAAAAAGGGGAAACTTGGCTTCCCTTGGCCAAAAAGAAAATACCACCGGCACTAGTTGGAGGCTTTTGGGATGAGACGCAGGGGCTCTGGGACACTCTGTTGCCCCATCTGGTGCAAAATGTCCCGGACGAGCTCTTGTTCTCACAGAAAACAAAGAAATGTGGGGCAAAAGAAAGCTGGCAGGAAGACAGGCCATGTAGCACAGTGTTTATTATTACTTCTGCTTTCTAGTTCATTTTGATAAATCATGACACCACCGAGGCCTCAATAGAATATGAATGCATTTCGAGATTTATGGACTGCATTATCCCCATGAAAATCACACCTAAATTAAAACTGTGCGAACAAACAAAAGCACCGGCGTGGTAAATATGTGTGCCACTAAATGCACGATTCACATGAAAGTCCACACTTGGATTTCACGTCTCTCTGCTTATAAAAGCCGCTCCACTGCACAAAACACTTGGTTCATCTTGTGAGCTTGCACTAATCCGGTGTGTAATTCCGCATTCGTCCAAACATTGGGATACGTTTCATCACTGTCAGTTTCTAATGACCTTAAATCCATGACTTAAAAGAGCGCAGCCCTTTGCATATTTTCTTCTAAATTCTCTACGGTATTTATGATGCTAAAGGTCACTTTAACTGAATTCCTAGAGATTGCAGCTGCTGTTTCTATTGTATCCCCTTCCCTTGAGAAAATCACAACAAACTTAGATTAGCGTTGCCTCTTTGTTGAACTTGCAATATGTAAGTGTCTACAGCTGCGTCCTAGTTCATAAAAAACATTCTTGGATATATAATTAAAGTTAGCCCTTTCCATTTGCTCAACAGCATGCTTACTTTTGAATTCATTAAGAAAAAAAAGTCATTAGCATAAAGAAACTCTGCTTAAACAGCTTAAGCTTGTTATTTACGTTTGTGTGATCTACGCATAAATCTCATATCAACTTAAATTAACTCTGTCCCTTTTGGAAGATTCATGGTGAAAGTAGAGGCCGTTGGAGCCAGGCAACATTTATTATTCATGGACTAAACGGCGGGTTGATAAACAAAGGAAAACACGCAACTTGAGAGTGTGTAACCACTGCAGTGAACAAAGATAGGTCAGAAAAATGGAACTGCAAAGTTCAGCACAGTCTTGGATCCATATGCAACTCCCACTTCATAACAAGCAGAAAAATCGTTTCCATCAAGTCTATACCATAGCTCCTATAAATAAGCTATAGGCTTATTATGGTTTGGAGGTGACAAATTTTAAGCCTCGCTAATAAACTAATAAATTAGGCCAAAAATTAGGAAATCTCTGGTGAGGAAAAGTATACTGAGGTCATAAATCAAGAGAGAAATGGGGTTATTTTCTCACTTCTGGTTTTTTTTGTCTTCTTCTGCTGATCATGAGAAAGCATGCATTCCCCATCATTTTTCAGAGCCTAAGGCATCTTTTATATACAGTCTGTGGTCTGTAAAATTCATATGCATTTTTCTGCTGAAGTGATGTTTAACATCAAAACTGATCTTATCCCTTCTATGGAAGAAACATCATCTTCGGGACACTGAGAGAAAAAAAAACAGTGTTTGAAGCTCCTAATCCTGCTGTGATCACATTTACATGTAATCAAAGTCTCATTGAACAAAAATTTGTCTTTTCATACTTGACAGAAATATCCATTCGTGGCTCTGCTTCTTCAAGTTGAAAATGAATACTTCATCAACCCGGTACGAAGAGCGACGTTAACGCTACACCGGTCAGCCAGAAGTTTGATGTGATAGCTCAACTTGCGCTGGCCAGGGTAATTCATCAAAGTGCTTCAGTCGCTGCACAGAAATCTGTTGCGGGAGAGATGAAAAGAGCTCAAACAAAACAAAGAGCCTGCTAGAGGCCACGCACGCTACACCCAGCCGAGGCATTTAAATCATTTTAATCATCCATCCCACTCACTGTATAATAATATATTGCAGTGAGAAAGAGAATCCCCACCACACTTACGCCTACAACTCGGTTTCCCACACAGACTCTGTCAACTTGCAAACAGCTACACACCCTGGCACAGCCACACACACACACACAACACAACACACACACCACACACTGTGTATGTCTTGCCACACCATTTAAACAGCGTGACTATGAAATATAAGCTTCAAAACTAAGTGCTCTTTGTGGATGATAGTAATTATTAATTTCATAATTGTTGTTGTTTTGTTTTTGAATGAGTGATTATTAGTGTAGTCGGTGAAATGTAATTTTGAAAAAGATGACGTCTTCGCATTGCTTGCAGAGTTAACTGCCCTTAACCCACAAATATGAGATGCACAGTGATGCAAATCATTTGAGCTAAGCACTATAGGATGCTTGGCATTTCTGCTTGATAAATGTCTCAGCTCTTTAAACACTTCATTAAATTCCTGGCTTCATCTAATCAATGAACTGCTCCAGCACCAGTGCTCTTGACAGATTTCCCATCACCTCTGCATTGTCCTGCCATTTAAGTGCTTTTTCTCCAATTAAGTTTCCTCAGTGTTTAAGACCACTGCAGTCAGTGTGCTACCATGTGCTCAATTAAAAGCTCAGTTACAGTAATTAAAACCCCTTGTAGTAGCCACTGTGCACATTAACTTAACCAAGCTGAAAGTTAAGGGAGAAGGGGGATAAAGTGATGTGATTCACACTGAGGGGCAAGTCGCAGTCATTAACCAAGCACATTGCATAACTCCATATAGCAACAGCATACTCTAATCCAAATTTCTACCTTCTGCAAATTGTTTCAGCCAGTTAAAGATAAATTCGCAGGGCAGGTGCTTTCAGATCTTTAACACATATCCTTCCTGACATATATTAAAGCGGACTATAAGGCGCGCCTTTACGCGCAATCTCAAAAAGATGCCATCTGCCTTCCAAACACCCCCAGTCACACTGGCTTCGCCGACGGCATCAGTGGTCGCTTTGGTGTTGTTGGACAAAGAGAGGACCGCTCCGTCCCTCCAGAGGCTTCCCCTGCTCTCATTGGTCAGCAGGAAATCCTTTTGTTTTGGCTCTCATGGTTGAAAATCCTGCATCTCATCAATGGAAGCCAAAATTTCCCGCAGGAATTGTGACCAAAAACCTCACGCTGGATAGTTTAGAATAAACTTCAATTCACTTGAATAGATTTCCTCCATAGTTTTGAAAATAATCTCGCCGATGTTCCCTCACGACAAGCGCTCTCGTTGTTAACTCTGAGCGCTGCAGGAGAAGAAAAACGAGTCAAATCTTACATTAGATTAGAATACATAGTGACCCATTCATTCCCTATACGGAAAGCGGACGCCTCTACGCTGAAAGGAGCCTGTTATACTGGTGATGTCTCCGGTCGTAGCTATACAGGGCGCACACACATTCAAATCAGCCATAAACTTTTCCATTTCTGCACCCACTCCCGTCTGACACACAGCCAGAAAACCGAGGGCATGAACTGTTTTTGAACTGGCGCAGACAACAGGTTTCACAGAAGAAAAAAAGAAAAAAGAAATAAATTCATGCGCGATCAAGAAAGCTCCAGGTTAAACAGCCCTTAGAAAATAGCAGGCTACTGTGTGAAATATAACCTACCATGAGTTTCTTTATTGGAGCCGGCAGCGCACACACGTCCGGTCGGATCAAACAACTTCTCATTGCCGGCTCATATTTCCTGGTCAGTGGTCACGGGATTTAAAAGCATTTGTAAATCCGTGGCTATTGTTTCCTCTCCTTTTTTCCTCCCTCTCCACGGGCGGCTACATGAGAACAGTTAAAGCATGCCAGCCAGGTTGTGTGACAGTTCGCTTCTGCTGCTTCTCTCAGGCTCCAGACGCGAACAGTGGGAGTCAGTCTCTCTCTCTCGTCCTCGCTCTCCCCCTCTGCTGTGGTGTGATGCAAGGGTGAGGGGTCAAACGGATGGCACACGGGTGTCTTAAGAAGAACTGTAGTAATCAGTGGCAGCTCTAGAGTCTGTTGGGGCCCTAGGCAAAAATTCACAGTAAGGGAGCCCCTCCAACCAGCATTCATCACTATTACATGTATATTATAAATAATCTGAAATCAATGAATGAAAAAAAAATTATTTCAAAAGCTGGCATTACTATTGTTTTCAACATATAAATATAAAAAACTTCCATCCATTTTCTTCCACTAACTTGCAGGGGGGCTGGAGCCTATCCCAGCTGCCATAGGACCAAAGGCAGGGGTGCACCCTGGACAGGTTGCCTGCCTGTTGTAGGGCTAATACAGAGAGCGAGACAACCCATTCACACCTTTGGGCAGTTTAGATTCACCAACTAACCTCACCCCACTAACTGCATGTCTGGACTGTCCGAGGAAGCTGGAGTACCCAGAGAGAACCCACACAGGCACAGTTAGAACATGCAAACTTCATACAGAAAGGTCACAGCCAGATGGTGGATTCAAACCCAGGACCTTCTTCCTGTGAGGCAACAGTATTAACCACCGCGCCAATGTGCTGCCTTATAAACAGCTTGTAATTTAAAAATAAAAATATGAACAATTTAAAAAAAATAACAGAACTATTATAAACCTAATTCATTAAATAACTTACTCTAGAAATGGCAGAGGTGGTTCTGTGGTGTTGTGGTTAACACTGCAGGGATCTTTGCCTTACATGCTAAAGATCCACGGTCCATTTGCATCCGAAATGATCTTATCCGCTGGAAATGGCAGACCCAAGACCCCAAGACCACGCTGACTGGTTATGAAGTGTTAATACTGTAAGTACTAGCTTTTTAATTTCAGTCCTAGTGTCCCAAATCTGGCTATTTAAGTAAACTAATGTCAGACATCAAAATAAATAAAAGAAATAATGTGATGCTAGAGTGCTTCTCCCCACACTTAAGGCTAGACTAGCAGCATTTAATTATTTAGTGTTATATTTAATCGTTATTATATAACAAGAGTTAGTGGAGTCAGGTGGAGCCTTAGGCAAAAACAGGGGGCCCCTCTACCCGGGTTCATCACCATTATAAATGATATGACATAAACAAAAAACTGTGACATCTTTTTTTTTTCTTCAAAAGTTCACTTTACTGTTATTTTCAAAACATAAATGTAAAATTTTAAAATTGAATCAAAAATATAAATATAAATATGAATAACAATACAAACAATTAGTTAAATAGCTTACTCTAGAAATGGCAGAAGTGTTTTTATGCAGTAATTAAGACATTTCGCTTCCACAACAACGATCGCCGGGTTGATAATGGGAGGAGACACAAGCATCCAGTGTAAAATATGTGACACATGGATCCACCTCCTGTGGTGACCCTTGGGAAATAAGGGAGCATCTGAAATTGCCTTCAACACTAGAAATGGCTGAGACCATATATGCTTTGACAGCAATGCCCAAGACCACACTGACCAGTTATAAAGTGTCAAAACTCTAAATATTAGCTTCTTCGTTCTTTCGGCGCCACTGCTCATGTCCCAAATCTGACTTCTAGCAGCGTGCACATCCAACAGAACTGGTCATACTTGGCTGCTCTGCTAGCTAGCTTCTAATAATGCATTGTTTCTTCTTCACTCATCTCTTTTCACTGTCTGTGTGTTTATACACCACTGCTGCGTTTAATCATTAATCATTCTTTTTCCCCTCACCGCTCGCGACAGATGGCTTCCCCTCCCCGAGCCTGGTTCTGCCGGAGGTTTCTTCCTGTTAAAAGAGAGTTTTTCTTCCCACTGTTGCCAAGTGCTTGCTCATAGGGGGGTCGTGCGATTGTTGGGGTTTCTTTCAAATATTGTGGAGTCTTTACCTTACAATATAAAGTGCCTCGAGATGACTGCCGTTGTGAATTGAATTGAGATTGAGCTAATGTTAAATATCAAAGTAAACAAAAGAAATAATGTGACACCAGAGGAAGTTACTGTATCTTATTCAAGGGTGTCTCCCCAACAGTTACTTATCTAGCAGGAGGTAAATGGTCTGGGACTAATTTATCACCTTTCTTCTCCTTCACCTTCAGGCACTCATAACACTTTCTACTGCAAGTCTCATTCACGCAGTCATTCATAGAGCGCATTTATCGTACGTATGCCTAAGCCTTTTATCTAACATTCCCTCGTACACTCACACTGGATGCATCAAGGGCAACGACACATGTAGACCGGAGGAGCGATCCACCGGCCTTCCAATTGTTAGTCAACCAACTTTGCCACCTGAGCCACAGCTGCCCCTAGATCAGGTCACTACTGTTATTGCCAACTTTGCACATTACCACTGCTATAGTTTAAGGTTTGTCAGCTCTCAGAGGCCCCCGCACTGGCCTGAGGCCCCAAGCAGAAAAAATATCATCTGCTAGAATATAACAAGAGTAAATATTCTAAAGCATTGTAAAATACACATTTATACCAATATATGTGTTTAAATGGTCAGCTTATAGAAAAAGATTAAAAACTAATACAAGAAAAACAGAACAGATGTGCTCACCTTAAATTCTGCAGTCACACAGAGCAGGCTGTTCTTTTTGTTGTTGTTGTTGTTTTTTCCATCAGGAAGGTGCCAGCGCCATGCTAATTCTGTTTTGGTGCTTTTTACAAACTGGATTTCGACAGGTTTTAGAACAGAAGTGTTACGAAGCCGATGATGTGCTTGACTTTTGCAGAGAAAAACATTTCGCTATTGCTGATGAATAATGAAGGTTATGCAGAAGAGCCAAAAATATGCAGTTCCTGGAATTCCCACTTGAGGCGGGATCCAAAAGCAAGTCAATCCCCACAGGCTCCCAATGTGAAAAGACCCAAATACACAGCATCTTTACTGCCTGGCATTGCAAAACCATTTTGTTCTCTGTAGTTAATTTAGCCCTCTTTGATTACAGTGTGATTTGTTTTTGTTTTTGTTTTCATTTATTTATGTAATAGCTTAAACCTTATTCTCTGAAAGCTATTCGTGAAGTACAGTATGGCCACTTTGAGTGAAAATGTGGAGTTCTGTTTTGTTAAGCATTCAGTTGTACTAGAGGAGACTGGACAGCTGTTTTCACATGAACTAAAATATTGAGCAAATCAGGTCAGAATATTGTCCAATGTCATCCATTCTGATGTGAGACATTCTCGACAACAAATGAAACTATTCTGTTTCATTTAGGGAAAAGAGATGCCTGAGTAGAGCATGCAGGAAGCTGAACATGGTACAACCCAGCACTGAATTTACCATACTACCCGCAATGTTCTGGTACACTAATGTGGAAAAAAACATGGATATGGCCAAAATGCCAGCCTCCAAGTCACAGTAACTGGAAGTCCATAGACTGTCAGTCTATGATTTTTGACACCAGCACTAGTCAATGTTGGGAGGAAATTTGTGGTACCAGTTTTAGGTTCGGTAAGGTACAGTACTAGTACCAGCACTGTATCTGCAGAAAAGGGCAGACTGATTTTTTTTTCTATTTTTCTTATTCTATACAAACACAATGGAAGCAAATGGGATTTCTATTGTGGTCCACACAGCAGGCCTACTGAGAGACTGCACTGATAAAAAATTTAAGGCCTGTTCCTGTCTCTTTATACAGCCACCTATAAACCAAAATCTCACAAATAAAAACAGGTTCTAGAGAAAATATGAAAGCACATGCTTGTTACAGTGTTTAAATATTTCATGGGTATAAACGATGACAAAAAGTACTGAGAAACTGATTGCACAAATGTTTTCTTTTAATGAGATTTCATGAAATATTATTGTAGTAAAAAAATAATAGAATAGGAATAGTAATCATAGTAGTGAAAGCAATACTCCATAAACCTGCTAATGCTCAAGTCTTCATTGGACTGCTGTGTTCTTCAGAGAGAGGGGTGACAGTGTTTGAAATGGGATGCCTTTAAACAACAGCATTCAGTTTGCCTCTGAGACAAATGAATGCAGCATAATGCACTGCACTTACATTAAAAAGCAAAGGCCAGCAGTGGCACATTCATGTCTATGATTTTTTTTTTTTCCTGTTGGTGTTTCAACAGCAAACACACATTCTTACATGGTGAAGGCCAACGGGGAGATGCAATCTCAGCCAGAGATGTGGGAGATGATTCATCGTGACGCATCTGGACGATTCAAAGCTAAACGGGTAATAGCTTGACTGTGGTGACCATGTAGCACATGGACACAATTTTGTGTGAGTGTGTGTGTGTGTGTGTGTGTGTGTGTGTGTGTGTGTGTGTGTGTGTGTGTGTGTGTG
>JAVDPK010001473.1:230988-279172 GCA_034780415.1 Cichlasoma orientale
TGTGTGTGTGTGTGTGTGTGTGTGTGTGTGTGTGTGTGTGTGTGTGTGTGTGTGTGTGTGTGTGTGTGTATGTGTTGGGGGGCAGTTAAGAGCAATCTCAGCTGGTAAATGTGTTGTCTCATATGATGTTTCGAGGATGTTGCCGCAATTCTGTAACTGCTGTCACTGAGTCAGCAATCACCGTCATCATCACAATCATTGCAGTGGTTACCACCGAGCCTTCAGATGTAGTCTCCCTCATGCTGGTTTCACAAGCCTGCAATGTCCATTATTGCTAATGTACAGTGTGCCCAACAGGCATTATAGATTTCATCTTCTTGCAATGTGAATTTTTATGTCTGGTGGCTATATCTCACTCATGGATGATATTAATGTAATCCACTACTGAGCCCAACATGATGATGATGATGATGATGATGATGATAAGGTGGTAAAGCCTGTTTTTTTTTCTTCAGAAAGTCATCCAGAGCACATGAGTCACCCTGCCTACATTGTGCTCCACGTTCGCAGTCAGACATGCCTTTCAGCAGCAGCCTGTCTCAGCCTCCACTTCTGTTTAAGCCTGCTGGAAATGAGAGAAAAAAGAAAAAGATGCAAAAAAAAAAAAAAAAAAAAAAAGCTCCTGGTTTTTGTTTGTTTTACCTTCCTGTGTGGTTTTACCTTAGAACGATTGCATTCCTGAGTTTATTTTGTGCGTTGCGTCACATGCAACATTGAGGACGGGGCAAAATATGCGAGTTCATTTGCAGGCACGCGCATCAGCTTTTTCACCTTCGAGCCAATTCAAGTAATGAATGGTAAGGTATTCGTAACAGAACCTCAGGTAATTCAGTTTGTCTGTGGCATTCAATTTGTTGTTTCATCACACACATTCCAGGGTTGCTTTCTTAAAATATGGCTCGCCAGAGATCAAAGTCCTAATTTTTGGCAGTGTTGCTAGAAACGACTACTCCTTTTACAGGCATTAACGCATCACTGTAATATTCAATCATCGGTGGTGCAGTGCAAAGCAGTATCTTTAAACCTTCAAATTTGATCAAAGGGCCACAAAATATTCCGTGAATTAAAGTTAAGTTGTCGTCATGTGCTTTCAAAATTGGAGCTGAGCTATATCAAATTGAAAAGCGTCTTTTTTGTACTTTAGTCAAATATAACTTGGGTGGGTTCTTTTCATCTGTTTCAGGTGTGCAACATTTCCGTCTCTGTCTCACTTGGATTGAGATGAGAACATTGCTTCCATGCCAATTTAACTAAACTCAACAAAGAGTCTCTGAACAGAGCGAGACGGTTCACTGTTCTTCTGCTAAATATCTACCGTTGAGTATTTTTATGACCCGCAGCACTACCAAATCTAACATGGTCTCTTTTGTATTCTGCTTAATAGGAAGAGTTTAATTTGTTGCAAAGAACTCAGCAGGACAGTCAGATGGGACTAGAAGCAGCAGTTTTTGCACAAGCCTGTTGTTGAGAGGGGGTGGAAAAGATGTCTGATAAATTCATGTGGATTTCTAAGGGGAGGATAAATGCTGACCTCATGTTTAAATGATTGGGTTTCCATTGAATACAGTATGTTTCCAGTATTTTTGGCCACGAAAAGGGGGGTGAACTGTGTTTATTTTGTCCTCTGTGAAGATGTGTTTGTTGCTAAGTCTGGTTTTAACTCCCAGGAGCTCAGGCAACTGCTTCCATGCAGTTCTTTCCAGCACATTACTCATCTCTTTCATTTCATGTTGTGTGAGTGAAGGCTGAGCAGTGATTACAGCCTGACCCTGATGATATTTGTACGCTGTTCAGCACTAATATGAGGACTAAACAAAGACCACGGGATGCAATTTCAACGATAGAATAATGGCTTTATTACTCCTCTGCGACTGCCGTGCCCCGAGGCATTATGTTTTCAAGTCGTTAGTCGTATTCACATGAAGGCGGTATCTCCTGATTTGGCACGAATATTCATTTGGACTCAAGGATGAACTGATTAGAATTTGATGGTCAAGGGTTTAACTCAGAAATTCATACTAAACAAGACGCACAGCAAGAGCGCAAACCTCCGCTAAGGCAGCTCGCTCTCTGCGCAGTATTTACTTTTCATGGAACAGTATTTTATTTTGTATATATTCGTTTTGTTTTCTTTGTTGTTTTTAAATGTACTTTAAGAACCCAAAAGCAGGACGCGTGGAGGTAAACAGGGTGAAACTGAAAGCGTGGAGCACGGAAAACAGATACACGAACAAACAGATGAGCTGACAAGAGACAAAGGGAGACTGAGACAATATATATGCAATGGGATGAATAGGGGAAGTGGAGACAGCTGGGGAGGACAAGGCACAGGTGAACAGAATCACAACAAACGGGACACAGGAAGTGAAACTCAAAGCACAAGGACTCTCAGAATAACACAGGAAGTGATAACTAAACAGGGAAGACGCAGACACATTGGACTTGACGCAAGAGGGAGGTATAAAGTCTAAAGCAGTGGAACTAGAAATAACCTACGTACACTAAAGAAAAAACACATGAAACCATATAAACATTAAATAAACCAGGGATCAAATCAAATAAAGGCAGCAAAATTTTAAGCACAGCTTTAAAGATAAAAGAGAAATTTTATGAATGTTTGACCAGTAAATGAAAATGTAAAAGTAAAGAAAATGTAAGGAAAATTAATCAATTTGTTAATCATGTCTCAATACTTTCTGCCTTCCTTTCCCATTCTGTGGCTACAGCCCTACTCATTACTAGTCAAAAGACTGCCAAAACATTGCCAATCCTTTAAAATAGGTCAAAAAAATATATAGTTTCCATTTCTGAAATAATCTTACCCTAACCTTAACATCACAGCGAGGCTCAGTGTCTTTTAACTCCACCACGCACCCTGGCAATCTCCTTAAAACTTGTATTTGCATGAGGCACAAAATGGAGCGTATCCTTAATTTAGAAAATGTTCCTGCATTCCTGAACACGGTCCAAGCAGAGATCACATTGCCCTCAAACTCTGTTTGCTTAAAAAAAAACAACAACATAATTTGATTTGGAGGGAGGCAGTGTCGTGCACTCTTATAAGTATTTCCAGCACGCAGATGATGTTTGTGTCGTGTTGGCTCACTGATGTGTTTTAGTAGTTTTTGAACAATAATTATGGTCTGTGGCAGAGAGGAATATCTCAGTAGGATTTTCATGATCATTTTCAGCTCTAACACCAAATTATCAAAGTCACAGTCTGCAAGTAATCACTTTTCTCAGACCTGGTTAAGAATAAAAGAGAATTTAATAATTAATTTTTCAAGTGTGGGCTTTCATGTTTTTTTTGTTTCTCTTGTAGACTTTTTAACTACCTCTTCAGTGATGTCTACTGGAAAGCATTTCGGGTCAAGACCATTGTGAATAAATCACAAAAACTTCCCCTGTGGCTTTGCACAGAATATGGTAACAGCTGATGATTTTCTCAGGAAGCAGGGGTTTTTTTTCCCTGTGGTCAAATGACTAAAGCTGATATGCACCCTTAGCCCACATCAAAAGAGAAAACATGACTGCATGTTTATTCTTTCTAAATTGTTTGATCCAGCAATCACAGGGAGACATCTGTACCTGACGCCACAGTGAACATTGCTGCCTCAGCACTTCTGCAAACCAGAACTTTCGGCCGGAGCTGCCAAAATCCATTGTTTTTGTCATACCTCTCGCTGCTCTTTGGGAATCACCGAATGAATGGAAAAATGCAATATTTCCTTTGCAATACTCAATAAACTGAACCATGTGTTGACTGAGTTGAGCAAAAAGAGTCACTGGAGGGGGAACAGACACATTTTCTTCTTAAAATACATGTTTGATTTATGAGGGCCTCTTTGTTTGTCTAGTAGAAAGAGCTCTTTTTCATGAGGAGGACTTCTCTCTGGTGAGAGCCAATAGAGACAAATCCTGCAGTGCTGGACAGGATCCCATACATCAGTTTAGCAGGCAGGGTCATCACCCATTGTTTTTTTTCCTTATAACAACACAAAACAGTTCCCAGAAATACTCGCAGACTCCCATAAACACAGAAATAATTTGCATGTGTCCCATCATGACTCCATGCTGGTTGAAGAGATTTCTTGACTGACATTATCACTCAGAATAAGATCATTAATAAGGAAAACTAGGACAAAGTATTAAGAAGATGTGTGAAACATTACTAATTTATGGCAATTCATAAATTACAATCAATCCAAAGTAAGGTGGTAGAACAAACTGTGGTATTCACATATCACAAAAAAAAACACACTGAGGTTGCAATGCATAAATAGTGCAGATAGCATTCAGTTTGAAAGACTGTGGAATGGTGTATGATGAACAGATGTCAAATTATTTAGCAAATTTGTTCCTTTTCTCTTGCATTCATCATTCATACATCATGAGAAAAGCTTTGCTTGCATATACAGTCAATAGCCACTTGCTAGTACTGGGTTTGACCCCCTTTTGCCTTAATTCTTTGTGGCACACATTGAACTGGAAACGTTCCTCTGAGATTTCGCTCCATACTGGCACGATAGCGTCACACAGTTTCTGCAGATTTGTCGGCTGCACATCTATGATGTAAATCTCCCCGTTCCACCACATCCCAAAGGTGCTCTGTTGGACTGAGATCTGTAAGCTGTGTACTCATCATGTTCATGAAACCAGTATGAAATGATTTGATCCTTGTGACGTGGTGCGTTATCTTGCGCGAAGCAGCCACCAGAAGATGGGCACACTGTGGTCATAAAGGGATGGACATGGTCAGCAGAATTGCTTGGCTAGGCTGTTGTGTTTAAACGATGCTCAGTTGGTAGTAAGTTACCCAAAGTGTGCCTAGAAAATATCCCCCCCACACCATTACAACAGCACCACCAGCCTGAACTGTTGATACAAGGCGGGGTGGATCCGTGCTTTCATGTTGTTTACAACAAATTCTGACCCAACTATCTAAATATTGCAGCAGAAATTGAGACTCATCAGACCAATATTTTCCAGCTGTAGACCATCAACTTTAAGGTTTGACAGACCTGCATACCTTGGTTCTAACAAGTGGTTATTTGAGTTCCTGTTCCTAGCAGCTCAAAGCAGTGTCGCCATTGTCCTCTGACTTCTGGCATTAACAAGGCATTTTTGCCCAGAGAACTGCCTATTCACTGGATATTTTCTCTTTTTGGACCATTCTGTATAAACCTTAGATCAGAAGTTTCTGAAATACTCAGACCAGCCCATCTGGCACCAACAACCAGGCCATTTTTCTTCTCCACTCTGATGGTCAGTTTGAACTTGAGTTCCTGCCATGTGACTGACTGATCTATGCATTAATGAGCAGATGAACATGTGTGCCTAATAAAGTGACCAGTGAGTGTATAGAAAATATTGCCAGATTATTTTCCACAGTAACTGTGAACAGGACCCTTCTAATAGAATGGAAGTGTTACTGGTCATATCAACAGGTTATTGCTGAGACTCTGTGCAATTCCACTGGACAGGAAATCTTTGTCTATCACCCCTCGTGTCTTTCTGAGCAAAAAAATTAAACATGCTTGATGATGTGAAACGAGCATCACTGGTTTGGCACTGAAGATTTTAATGAGCCAACAAAGGAATTCAAATAGCAGCCCAGACAAAAACATGAACTGGAAAATGGCTGAAGGACAACAGAGGTACATGTAATTTTTCACCGATTTGCATCTTCTGGGTATTTAATGAGATTTTAAAAAGGCACCGTCATGTAAGTAAACTGTAGGCACTAAGAGGGCAATGATGAAATAATTATTACAAAGTAATGGAAGCCTGTCTGTCAGATCAGATTATTTTCAGCCACCGGCTCAGCATCTTTCTTCACTTGTTTGACAGTCAATGGCAACCCTTTGTTGCCGGTTCAGTAACCAAAGACACGGCTTGAGGAACATCTTGCTGTGATGTCCGTGTTTGAAATGACTGGGACCACAGAGAAGAGAAGAGAAGTGTTGTGAATTTTGCTCTGTGCCCGAGTATAGATGCATGTTATTTTTCATTCAGCTCACCTCCTTTGCTCAGTGTTTCACATGCACCACGGTGGGGGGATCACATTTCCCTTTCTTCATATGAAGCAGTTCGGTAGAATATCCAGTTTTGATATTTTCACCTTTCCATAACTTTTATCCTTCTTTAGGGATTCGTGCTGTGGACCTGGAGTGTCAAAACCACATTTTCGTCTTGTCGTTGTTGTTCGAGGGAGCGCATTACATGTTGAAGTGGCGCTGCAGTTGTGCTGCTGTTTCTGCCAATCAATTTCAATTTCCATGCAAATAAGTGTGATTAAGGCTGATTAGACAGGCACACGGTTTTATTGACGTTCTGGTCACAGATCAAACACAAATAATTAGTTTAACCCAAAAGATTTGCTCTTTGCGTTGTGCGATAAGATGAATGTAATATATTGCAACAGTATGATCACATTTGCCTTCAAATTTAACCACAGAGAAATTAAGATGGTTCTGATAGGTTAAGATACTGCAGAATACTTCTCTGAACCAAAGCAGAGCACGTAGAGATACCAGTGGCCAACGGCAGCCATTTCATTAATATATCAGTGCCTGGTTGAGGAAGCTAAATTGGATTTTGCAGCTCTTTGATCACCAGAACTTTTCAAAGAGTACAAGGTCATAAAGCCTGTAAATTTGTCAAAGAAAACGTAATCCACAGATTGGGCACAAAGACAAGTTCCATTAAAGAGGATTCCCTGTACTTAGGAAGCGCAGCAGTGAATAAAACTGGACAAGCTCAGGTTGTTCAGTGAGGGACAAGAAAAAGCAAAGAAGTTCATGTTTATTTATTGTCTGTTGAACAAGCATGTCAAATTTTGTTTTCTTTTTATAAGTTTAACTTCTGACACAAGAGACAGTATGATCATCTACAATAAAGTAAAAACTATGCAGCACTGTGCAACAGGCCGTTTCTGTATTTTGTTTAAAAAAAGGTAAATAAGTGCTGGGTCGGGAGGGCAGCAGGCAAAGACGAGAAACCCAGACCTCCCCCGAAGACCCAAGCCACCCCCACCAGCTCATCCAGAGGGACCCCAAGGCGTTCCCAGGCCAGCTGAGAGATATTATCTCTCCAGCGTGTCCTGGATCTGCCCCGGGGCCTCCTCCTGGTAGGACATGCCCGGAACACCTCACCTAAGAGGTGGCCAGGAGGCATCCTAGTCACGTGCCCAAACCACCTCATCTGCCTTTTTGCGATATGGATACTTGAACTCCTCCACCTGGGGCAGCAACTCGTCCTGGAGCCAGAGTGGGCACTCCACCCTTTTCCGGCTGATGACCATTGCCTCAGACTTAGAGGTGCTGATTCTCATACCAGCCGCTTCACACTCGGCTGTGAAATGTTCCACTGCGAGCTGGAGGCCACCACCTGATGAAGCCAACAGGACCGCATCATCCGCAAAGGGCAGAGACGAGATTCTGAGGCCACCAAGGCGGAAGCCTGCCGCCACTTGGCTATGCCTAGAAATTCTGTCCATAAAAATTATGAACAGAATCTGTGACAAAGGGCAGTCCTGGCGAAGTCCAACACCCACAGGAAATGAAACCGACTTATTGCCAGCAATACGGACCAAGCTCTCGCTGCGGTTGTACAGGGACTGAATGGCCCGCAACAACGGCCAGAGACCTCATACTCCCGAGTCCTCTTTCTTCTGTCCAGAGGATACACCAAACACCTTCTTGGCAATTTCCCTCATCACTTCAGCTATAGTTTCCCAGTAATCTGGTAACTCTTCCACACCAACCAGAATATGTCTCATCTCCTCCCTGAACAACATTCCTCCTGCTTCAGCTTCCACCATTTAAGCTTTGCCCCTGCCTTCACTTGCTTCCTCTTCTTGATTTCCATCATCCTACAGACTATCATCCAATGCTGCTTAGCTACATTCTCCCCTGACACCACTTTGCAGTCTCCTGTCTCTTTCAGATTGCACTTTCTGCATAAGATATGGTCCACCTTCCTCCACTCTTATATCACCCTATTTTCCTCCCTCTTCACCACAGCCATTTCCATTCTTTTTGCAAAATCCGCTACCATCTGTCCTTCTGCATGCCTCACTTTAATACCACAACTACCCAACACCTCCTCATCACCCCTCTTTCACCTACACGTCTACTGAAGTCTGCTCCAATCACCAGTCTCTCTCCCCTGGGAACACACTCTACCACTTCGTTCATACGTGAACGCGGTTCACGTACCCTTCCTTCAAGATTACCCCTCCTACTACACCATGGCAGAACAGCTTGAATCCACCTCCAGTTCTCCTGGCCTTGCTCCCTTCCACCTGGTCTTTTGTATAGACAAAAGATCTACCTTCGTCCTCGCCTTCATATCAGCCAGCTCAGTTCCATTGATTCAAAAAACTATTCATGGATTGCCTATCTACAAATCCATTGATTCTTTTTGCTCTCTGAAGCATTTAGTATTTCAATATTTGACTCAAGCGTGCCTCAACAAATGAAAGGTAATTTGGGTTATCAGACTGACAGACTGTGTGCCTTCATGGAGACATTTACTGCAACTTTAGACAATGAGGTTAATAGTTTGAGAAAATGCAGGCAGTCATATTTGCACAAAAGCCAAAATAAACCTCTGTGCAAAAGATTTGTTGGTCATGTTACAGTGGAATTACATCCTGCTGGACTTGCTTTGTGGGATCTGTCAAATGTTCTGTCGGAGAAATACAGAGGTCTGTGTATCCATTTGTGCTGTCAAATCATGTGGATGTGTGTTTATCCCAGGTTGGAGAAATGGAAAAAGGGGATATTGTCTAGCTGGCTCCACTGTTCTGATCTAAAGTGGGAACACAGGTGAGTAAATTTCCATCAGAGTGGTAGTGGCTGAGTCATAATGGCTGTGAGATTGATGGTGGTGGGAATTAATTGAATGGCTGGTATCCAGTGCACTGTCTGTGTGGCTGTGTTTCTGCTCATCCAGGTTCACAAACTGCAATCTGTCAGTCACACACCGTGAGACAGCTGCTTCGTACAGGTGCCAGCCTGTGTTCTTCTGCCAGTGGAGTGACTTCACATTCTCCATTAACAGTGAATCCCTTTCATTCACAACTGGAAGACTGCAGAAGGAGGGAAGGATCAGGCAAGAAGTTGAGGAAAAGTAGACACACAGTATCCATCACATGAATTGGCAAAACTAAGTATTATGCTCACATGTAAACTGGAAAATGCTGAACAAATTTCACCATGCTGGGTTTATGAGGATTAAGAGGCTTATGGCTGCAGGAAATTATTGTTTTCATTAAAGGTTCTCTGCGTAACATCCAGAAAGCCATTGGGGCATATGCTGCTTGAAGCGTGTGTTTGCATCCTTTGAGCATAACATAGCCATCTGGCCGGATAGGTTTAACTGCCTTTCTTTTTTCTTAGCTTACCTGGAAACGCGGGCAAATTCCTATCTACCGATCCTAACAGCTAGCTGGCTAACGCTGGTCGGTTGTTTGTTGACATTAGTGACTGAGTGCTCCATTCTGTAAGCTGACCTTAGCTAGTGTTACCTCACCGCTGGCATTTAGGAGAGCAAAAGAGAAGTATTGATGCAAGGTGCCTGGCAGTAAACAGTCAAATGTCACTGAAAAGAACATGAGAAAAGCACAGACTGTTTAATAGTCCACCTGCTCACAGTTTTGACATAAGCTGAGTAATCACTTGGTCTTTTAACTCTCAGCCAGCCAACTGAGACATCTTCAAAGTGCATTTTCAACCATTATTTGAAAGATGTTGAACATCCACTTGTAAGTTTTTCTAATTTACTTTCTTTTCTCTCGTCGTTTCAGTAAAGGTGTTTGAAAGATTGTCTGGGTTAAAAATACTGAAATTAAGCATGAGACTGTATCCTCTCAGACAGATCTGATTCCCTGCTGGGGATCATATTTAAATACAGCTCAAATTAAAAACCACCACAGGGGGGTTGCTGCTCGTTGCCACAAATGACTTGTTTCATTTCAACATAGCGCTCTTATTTTGAGTCAAAGTGAGCAACGCAAAGATAAGAACTCGTGAATGTTGCGCTGAGAGCTGTCTGTAATCTTCATATCAATGGTTCCACTCTCCTGCAAATTCCCCCTCACACCCACCTCCTCTCAGCCGAACATTATTGTGATGGCTTGCTGTTTCACGCTCATTCAGGTGGCGTGGCAGCAGCGCTCAAAGCAGCAGCACACAGTCTGCTGACTGAAACAGACGTGGGCACGCATCCAAGGTCATTATTTGCCTCCAAGCTGCTGTTTCCTAAATACAGGTTTCTGCACATTTCCTGTACTGATTTAAACTTATTGTCATCATCCTTCTTTGTTAATTAATAGGTGCTTCAGCTCACAGCTTGCTAAGCTACACAGTGCATCATACCTGTTGTGATTTCTATAAACTGGACTGAAAACAAGATTTAAGTAAAAGAAAATAAAAAAAATGTGACAACATGCTTCACCTTAAAGCTGACCAAAAAAAAAATCCCAGTTCTCTTTCTAGTTTCTCCCCTTTTTGCTCTTGTTTCTTCTACCTTTGTGATATTAAGCAATTAAACACCCAACGTCAATACAAAAGACAAAACTAAAGGAATACAAGTGTCCTGACACAGTTTTTTCACTTTGCAGTCCAGGATATAACAAGATTTGGTGATTGATATTTGTGTAACAGAGAAATGCGCCACCTATAGGTGGAGCCAATACCAAAAATGCAGCTGGACAAGACATATAAATAAGTCAAATCAAAATATAAAGCATACACTGACTCTGCCTGCCTGCCTGACTCTGACAGCTTTGCTGTCAGCAATTTGTCTTTATTACCTACTAGGCAAAGTCTTGTGCCACCCCTCATTTCTTCACATTTTGCTTTCACGGAACCAGACTTGAGCAATAGTTTTCTAGGCTTTCAGAAGGTCTTAAACAGTTTTTCTTTGGAAACCAGCTGCTTTTTCACTCATTTTCAGTCCAGTGCTTGTACCGGACCATTTTTAGAGGAATGCTTTTTAGCTTGTGAAGCCACTTAGCACAAACTTATGAATCATTCAAGCATTAAAAAGGTGCCTAACTCGAGGGATGAACCAGTGTTGTAGAGACACACAACCGACAATTTAGCAAAGAACCACATTTAAATTGTATCTTGACACACTTTGTTACTAGCCGCCTATTGCAAAAAAACACATTTGTTTCAGTTTCTTTAGTTGAATCTATAAAAATGCTGAAGATAACACAGCTTGAAAGGCAGACAGTTTTTGCACCAACACGGTGATTCCCAAAGAGCTATTAACTGAAAATTTGGCATATCTCAGCATGGTGCACAGGGTATCCTTAACAACTTAAGGAAACTGGACATGTGGAGGACAAAAGAACAGAAAAAACAATCTACAGCAGGTAAACAGTATATGAATGTCATGTCCTTAAGAAATGGGGGGGAAATCCAGCAGAGACCTGAGACAGGACCTGAGAGATGCATCCCTTTATTTTATCCATCTACTGTATGCAAAACCTCATCAGAAATGGTCCCATGGAAGCGTGACTGTCAGTGGCAATAGGTCTTATGGAGGGATGAATCCAAATGTGAAATGTTTTTGGTCAGTCTGTATGGAGGAGGTCAGGAGACAGGTACAATGGTAGGTGTCTAAAGGCATCTTTAATACACGGAGCTCTGTCATGGATTGGGGCTACATTTCAGCCAGTGGTGTTGGGGATCTTGTCAAAGTACACAGTATTGCCAAAGATACAGTATTCGCTCATCACCAGTTAAATTCTTCCACACCAAACTTGCTCATCCATATCTTTATGGACCTCGTTTTGTGCACTGGTGTGCAATCATGTTGGAACAGGAAAGGGCCATCCCCAAACTGTTTCTACAAAGTTGGGAGCATGAAGTTGTCCAAAATGTCTTGGTATGCTGAAGCATTAAGATTTCCTTTCACTTGAACTAAGGGACCGAGTGTCATGGGTCCTTTGACCCAGCGTTTTAAGTTGTATTTGGTTTTCACCTGTGTCTCCTTGTGTCGTTAGTGTTATGCTGTGCACCCGTGTTTCCCAGATGTGTCTTGTTCCCTCATCAGCCCTCGTGTATTTAAGTGCTGTGTTTTCCCCTGCTTGGTGTCGTGTCCTTGTCATCGTTGTAGTTTTGTTGCTGTGTGTGTGTCTCCTTGTGCCGCTGGCCTCGCCCAGTTAAGCCTTCTGTGTTTTTTCCAGCAATAAAAGCTGAGTTTTTTTGTGTTACTCTGGAGTAAAGTGTCCTGCATTGGGGTTCTCATCCTGCCTGCCACACACCAGTACATGACACCGAGCCCCACTCCAGAAAAACAACCCCACACCATCCATCTTCCACCAAACTTTACACTTGGCACAGTGCAGTCAGACAGGTACTGTTCTCCTGGAAACCACCAAACCCAGACTCGTGCATTGGATTTCCAGACAGAGAAGTGTGATCTATCACTGTTCTAGAGTCCAGTGGTGGTGTGCTTCATACCACTGTGTCTGATGCTTTGCATTGGGCTTGGTGCTGTAAGACTTGGATGCAGCTGCTCAACCATGGAAACCCATTCCATGAAGCTCTCTACGCACTGTTCTTGAGCTAATCTGAAGGCTATGTGAGGTTTGGAGGTCTGTAGCGATTGACTCTGCAGAAAGTTGGTGATCTCTGCGCACTATGTTCCTCAGCACCCGCTGACCCCGCTCTGTGATTTTACCACTTCATGCTTCCACTTTGTTCTAATACCACTAACAGTTGACTGTGGAATATTTAGCAGTGAAGAAATTTCACGACTGGACTTGTTGCACAGACAGCATCCAATCCTGGTACCAGGCTGGAATTCACTGATCTCCTGAGAGCGACCCATTCTTTCACAAATGTTTGTAGAAGCAGTCTGCATGCCGAGGTGCTTGGTTTATACACCTGCCGCAATATGTGCTGCAGATTTTACATCAGGCATACGCAATCTTATTCTCAAAGATTTCATACAGTTCAGTCTGTTCATTTAATGGCATGCAAACATAACCCTCTGCCTTTCACTTCCAAGGATATCTTTGACAGAGGTATTCTGTAGAACTGAAGGTCATTTCTTTTTGCATTTGTAACATCACAAAATGCCATTACGTACTTATGGGTTCTTTCATTTGTCCGCTGGTATTCTGCTATGAGAATTTGCACACAACTGCAATAACATCACCATAACGTCCACTCCAGACTGGGCTGTAGTCTTTATTTGCTTTCTCCCCAAGGGTCTGAGAAGATAAGTACATATTCATATATGTTGTTTGTGTAGGCCACACACACACTTTGTTTTTCTCATTCTATGCAAACAGTCTTCCTCCCTTTGCATGTTTCCTGTATTTATGCTGGACCGAGCTGTTTTCTGGCGCTAAAAGCTTCATACATGCAGATATTAACGTGTCAGACAAGCAAATAGCAGAGAAAATATAAAGCAAATATTCCTTTAATCTTATCTATCAAATTTTCTCCTGCACATTTCACATTATCACATATTTGTATTGGGGCATGTCATTACACCCTTCTCATTATTCTTTTTATTTTTTAATTTCTCCACCCCTCTGTGATCCCATTGTCGTTTTTCCAGACTGCTGTTTGTATAAGCAAAGCCAATTGGATTCTGTCGCTCATTTTCTTTTCATGGCCTTGAGCTGCCCGAGTCCTTTTAGCCAATTAGCTCAGACAGCAACAGTCTCCAACATGAGCTGAGAGGAGGGCATGTAAAAAAGATTTACAGCTTTAAGAGCCAAATCCACCCTCACGTCTTATCTCATCCCCCAGGGCTTTGGCCACCATACAGCAGAGCTAAAGGCTTTATTGCCGGATAATGGTCGGTCCGAGCCGCTTTCATGGAGAAACACTGAGATGATGCCTGCTGTGTCCGACTATGAGAAACTGGGGCATAAAAGTTCAAAGTAGGCTCAGCTCTCTGTCCCACATAACAGACACCGTGGGCTCAACCTCCCCATAACTGCCTCACATTTTCCAAGCAAAAGTGACTCATTTTACATATTAAATCTATTTGCCAGTGCTTCAGGAGTTGTGGGTTATTTACTATCCCACTCCTATTGTTTGAATTAAATTGGATGAATTATGCTTTGTTACTTGTCCCACCTGTGTGCTGTTCCTCTGTTTGTTTTCTGCGATTTATCATCAAGTGTCAGCTAAGATTTAATTTACACCGCTTAGCAGGCGATGTGTCTGAGATGTTTATATATGGAGCATCTAACTGCTGCTGGGGAAATTTATTTTGTTTTGTTTACAAGTACACAGTAAATTAGCTCGCAACCAAAACTGCAGTCTCAAAAGATGAGCAGACACAATCACAGTCATTGTATAGACAGCAGTAGTTTTTTTGCTACATTTTGCATAGATGAAGTATAAGTAGGCAAATTGCAGAGAGCCTGTGCAGGACACCGAATCCTGCTATATCTTGTGAAACCCAGAAAAGTACATTTAAAATGGCATTTTTTTTTAATCCGGATTATCGCAGCGAGTCAAGCTGAATAAAGATGCTTTCTTGTTCATCAGAACAAGCCAGAGGTTGCAAAGCCTGTGGCACAAACTCAAATATAAGAAGGGTTATAAAAACTTTTTAGGGTTTTAATTTGCTCTTTTTGTTGAGAATGCAAGGAAGTAATAATATAAATTCCTGACCATGATTTGGCAGGGAGGTGTCAGAGGAAACACAGTGTCTAGTTTGTGCAGGATGATTGTTTACACCCAGTTTCTGTCAAGCCATGCAACAAAATGGAATGGTTATCACAGTTCAGCCTTTTAAAATCAAGATCAGAACCAACATCAACAACAACAACAACAAAAAGAAGAGCATAGCTACCAAAATGTGCCTTAATATATAACTTCAAAGATAAAAAATTATTGTCTTGAGACACCCCTCAGTAGCCAGACTTTCTTTTATACTTTTGAGCAATAGTTCTCCAGGCTTTCTGAAGGCCTTTCAAAGTTTTTCTTTGGACATTGGCTGCTTTTCCCCTTATTTTCAGTCCAGTCCTTATACTGTACCTGACCATTTTCCAAAAAATGCATTTTATTTTTTTTGTTTGGTAAGTGACTGAACACCAACCTATGAATCATTCAAGCACAAAAAAGGCACCTACCTCAAGGAATGAACCAGTCTTGTGTCTACACATAACAAAAAGAATCAATTTTAAATTGCATTTTTATGCACTTAGCAGCCTGTTGCAAACACACATTATTTGTTCCAGTTTCTTCAGTTCAATCCACAAAAAAATGCCAAAGATAGCACAGCTTGACAGGCATAAAATATTATTTTTATGGTTTA
The DNA here is from genome assembly GCA_034780415.1 of Cichlasoma orientale. Taxonomy (NCBI): domain Eukaryota; kingdom Metazoa; phylum Chordata; class Actinopteri; order Cichliformes; family Cichlidae; genus Cichlasoma; species Cichlasoma orientale. The sequence continues at coordinate 246,292 of JAVDPK010001473.1, forward strand.
CCAGAGCATTTAGAAATCCAGATGGTTTGTTTTTAAAGTATAAACTACTGGCTGCCTTTAAATTAAATTGATACAAGGACGCTGTATTGTGGTGCTGAACTGTAGTACGCTACACAGCATGCACAATGCACCAGGCATTCTTGGTGAAACTGCAGCTACTAAGAAAGAAAATGCATATATCTCTGTTTTGGAGCATTTCATTCTCTCGCCTCTCCTCTATATTCTGCCTATGACGTGTAAGCTGTGGCACCATTGGTCAAGCGGCAGGTATCATGATGTCCCACAGGATCTTAGCTCGGTCATTCTCAGTCGCCCTTGACCTCGGGACCTCCAGGACATACTCGGCACAGATGTTCCTGTATACTATGCCAGCCACTTGGTTATGGCGTTCCATGTATGCCCTGCCTTCTTGCATCTTGCACCCTGCTGCTATGTTCTGGATTGTCTCAGGGGCATCTCTGCACAGCCTGCACCTGGGGTCTTGCCTTGTGTGGTAGACCCCAGCCTCTATCGAGTTTGTGCTTGTTCCTGTGCTGCTGTGATTAGTGCTTCTGTGCTGTCTTTTAGTCCAGCCATTTTTCCATGACAGGATTTTTCGATACTGACCACTTCTGCTATCTGCTGGTGGTACCCGCCGTGCAGGGGCCTGTCCTTCCATGATGAATTATGAACACAAAAAAGTACCATCAGATCACCTTGACAGGGAACAGGGAACATCCTTCAAGAAGCCTGGAGAACTATTCTTGAAGACTGCTTAAATAAATTAAGAAGAATAACGGCGGTCTTACCAAATATTGACTTTTAAGCGTGTTAGAATTACATTGTATCTCCATGTATGTTTGGACATGTTTTAATAAATTACTGCCCCTATTTCCCATTTTCCTAGCAAAATATGAAGAAATGAATGGTGGCTCAAGGCTTTTGCACGGTACTCTTTCGGTATGACTCTTTCCATTGCTACCGCTTGTTTCCACAGTTTCACTGAAAAACAAATCAACATGTCAGATTTGGACAAAGACCTCTGTACTTGTATACAAATACACAGGCTCTCTGTATTTCAGCCCGCAATGTTCCCGTTACATAAACACTTTAAAATGTGTGTAAAACATAAAAACAACTGGCCTAATGAACACTAAGTGTTTCAAATGGAAACAACAATTTAATATGTGTTTTTAAAAACACATTGGGTTTACTTGTTCCATTCATGTTTGACCCACAAATACACAGTCTTAATCTATTTAAATTGATGCAAAATATTTATGCAATTCAAGTACATTATTGGGCTGAGTATTTAAACCACAGACTGTTTTTAAACTCGTCCTTTTCAATATAACATAAAAGTATAGTGCGGTGGTAGAAAGTCATTTTACAGATCACAGATCAGAGCAAGATTGCAGGTCCGTTAAAGGACTGAAGGTTTTTCTGTAACCACTTATGGAACATGATTTGATCTATAAGTCTCTCTTTTTTTTTTTATACATGTATAGTTGTGAGGAAAGCTACTATTTGTAATTACTTGCAGCATGACAGCTCCCTCTCCTTTGACAGAGGACATCAGAGTGTGGGATCGATCAGAATCTTTGATTGTGCTGCACCGGCTTTTTATGGTGTATTAATGGAAATTTCATTTGACCGCACGGGCCCACGTATAAACCTGTGAGGGGCTCCGCTGTCTGTCACTGCAGTTTTGCCATCAAAGAGACGTGCTCTTGAAAAATCTCAGCGCTCGTGTTTCTTAAATGTGGAAATTATGAAGGTCACATTCCACTGGAAACTACTTTCTGGTCAGCGCTGATGTCCTCATAGGTCGCCAGCTTTTTGAGCAGCCAGTACAGCGTGTCTCAGAACATCCACACAGAGTTTCCTCCTCATTTATCTTGGAAAAGGTCAGTGTTGTGCGTTGCAGCTGTAAATGCAGCTGCACATTTATGCGCTTTCAAATGCAAAGTTTCGAAATGTGACAGCGGAAGCAGTTAGAGGAGATAAATTGCAGGTTCAACAGTCTTGCTTATTTATAGATGGAGTTAGCATGATTGTCTCCTTCTGTTCAGCTTGCCTCTGGAAAACAGCTGCAGAGTGGTTGATATATTTTTGTTGCTTTTCGCCGTGATCCGAGTGAGGCTGCAGGGAGGCCACATGCTTAGTTAAACTGTCACACACAGGATGTCAGAACAAGATTACATGGAGGCAGATATTGATCTTTTCCTCCTAGGCTTAGGCAGTATCTGTTTTTCATACCTACATATGATCTTTTTTGTGTTTGAAAAAGAAAAACATACAAGGTGAACTACTAGTGATAAAAGTCAATGTACCATGTATACATGGGTCCATAAGGATTTGGACCAGTCAAGATGTGATTGAAGCGCAGCTTTAAATCAAGGGGATTAACAAAAACTTTGCATTAACTCTTTAGTGATTATTTTTATACGCAGTCTCCCATTCAAAATGAATGGGATAAACTAACATAACTTTAAATATAAGGATTGTTTTTAATTCTTTGCAATCAGTGACTTCCCGAGGTCTAGACCTCATGGACATGACCAGACGGTGTGTTTACTCCCTTGAGATGCTCTGCTGGGTCTTCACTTCAGCTGCCTTCAGTCGCTGCCTGTTTGTGGATCTCTCTACCTTCACTTTTGTACTTAATAACTGAAAAGCATGCTCTGTTGGGTTGAGATCAGGTGATTGACTTGGCCACTGAAAAGGGAAGACTATTTATAAAAATGGCCATAATTCCTGAACAGCTAATGCAATACTTTTGTTAAACTCATTGAATTAAAGCTAAAACTCTGCACTTCAATCACATCTTAATTGCTTGATATAAATTCTCCTGTGGTGGTGTACAGAGTCAAAGCTATTAAAAAAAAAAAGTGTCATTGTTCAAATATTTATGGACCTGAGTCTATGTTCCTTCAGTTATCTCTCAATTGCTGCAAGTAAGCAGATCTGCTGTTGTGTCTGTGTAACATAAGAAGTATTATGTATATAGGCTGGATAGTTCAATGTTACTCAAAGGATTTGATGTTCATGGTTGCCTGTTCTTGTCATGGTCCTCTGGTCCTCCCATACTGACTTACTCCTTCTTTCCTCTGCCATTTAATTCTCTCTCTCCTATCATGTGTGTTTGTTTGTATTTCGGGGGCAGGCCCCTACATCTGTCCCACCCTTCTTATCAACTCACCTGGTGGTAATCGGCTGAGTGCTGAAGCACTATTTAAGAATAAGGAAGACCTTGAGTTGGCACTGGGTCGTTAAATCACCAATAGTTAGTGTTGCGTTCATTCTATGATTGTTACCTGCTCCACTGTCTGCGTTCAGCTTATAATCTGTTCTCTTCTGCACAGGAACCCCGAGTGAGTCTGGGAGTCTGAGAGAGAGGGTGTTTTCTTTGTGGAGAGGATTCCCCTTTTTGGAGTTTTGTTCTGCCTGGAACCTGAGCCTCATTAGTGAGGCTGTTTTTGTCTACGACATTTGCTTGTCTTTGGTGTAAATAAACTTGTGAACTTTTCCTCAGTCTGTGCCTGAATCTCCTCCACAATACAAACCATGACAGTTCTGAAAAGTGTCTTATAACAATGAGGTCGGTCATGCCAGGAACCACGATGTGCTATTATAAGCAGCCTTTTTTCCACAACCATCTGCTGCTTGACCAATGACGCTTGATGCTACAGCTTACACATCAGAGGCAGAATAAAGAGGATGATCGTTGCTAATGTAACTAATAAACTGCTTTTGTAGTCAGAAGATGACTGACTTGAAAACCATCTGGATTTCTATATACTATGATAAACCATAGAAATACTTTAATACTGCCCGGGCCTACTTCCTGTTAATACATGCTATATCTTAACCATCTATAGGATTTAAACAGGTGATTACATAAGGACTGATACCTGAAGCATTAAAGTATTTAAAGTTGGTTCAAGCTTCTTTACTTTACAAAAGTGCCCACATGAGTTATATAAAATTATCTGCCAACAGAATCTGCCAAAATAAAGTTTGAGGAAAGATAAATTGACTACAGAGGATCAAAAGAAGCTTCAGATTTCCTAAAAGGCCTCAGGTAAGTATCTGCACAGAGCTGATAATGAGACAGATTCAGTTACACTTGCACCCTCTCGTCGTGCATATTCATGAAGTTGCATCCCTAATTGTGGATAATTCCTTGCGTTTGTGTGCTCCGTTTATAGCTAAATATCACACATGGGATTGCAGATCTCTGACCCTTTGAAAGCCGTCATCTATCAGCTTAACACGCCTAACCTGATTTTTTTAATTACACCAATTTCTTTGATTAATGATGCAGCCTAAATTAACTTGTAGGTTCAGTCAATAACCCAGGCCCTTATTTCACATTCTTCAGATGTTGCTGCTCACATTTAAACCTTTAATGAATACTTGAAGATGCTTCTCAGCGCTCGCAGCGCTCCCTGCCCTTCGTTTGGATAGTTTCTGTATGGAATCTCAACAGTTAACCCTGGGAGAGATATTTTATGTCATACTTACTGGACTAATGCCCAGCTCATACTAAAAAGTATTCATTTGTATTCACGGTGTGGACAGCAAAGACCAAGACACGGTGCATTTTAGTCCTAAATGGGCTTGTGCAGAAAAAAAAGGACCTTTTCAATTATCTGCTGTAATCTACATTTTCAGTTTGTGTATTAAAAAAAAACTGAATGTTGGAAGCAAACCTTTTTGTTTGGCTGAGGAGATAAAAGCAGTGTATCACAAAAACGCGTTTCTGAATGCTCCCTAATATTGATTGTTTTCGCTTTTTACTTCTTCTGCTGCAGCCTGTAATGCAGATATGGGTAAATATAATAGAGAAACATTCGGTTTTCTGCCACCTGATGAATGGAGTCCAATGGAAACTCGTCTTTTAGCCCTGTTTTAGTCTACACTGCTTCTCTGGGTAATATCTGTTAGCTACTTTCCTTACCAGCTAGTCACTTCGACTGGTTTATTGGTCTTTTGTAGGTGACATATAGTTGAATTTAGTTCTGATTAAAATAATAATCAGTCTTGAGCTAAAGATGTTTGGGCCTTTGCTGTTTGTACCTGTAAGTACATCTTGCACTTCATTGAAAGCTTTCTTTTATCATCAAGCTTTTTTTTTTTCTTAAATCACTGTTTTCGTTTTACTTTTTTATTAGTTGCTTTTGTCCTTGCAGTTTTTGTAGCTAATCTGGCCGAAGGACCAATGAGCTCATGTCCGTCATGCACCTGTCTCCCCCTCCACAATTCACCAGAACATCCACTCGTCCCAGAGAATTAGTCCGATTTTAGTGAAATGTGAACACAGTGCATCAGCTAATGGGTCTGCACCCAAATTGTGCTCAAGGTCAGGGTCACGTTGTTGTTGTATTTCACAGCATAACCTTCATACACACATTTTCACCAAATTCTCACTCGTGATGTACTGAACAATATTCAGTTCAAACCATTTTGCAAAGTCACTGATGTCTATAAATTTTATCATACACTAAAATATATAGAAAGGACTTTATGAAATAACAGATGGATGGATGGATGGATGGATGGATGGATGGATGGATAGATGGATAAATGGATAGATAGATAGATAGATAGATGCTTCCTCCTTCAGCAAGCTTGAAAATTAAATTGATATTTTTTCAAACAAGCGTAGGAGGAAATCAGTAGCTTTATAAGCCCGCAGTAAAGCTGCTGTGCAGAACCTCCTTCACTCACCAAACAATTGGACTATTTGATTGAAGTTGTGACCTGTGGAGACAATAACAAATCACTTTTAGAGAGGAACTACTTTTAAATCAGATATGTAATCAAACATAAACAAGCAATATTACAGGTTTGGACATTTAAAAGAAAATCCTTTCAGGCATACTGTGTTTGCTTTCTTTGTTGATTCAACCAAATGCTACGTGATTACTCCCATAAGTACACAAATTCATACCATGAGTCAGCCAAAGCTTAAGGTATTAACGGACTTAAACAGGGATAAGTGTGTGACACTGTTTTCCCCTTTATACTAATGCACATATCAGCATTCAGTTGCTGTTTGGGATTTTGTGAATTCATTATAGAAAGGTGTGGGGGGGGGGGGGGGAGCAGGCCAGTTTGCTGTCTTTAGCTGAAATAGATGCTAAACAATTTAATGCACAAAATGAAATGCTGTTATCTTGCAGGTAAACATTCAGCTGCAAAAAAAAAAAAAAAAAACCACAAAAAAAAGCAGCTTATCAGTTGTGAATTTAAATGGTGCAGTTTGCCTCCATTTGCCTTTTCCTCTATTTTCTCTTCTTATGGTGTTTTGGGAAGTGTGAGAAGCTGCATCAGCTCAGTGCCAATGAGGCTATTAACAGCACAAAGGGTCCCAAAGGTCGGAGTGCAGTTGCAGAGCTGACATGGGGTCATCTATTTATTTCAGCTGAACTCAAACCACAAGCACTCTGTGAATGCTAAGTTGGAAAATGCTATATGGAGTTGATGCTCATGTTTCAATGTGAAATGTGATCTTTTTTTTTTTTTAGGTCAGATTTTTAACACCAGTAGAAAAAAATACTGGGAAGAAGAAAAGTTAAACAGTCAAACACAAAAAAAGACTTCATGATAAAACAATAAGCGTATTAATTTAAGAACACGACATGGTTTACTTTACCCAACATGCAAGTTTATCCAAAAAAAAAAAAGATGGCTTGGTCTGCCTCATGGGAAAAGTAGGATCCAGTAATTTGAGATATTGACTGATATTTGATGCTAACATCAAAACAACTTATGTCCACATTATTAAGTACATCTCTTCAACTGCTTATTACCCGATCACATGGGAGAAACTCAATGTATTTAGGCATGTAGGTGTGATCAGTGCAACCTGCTGAAGTTCAAATTGAGCATCAGAATGAGGAATAAAGGTGATTTACGTGACCGAGCACAGCTTGTTTTTTGTAACAGTCTGAGTATTTCACAAACTGATGCTCTACTGGGATTTTCCCACACAACCATCTCTGGGGTTTACGGAGAAAGGTCTGGTGAGCAGCGGTTCTTTCAGCGGTAATGCCTTTTTGACTTTTTGTCAAAAGTCAGAGAAGAAAATGACCATCAATCGATCGTGGTCTGAAGCACCAAGAAATATCTTTCCTCATAGGGGGGGGATGATCATGAGATGGATGTGATTGATCGGCCCAAAAGAGAAATGGAAGAGAAATGCTGAGTATGGCCCAAAGAACATCACAGAGGTGGAAACATAATCCTTTGGGGCTCGTTTTCTCCTAAGGGTACAGGGCAACTTCACTGCATTGAGAAGCCAATGGACAAAGCCCATGCACTGTAAAACCTTGGATGAGAACCTCCTTCCCTCAGCCAGAACACCGAAGATGGGTCGTGGATGGGTCTTCCAGCGTCACATTGACCAATGGAAACAAAGGAGAGGCTAAAGAAGAAGCACATTAAGGTGAAGGAGTGCCCTAGCTAGTCTTCAGACCTCAATCCTATAAAAAATCTGTGGAGGGAGCTGAAGCTTTGAGTTTCCAAGGGGCAACCAAGAAATCTAAAGGAGAGTTTCTTTAAAGATAAGTGGACCAAAAATTCCCCCCTGAGATGTGCACATACCTGATGACCAACTACAAGAAATGCTTACCGTTGTGCTTGTCAGCAAGGCTTTCTCCACCAGGTACTAAATCATGTCTTGCTTTACTTATTTCACTCAACGACATGCAAATCAATGTAATGTGTTTTTTTCTGGATTTTTTGTTGATATTCTGTCTCTCTGCATTAAAATGAAACTAGAAAAGTTAGACTGTTCATTTCTTTGGAAGTGAGCAAACTTACAAATTCAGCAGGGGATCAAATAATTATTTCCTCCACTGTATGCTATGAAGAATTCAGGCAATTTTGAAGGCAAACGGAGATCCGGTCAGATGCATCTTAGATGTGTCTCTTGCATGTTTCATAGCTTCGTGGAAGTATAATATTCATTTGTCCAAGTGTTGCGTGTGTAGGCAAAAATGGTCCAGTTTTCCTCCTCGTGCAATAAATAGTTTCAGACTTCATTTCCCTTTTGTTATTGTCTCAGACCAATAAAGAGGTTTGCACTGACATATTCCCTTTGTATATTTATATTCATGATGTTTCCTATGACAATTATGACTGTGCCCACCATCACCGCTGCTGGCATTGCCTCTTCAGACGTGTACTGTTGTGTACTCCTGGGACACCAGCCGATGCGCTTCTCAACAATGTGCAAACATGAAAAGGCACATCAGAGTAATTGGTGCCCTCCCAGCACGCATTGCTCTGCATAATCAACGTCTCGGTGCTTCACTGGAACAGCTATTCAGGTCCAAAGAGCGGAGGGAGGGAGGCAATCAGGGCACTGGTTTTGCTGTCAACAGCACAGTGAACAAGCCAAGAACTCTCTGGGAACTTGTTCCAGCTTGCAAGATATTAGGTGCTGTCTGAAATGTCCTCTAACACCATCACACAGAAGGGTCAGAAGATTAGACCACCAAGCTTCTCTGAGACCACTGTTCTAAAAAAAAAAAAATAATAATTCCACCTTTCTGCTCCCAATATCTTTGCACACTGAATTTTCACCTCCTTGTAGTTCCTGCAGGTTGGAAAACAATTCACAGGCAGAGCTGTTTGCTCGCTGTAGTTTTATACGCATTTTAAAAGCATCGCCAAGCGTCTGAAGAAACCCTGGGTTTCCTGTAAGGTTACGGATGCCATATCCAGACTGGGAGAGTCTTTCTGTTTAGGCCTGGATCAGTAGACTGGAGTGAATTTGAACTAAATTGCCAGCACATGGATGGATAAGCTTCATTTTTCTGTCCACTAGTGGAAAATTCAGCTGGGATATGAATCCGTAATATCAACAGAGAAGGCAAAAACCAAACAGGCTCCATGAAATTCAGGCTTAATATAGTGTTGATGCGCTCCTGTGTTTACAGTGGAGGGGATGTCAGTTATTGGCTCATGCTGCTGGTTTATCTGAGGATGCTACATAATCATGTCAGCTTCCAGCGCCCTTCTGAGCTGCTTCTGTGCTAAACAGCAATCGCTCACTCGCTTGCAAGTTCCAACATCTTTTTGCATCAGGCCAGCATTGCACATCATTATTGCTTAATGGCAGGCCACAAACATATTCTTAGAATCATTCTGGAGAGGGGGAGTCAATAGTATATTGCGTTACTTCCTGCCAACTTTTAAACAAAACTCTACAGAGTCATGTGCCAGAGTTATGAATCAGAGTTAAAAATACATCAGATACGTATTTTGTCAAAGATACAGCCCACATGTCTTTCACAATATTATAATTCCCTTTGAGCCTTCAATTGTGCAGGCTTTTCAAAGTCTCATGTAAAATGTAGAACGATAGCTGAAATCCATCGGAGCCGCGAGTCTCTCTATGTGTGCGTTCATCTGTATGTGCAGTGGAAATCCATCAGAGCTGTGAGCCTCTGTAACGTGTGCGTGTGATCATTCGTGTATGTGTGCACTTCAGGCTGGAGACTCTGGAGTTTTGATATTCCTCTGCTTGTGTCTCTGAAACTCTTGCATCAAACTGACAAGGGGTTAAACCTTTGATGCTGAAGACTGTCAGTCATTGTTTCCTGTAGGTATGGAGCTGTTCTAGTATCAGAAATTTTCTTTAAAGCTGCAGGTTTCCCTCAGGATAGAGGTTGGAGCGCTGAAACTGTCAGATGAGAAGACAGGGTCAAGGCTGTACTGGAAGTCCACAGTGTTTTAGCTTGAGTTTAGCCCACAGCCACGGGCTATCCATGCAGGAAAAAATCTATTTGAAAACCCAGACAGACTAAATGATTCATTGAGTTTTAAAGACTTTTTCACTTAAGTTTTTGGATGTCTTCACTGTTGCCTCAGACAGAAAGATAAACAATCGCGTCCATGTTCCAGTGCCAAGACGTATAGCAAAATAAGAGCTGTGTTTACGGAGTTTGATATTCCCAAGTTTGATAGACCCCTGTGGGGCAGCATTGTAGAAGTGTCTCCCTCCAAACTATTTTAGGCACTTTCCAACACCTCGTAAACCACAGCTAAATATAAGCTTGTCTGTTACTATGGACTTGGCAGGAGCACCAAACAGTCAGAGCACTGTGCACCAACCCCTCAGGAATTTCTGATCTTGTAATATGAAAACGCGGGGCCTCCCATAGATGTAAACTCTGGCTTGGCCTGTCACCAAGGTCCAGGCGAGCTGAGTGGAACAAGAAACGTCTCACAGTTTTCACGGTGTTTGAGGAAAAGTGCAGACAGAATCATGGCACCTTCACAGAGCTGCACAATCATGAGAGGACCAAGAGGCTATAGGTACGCACTAATTTTTCACCATGTGACCATGGTTCCTCTATCAAGATGTCCGTGGATCTTAAATTACATCTCTGCCACAGATTATAAATTTGATCAGTGTAATTATCACCAAGAACATCCATCCATCCATCCATCCATCCATCCATCCATCCATCCATCTATCCACTTCCACTTATCCTGTTCAGGGTCGCAGGGGGGCTGGAGCCTATCCCAGCTGTTATAGGGCAAGAGTCTGGGTATACCCTGTACACCGGCCTGCTGCAGGGCTAACACAGAGAGATAGACAACCATTCACACTCACATTCACACCTATAAGCAGTCAATAAAATTAATTTCACGTTGATCAAGCCACAAACTCAAGTGAATTCCATGTCTTCTATACTTCAGTAGCCTTTCAATAGCCTTTAATGTTTAAATGCATCCAGTTCACAGTTTCAGAGCTCTAATGCGCAGCCATCACGTTAGAAATAAACAGCAGTGATAAAATATATTGTGTCTGTGCTCTGTGTGCTAAATTTCAAGAATTAGAATTTTTTAGCAGCATTAATCGCTTGTCTTATTTGAAACTGATCAAACAGTGATATTTTTATCACTATTTTATCATCATCTGACAGCATCTCTGATTGGAGTAGGGGCCTCTCATAGGGATCATTTTGTGCAGAAGACGAGACTATGACGTGTGAAACACGTGAGGACACACAGAGTGTGAAGCAGAAAGCCCGGCTCAATGGTCCATTTGTGATTCGCACACCGATGGTGACATCATCATTCAGCCGCATCCATTTGTCCTCGCTGTTACAGCGGTTTTGGCTCAGAGTTGCAGAAAAATCTCCTTCCACGAGTCCTGTGCTCCTGCACACGTGTGTAAATGCCTGCACAGGTGGACTCGCTCACAGTCTTGCTGCCCAACTTTGAAAATAACTGCTTAATAAAAAAATAACTGCTGCAAAAAAATCGAGAGGTGCACAACTGGCGAAAATGACACCAAAGCACAGCTTGCACCAGTGGATGTGGCATCGCTTTTGTCAACCAGCGTCATTCACAAGGGCAAGAACGGTGAGCATAAATAGGCCCTATTGACAACCATCATTTGGATACCTGTTATCTCCAGCTGAGTTTTTGGGATTTGTCAATGCAGAAATGTGTGTCTTTGTACTGTTGCCCTCCTCTCACCCCCAACCGGTCATGGCAGATGACTGCCCGTCCCTGAGCCTGCTGACTGCCCGTCCCTGAGCCTGGTTCTGCTGGAGGTTTCTTCCTGTTAAAGGAAGAAAAGGGAGTTTTTCCTTCCCACTGTCGCCAGGTGCGTGCACATAGGGAGTCATTTGATTGTTGGGGTTTTCTCTGTATTATTGTAGGGTCTTTACAACATAAAGGCCCTGAGGCGACTGTTGTGATTTGGCATGGATTTGGATTGGATTGGATTGGATTAGATTGGCCCCACACAAGGCACTCTTTCTGTCCCAGGAAAATCATTTAAGCTCCTCAGCGGTCCTCATTCTTGATTATCTATTCGACTGTTCATATGCAACTGTCGATGTAGCTCCTGAATGTGAGTTTTCTTGTTCCATTATTTATAAATATCACATTCTCATCACTATTTTTATTAAGTAAATGTGTTATTTGAGTCCTGTTGTTTTGTCAGGTAAAAGTACAGAGTTAACACGTCAGTTTGACAGGATACCATATATTTTGGGGGAAAGTCACTTTAATAATAATACATACACACAGACTTTGACAGTCTACCACATACTAATGTGCACATGAATTGTACATATATAGAAAAACAACAACTTTGAATTAACATATTGCAGTTACTGCAGGGTGTAATGTTGCATAACAGAAATAATACTGTTCAACTTGTTTGCAACATATTGCGAGTTTGTGCAACATGATTGTGCAGCCATTTTGGCCATTAAAAGAAAAGCTTACGTAGATCCCAAAAGCTTACACTTGTTAAAAGAACATATTATTATTATGCCACTGTAAGTTAAACGATTCGTGACTAAATAAGACCACTAGGAAAATTACAAGGATCTCACATGAAATTGGATCTCATTAGTCATATTAAGAAGCTGATTGAGAAAACAGCTTTCCGAGCTTCTCAAAGAATGAATAATGGAGGTCACAGAAAGCTGAGCTTATTAGAGTCTCCAAACTTGTGTCTAACTATAGCTCTGCGTGTGTAGCAGAATATGTGCAGAGCAAAAATGAACTTCATAAAGTTTCCCACTGTGCATTATCACCTACCGCCTGGAAGAGTTTTCCTGTGTACAGTAAAAAGGAAAAAAAAAAAGTCCACAGAGAGAATGCAAAACCGCCCTGCTCTTCTGCTCATGTTTTATTCATGCTTTGGATGTGCAGGGCCTGATTGGGTGTCCTCGACTTTTTTTTTTTTCTTCTTCTTCTTCACTTTGTTTGTTGTTTCTCATTTGAACAGAATAATGCATTACAATGTCTCCCATCAAACATGTACTGTGGCGCTGACAGTGGTGCAAATGCTCATTAGTGAAGGAGTTCAGCCCTGCTGGGGCCATTTAGAATGAAATCTAATGTGACACCTTAATGACCTGCAGTCGGCATAGCAGTCTGAGCCAGACCTTTTTATGCTGCCTTTATGCTGTGTATTGTTTTGAAGTTGGGCAAATTAACCGGACACCTCCCTAAGATGTGAGAGTTTACATACATGCATGCATCTTCCATTTCATTTGCGAGCTGTTCTGAGCTGATAATTCACAGTTTGCCTTGTGATGGCTCTGCTCTTCAGAGTCCCTCCTTCATTATTGACACAGGAAAGCTGTTTGCCTACCACCTCACCACCCATGATGACTCATACTGAGCTGAACTCTCCTCTGTTCATCACTTCACACCAGCCACCCTTCCCAACTCGCCTATTCATTTCTCCTGACCTACTTACACATACAGAATTTGGACAGGAACACATTTTCTGTAGTTCTGGCTCTGTAACCTACCATACTGGGATCAAAACATATCAGTGATCTAGTTGATGGAACTGGAACTGCATCACTTGTTCCACCTGATGGTTGTTTCTTTACAGAAACCATAAAGCAGCTCTTAATTCACGGTGTTGTGCAAAAGTCTTGAGCCACTTGTCATTTCTACATGTTTTGCTAGGAAAACGAGAAACAGGTGCACTGATTTATTGAAATGTGCAAACATACATGGAAATACAGTACATACATTTAAAAAACTGTTTTAAAAACAGTTTTTACAATTCTAATAACCTTGAAAGTCAATATTTGGTATGACCACCTTTATTCTTCTGTCATAAAGAGCTGGGTGGCAGGCAGGATTAGGAACCAGATGTGGGACTTGTGAGACAAATCATGAATTTAAATTCAGCTTTAACGCCAGAACTACAGAAAAAATATAAAATAATGCACAGCAGAAGCCAGGAATACACAATCCAGGAGTCTAGGAATCGAGGAGAAAAACAAAGAAAACACAAAACACACAGGATGAGAAACAGGTGGTAAAACTAAATATCAAACACGAGAGGCAAGAGACTGACAAAGTAAAACAAGAAAAAACTGATTATGGAAACAGGGTGGCAGCCACACAGAGGGAAATTAATCACAGACATGAGAAGAAATATAATACAGAAGACTAAACAAGGGGGAGGAAAACAGAAGGAGGACTTAAACCAAAGCACTAGGAACAGAGACCAAGAGAAAATATACTTGACAAGAAAAAATACAAGAAATCATAAAACATCCAGCAACCAAGAAGCTCATAGAATAATTAAATAAACAAAACCTCAAACCCAGGACCATGACTCAAGAGAAAACACAGACAATAAATATACAGCAGATAATGGGGGAAGAGGAAACAGGTGGGGCCACAGGTGGAAACTACAGACATGACGAGGCAGGGGAAATAAACACAAAACAAGCAACAGAAAACAACAGTTGCCGCAATACAAAAAGGAAGACCCAATTAAATGGTTTGCTTCTCGCACATCTTGCATTTGTATTTTTTGTTAAAATGTTAAAATATTCATAGAGTTAATTTTGAAAGAGGAATCCTTTTTTTTTATATGCCAGTTTTGATTTTGTTCTACTTTACATTAAAAAGAGTTAATGCAAACAACTCATTTGTGGTATATTTTATTCACTAACACAATGAGAATCGGTAAGAGAATCAATAAGGAATCGAATCGATAAGTGATATCGATAATGGACTCAGAATCGCTAAATTCTTATCAATTCCCATCCCTAGTAGGGACACAAAAAGGGAGCTAATAAACCAAAAGTCCTCTACAAACAAACAAAAGACCACAGGCACAAATAAAAAAAACAAATAAGGAACCAATGGCAGGCATCAGCAGATAATAAAACTCAACACAGCAGAAAACCATAAACATAAATTACTTCTCAAAACCAAAAACTCAACCCAAATCACAAACCCACAAAATTAAAAACCCTGGATCCAAGACCTAGGGATCGTGATATCTTCAACACAACCTGAATTTTCTTGCAATCTTTGTTGTAATAGCTTTAAGTAGTCTTCAGGAACAGTTCTCTAGGCTTCTTGAAGGACATTCAAAGCTCTTCTTTGGATGTTGGCTGCCTTTTGTCCTGTTCTCTGTCGAGATGATCCCACACTGCTTCAATAATGTCGAGGTCCAGACTCTAGGGAGGCCAATACATCACTGATAGTGTGATTGTGTGTTTTTCTATCGAGGTGTGCTTTTACTGCATTGTGTTTGGGATCACTGTCATACTGAAAAATGAAGCCATTGACAATCAGATGCTTTCCAAAATGGTATTACATGGTGGATACAAATCTGATGGTACTTTTCTGTGTTCATAATTCCATCAAGTTTAACAAGATCAAGAGATTTTGTTTTCCTATTTCTTAAGGACATGACGTTCACATGCTGTTCATCTGCTGGAAAGAGGCCTGACACTCCTCTTTCCCTCCACTTGTCCAGTTTCCTCAAATTTTTTTTGAAGACGCACTGCACAGCATGCACAGTGAGAAGACAACCACTGAGACAAAACCCGGAGCTGATATCTCTTTGGGAATCACTTGGTGTAAAAATACAATTTTATGTCTGTCAAACTGTGTTATCTTTGACATTTTTCATAGATTCCACTAAAGAAATGGGAACAAATTATATTTTTTTTGCACCAGGCTGATAGTAACAAAGTGCCTGAAGATACAATTTAAAATTGGTTCAAGACTTTTGCACAGCATTGTATCTGCAGCATATGTAGCAGAGCATGCATTACAGGTTGTACATATATTGTGTTATCTAATAAACAATTTTTATAACCATCTGCTTCTTATAAATGAAACCACATAACTGAATGTTTTTAGAGAGTTAACCTTGAATTTTGAGATGAATGAAATATGACACATATAATAAAATGCTACAGTTTAAGCGTATACTATCAACAGGGCACCTGATGGGTCCCACGCTGATTCTGCAGTATGAATCAAGCCAGATATACAGCTGGAATCATAAGGAACTATCTTCATCAACAAGAAGAGTCCTGCAGCATATAGTACATGATATGGCCACCACGGAAACTTGAGCATGACATCACTGAATCAGAGTGCAAGAAGGGACAGAAAAATCCACCAAAGAGTTGCACACTGTTATACAAGACACTGGAACAACATACCTGCCAAGTACCTTGAAAAACTGTGTGGATGTGTGCCTGGAAAAGTAGTTATGTAAAGGGTGGTCAAATATTGCTTTTTATTTCTGTTTACTGCACTTTCAAAAAAAAAAGAAGCTCTTCATGGAATTACTTTTGAAATCTTTTCTACTTTAGTTTTGGTGGCTAAAACCGTTGCGCAGTCTCTTGGAATCGTGCAGGAGATGGTTATAAATAGATTTAGCAGTGTTTTATGTAATGGCAATATTGTTTCTAAGTGATTTCAAATCTGTCTTTCTGCCCTGCAATTTGTTTACGGCAGAATCAGAAAGAACTCGGCCCTCGTCATCTGCTTTACTTATTCTCCTCATTGTAGCCGTCTTCTCTCTCTTATTATTCTCACAGCATCAGTGTGTGCACCTTCGGTGTCAGCTTTTTTACCCCTGTTGCCGCTGCTTCGGGTAAAATCGAATGTGTTAGACCCTAGAGACAGCACAACAACAAAAAGTGTGAATGTCCATATACTTACTGACTACATTTTGACCGCCACTGAGTGCAAATAATTTGGCTGTGACTAAAGCACAGTGAGGGTTTTCCACAGCAATTTTGAGGGTATAGCTGAAAATGAGCACCTGGGGTTTTTATAATAGACTGACACACATATGAGACACGCACGCGCACACATCCTGACTTTGCCAGCAGCTGCAGGTGAGACTTACTGAGGCAAGTCGTCACTCCTGTCATATCTCATCACTTGGCCAGACACTGCGTCTCTGACAGCCTCATCAACCACACAATGAAGATATGAGGGTATCTGGGGGGTAAAAGACAACACAGGCTCTCTATCAAACTGTGAAGGAGAGAAGCAGCTCCAAAATGGGACATAATAATGTACATTATTCAAATGATTAAGCACCTGAGAAGGTCCAATATTAAATTTATATGCATTGCATTCTCCTTTAAAAAAATAAATATAGTGGTGTGCTGTTTTGAATCCCTGCTTTGTTAGGCCACAAAGAGACTCCTTGAAGTCAGCTGCTTGGTGCAGACAGGGTTCACTTCATGGCTGATGATGATTGCCTTTATAAATAATGTCAGTGTTTGGGGTCGAACTAAATGCAATATTCATGTCCGGAGGCGTACGAAGGGAACACGAATTCCACTAGCACGACAGAGAAAGAAAATAAGTTGCACAAGTGCTCTTTGAGCAAATTCAATAGTCTTTCACAAATGAAAGACCACACAACTAAAGGAAGTTAGCTGCAGCTGACGCTCTCTATAAACTTTGCCTTTGTCCTCGACCCTCCATTCATTCTTGTTTTTCTTTTTTAGCCCGTCTCATTAGAATAAACTGTTTGCCTAGAGCTGCACTCACATGGTGAATAGAGTAGATTCACAAAAGAAACAACTCCATTCCCTGTTCAAATTTGTTTGAAGCAACAACCACTTGCTTTGAATACAGCAGCAACAACAACAAAAAAAAATCAATATGTTGCAAACTGCAAATGCCATTCATTGCAGTAACTCAATTAAATGCGCCCTATTTTTAAGATTGCAGCCGAGCGATACAAATCATTAGTCTCGCTGCGTTAATTACCCTTTCTCTCTCGCTCTCTCCTGCTCTCATATGTGTGTGTGTGTATACGCATGTATATGTATGTATGTATACCACAGAAATGCACACTCATATACTGTGCTTTTCTCAAAATCCATTTTCATCTTTGGGAAAGCTCTTCACATTTTATATTGTGCTGAATATGAGCGTCGAGTGTTGTTCCCTAAACTTTCCCGAAATAAAACGTAGGCACTGCGCGGTCTACTCTGCGGTCGTCCCGGCTTTGTTCAGTAAAAAAAAAAAAAAAACTCTCTCCACTTTAACGGCTGCAATATTCCACAGCTGGCTGCTTCTACATTTATGTGAAGCATTTTATGCATCGTTTTTTCATTAGAATTTCAAGTGCATCTGAAAGCACAAGCACCGCTAGCTCATTTTATACTCTGCTCGTGTTATTTCAGGGTTTTTTTTTCTCTTGTTAGCAGGTCTTTTCAGGGAATCATTGCTGTGTTTGGGGAAAATACAACTGCAAGCTGGCCACTATTACAATGCCCATGACTTGAGTGCTCTGTGGCCCAGAGCTATTTTAAAATCTGTTAGAGAAAATCAAAGTAAAATGTGGAAAAAGTCCAAATCGAGTCTCGAGTCTCTGCCACATAGGTTATTAGTAGAACTCTGCTGAGAAGTATTGCTGAGTGGGGTAAATAAGTGATTGAACATCACTTTAGACCGTAGCCAAAACCAAGACAGATTTAGTCCAAGTCAAGTGTGAGGTCTATCGTAGCAGTCCAATTTTTATGTCACTGAAGGCTTATAACACCAGGTCCAGTTACACTGTGCAGGCAAAAGTACCGGGCCACACAGTCTCTTAATCTTTGAATTCGGGTATTTTAAGTCGCATTGCCACAGGTGTATAAAATCAAGCACCTAATCATGCAGTCTGCCTTTATGGGTCATTCTAAAGAGCTCATTGGATTTGAGCGTGGTACTGCAATGGGATGCTATCTCTGCAGCAAGTGGGTTAGTCAAATTTCTTCCCTCCTGGTCACCTGTAAGTGGTATTATTGCAACACGGACACATCGAGGAACCACAGCGACTCAGCCACAAAGTGCCCGACCAGGCAAAGCTGGAGCAAAATCACCAAATGCTGAATGCATATAAGACTCAGTAACTGCAGAGCTCCAAACCTCCTCTGGCATTAACATGAGCACAAAGACTGTGTGCTGGGAGCTTCGTGGCATGGGTTTCCATGGCCAAGCAGCTCCTGTGGGTGTACTTTTTTTTTTGTCATTTTCATAGGCTCCATAGTGCAGTGGTTTACACATTTGCCTAACAAGCAAAAGGTCCCAGGTGTGATCCTATAGGAGGAGACAGTGAGTCATTTGGGGTTGCCTCAGGAGCAGCATAGGATCTTGACAGGTCCAAGTCAGTTCTTACATAGTAATGGCATACTAACTGAAGCTCATTTAATTTCACAAGTGTCCACGTGTCATTTTTCAAAAATGTCACTACATGCAAGCTGGGGCAAAATTAGAGACATTACTTATTCACTTTAACATTTACAATCATGCCGCCAACTTAAGCACAGTGGGATGATTGGATCATTTGCAGATGTCATTTGTGGCTTACTGCGGGCGGTCACATTGCAAGAGCTACACGAAATCATTACTGTGAAAGGTGAGGTTTAAGCAAGAGGCAGAGAGACTGGAGCGGAGGGGAGAAAGACAGAAAAAGGAAGCAAAGCAGGGGTGAACTAGAAAAAAAGGGAAAGAATATAACAAAAGCAAGGCATAATTGTGACAAGCTTTGACAGTATTACAGTACCAGCAGCAGCATGGCTCCTACTCTCAGCACACAGTAGCAGCATTGTCCATCTTTTAGAGCCCAACAAAGAGAATGGTCCTCTATGGTCCATTCCCCCCCCTCCCCTTTCTTCCATCCCTCACCAGAGATGGATGTTGCTCTAATGCTGCCCACACAATCTTGGCAGCTTTCTTTTCTCCCTCCCTCCAAAGACCTTGGCAAGTTCTTTGTATTTATATTTCTTCTATTCCTGTGATATTTGAGGTTAAAAAAAAAAGAAGAGATAAGCATCGGTGCAAGACGACTTCTTCACAGCTTGAACATTACAAATGCCAACACTCGCTTTGACTGGTGCAACCTTCAGTGCATATAAGGGTCGGTGTGGTTGTGTGCAGTGATGTTCTTTCAGCCACTGAACACAGCTATTCTGAGATGAGGCCACTGTCCTGATCCAACATAGCGAAAGCATGCGCTTTTGTGATGGTGTTTCTCCCTCCTCTGTCCCTCCCTTGGCCGCTCTTTTCTCTGTGTTAAATCGATACAAAGAGGAGAAAAGCAGTAGTGTGTCAGAGTGTGTCTCTGAAGAAATGTGGCTTAAATTCCACAGATTACATTTTACTGGGGAAATGTCAAGGTGGATAACGTTACCTGTTACCTATCCGGGGTTCACTCTCAAACTTGGCAGCCAATGAATTCACCGTTAATGGACGGACAAGAAGAGAGGCAAAAAAAAAAAAAAGACAGCCTTTCCACTGCAGGACCTTTTTGGCTCTTTGCTTTTTTTTCTTTTTTTTTTTCTCTTGGAATGTGTTAACATTCAGCAGCCCGACATGAAAGTGAACTTTGTCAGGCACAATAGCAAGTTTGTTCTCAAATCCATGTGCATTTACCACAATATTCACAACAATAAAGCGCAATTAAATCGTTATGACCCTGTGCAAATTTTGAAAATTTCATTTTTAATTTTTTTATAAAAATTTAACCACAGCAATTAACTAGTAAGTTTGGGAGGAGGGGTACTCACAGCTGCTAAGGAAAAATAAGCTTTTACAAGAGAGTTTTTGTGGGGAATTATTCCCCGTATCGTAATTAGTTTTCTTTCAGCATTGCACTGGAAAAGAAACACTGAACTTGTGTCATTTATTCCCATGATGGATGCTGGAGCTTAGCTGTTAAAGGGACAGCTTCCCCCAAACCAGATATTTTCCCCTGAACTATTGTTCTGTTTATGCATCTAGATTGATTTGGTTTCAGATGTCTAGTTTTGGAGGTAGAAATGAAGCCATCTCTTGAATATAATGGATCCATCTAATACAATGGCACTTCCCTTGTGGTGCTTAAAGCATAAAAAAAAGAGAGGGTGTTCTGAACAAATACACGACACCTGCACAGCAGGTAGCAGCATAGCATACATAGAAAACATAGCAGCAGCTACGTTTTCCTTCCACAAACTTTAGGAAACAAACCTTGAGCCTAATATTCAGCATTGTAAAATGTCACAGACTTTCCAAAAGATAGACAGGAATGTGAGGAAGGCAGTGGAAGAAAACTTGAGGATTCTCTTATTTCAAGTTGACCTCCACTCTGCTCCAGTGTCTCCACCTTAATCTGTTTACTTGTACCTAACTGTCTCCCCCATGTAAACTTTCTGTTTCCTTCCAGTTCTCTGCCAGATCATATAATATGTACTTAGTGTTCCAGCATTAAGTTCCCTGTGTATCTGACCCAGTTTTGTCTGCTTGGTTGGACTGACTTTTAGTTCACCAAACTTACTTTTACTTGAGTAAAGTGTTCAAATTCTTAGTGCTGTTGAGTCGGAATTTTGTGGACCATTAAACACAGTATAGATATGCCCAACAGACACTTTATTAGGTACACCTTTCTAGTAAATGGACTGGTATTTGTATAGCACCTTGCTACTCAAGTTGAGCTCTCAGAGCTCTTCCTAGTACAAATCTCATTCACACACACACACACACACACACACACAATTTGATGCATTGTGTGCAGCTTGGGGTTCAGTACATTGCCCAAGGACATGTGGGCTGAAGGAGCCGGGGATCGATCCACTGACCTTCTGATTGGTAGACAGCCCACTCTACCACATGAACATGTGATCTTCTTGCTCAGCTGGAGGAGGGAGAGGTGAAGTGGAGTGGTTTGGGGAGCAGCGTCAGCTGAGAAGAGAAGCACACCTGACTTACATCACCTGATCAACTTCTCCACTTATATAGTAGGTGCAGGCGGAGGACACAGACAGGTGGTACAGCAGATGGCTGTGTGGTTTTGTAACGCAATCGGCGCGCCATGGCGGAGCAAATTATTGGGAGTAAGCATATGTGTATGAAAAGGGTAAGAATAAAGAACAGTGTGTGCGAATATCCCATTGTCTCTCAGCCTTGCTGAAGAGAACCCACAGTGGCAAAGGCTACTGTCACAGTCAGCAGTTTCTGAAATACACCAACAACCAGGCCGCATTCAAAGTCTCTTATATCGCCTTTTTTCCCCGAGTGGTAACATGCTGTCAAGCATCTGCATTACAACCTGCTGAACAAGTGTCCCTAAAAGTGGCCAGTGAGTGTAGAGGAATGCTTTGTTCTGCAGAGTGACCCCATGGCTACGCTGAATGCAAATCATTTTGAGAGTGGATTCCCTCTGAAATGTGTTATTGTTGCTGGCTACACCTGCAGTCACATTCTGCACCTTCTGCCAGTCACGGGAAAAACAGGATGGTTTGCTTTCGTTTTGGGATCGGTGGGTAATGTTGCAGCATCCACTCAAAGAATAGTCCACATGTGTTACACATACAGTGTGACCCCTCAGCGATACCTTAACCAGGGGCCTGTTGGGCCTTCGTTGAAAGTGGTTACTAAACGTAATGAAATGGTTAAAATCATTCTATACCATTATGATGCTTATATGGCCACATGTGCTGAAAGATAAGTTGTGTAAATGCTTTATACTTTATCCATATTTGTAATCAAGTTAACCTGGATCTACTTTATCTATGAGCACTGACTGGTACGTAATAATGAAGTAAGTGTTCTTATTTGTTCATAGCTGCAGTTTGTTATACCTTGTACATTTACTTTAAAGTTGTGGTTTAACTATTGTTTGGATCTTTGTTTGAGTACTCCAGTGATTTTAATGGATACCTGGCAGGCACGTATTTTTATGTTTTTAGTGAAGTCTGTATGTGGGAGAAGAGCAGCCTTGAAAAAGAGTCCAGTTCTGAAACATCAAATTGTACCTAGCCAATCCCCACTGGGTAAAAAATGCCTGCCTGAGCCCAAACCTCCTCTGTGGTCGGTGTTCCCTGTTGGAAACACAGCACTGAGATAAACTAATGATTCCACAGAGTGGTGATGGGTGGGTGATACAAAGCCATGTCAGTAGTTGGCAGTCATCACTATCACTAATTGCAGCATCTGTCCCTATAGAGGGGAGAGAGAGCTTTTCCAGGTACAACGATCCAACTGCGGCCTGATTTTATCATAGGTTGTCAGATTACAGCAAGGCTCCACACCAGCAGCTCATTTTGCTTTTCCAAACTCACGGTCAGGGGCTCGTTTGAAAACTCTAGCGCACATTTTTGTTTGACATCCACGTCCACCTCAAGTCAACTTGTGGTCCAGTTTTTCTGTTGGGCCTCCTGTGAATCACAGCACATTTGCCTCTGCAAACACGCTGTCAAGGTCAGTATTACCCAGCTTAGACTGATTACTTCAAAAACAGTCGAATCTACAAAGCCAATCTAAGTTCGCTGCAGATCGCCAGCACATTTCATTCTATTCTCCGTCACGTGAAATTCTTCATCTGACACCATGCAATGAGAGGGAGAGAGGAAGGGAGAGCGAGCTCCAGCTTCTGTCACCGAGCCACACCAGGGGCATACTAATATCAGCTCAGTCCAGCTGCTCTCCACGCTTGGATAGATAAGCTTGATTATGAAGCATTACAGAGCTGCCCTGTCTGATGAGACAAACCGCTGAACTGTGTGTCACAGAGGTGATTGGCCACAATGCGGGGAAGTGACTGGCCAATATGAAACCGAGCAGGATTCGGCCTGTTAGGTGTCTGATTTCTAATTATTCTTCCAAGGTCTTAAAAGTTGGCTTAAGGTACCCTTTTGGATGAAATTTGGCTTTTTTATGTGAATTTGACTGCCAGACTCGTCTCTTCACGATAGACCTCAATCTGCCTCTTAACATTCATGAAGTTGAGTCAAACAGACTCGGGATAACAACAGTCATTTTTATTCTGTTGCATCTACATGCGGCTTCCCATTAGCAGTGGATTCAGAATGGCTAAGGGCCTTTTACAGTGTGCAAAAGTATTGAGCCAGCCCTCATTTCTTTATATTTTGCTTCCAAAGAGCCAGACTTTTTCAAGTGGTCTTGAACAATAGTTCTCCAGGCTTTCAGAAGCTCTTTCGGGTGGGGGTGGGGGGGTTGGACACCTAACACTGACCTATGAATCATTCAAGCATAAAGAAAGCACCTAACTCAAAGGAGGAGCCAGCGTTGAGTCCACACATACATACCAGATAACAACCTATTTTAAGGCACTTTGTTACTAACAGCCTGTCGCAAAAACATATAATTTGTTCTCGAATCTGTGAAAAAATGCCAAAGATAATGAGCATAAAACTGTATTCTTTTGCACCAGCAAAGTGATTCCCAGAGAGCTATTAGCTGAAAACCTGGCATATTTTGGCATGCTTTGCAGCATGTGCTTATCCACTGGACAAGTGGAGGATTAAAGAAGTGCCAGGCCTAAGAGTGCTACCTACAGTAGATGAACAGTATGTGAAAGTGGTGTCCGTAAGAAATAGGAAAAATTCCAGCAAAGTCCTGACACATGACCTGAGAGACGCATTTGACCCTTCAGCCCATCCATCTCCTGTTCACTGAAGCTTCATCAGAAATGCTGTATGTGGAAGGGTGGCTGTCAAGAAGCCATTCTTGAGGAAGGGCTGATGTGTGCCAAATTACACAAGAGCTGGACTCAAAATCAGCAGCTACAGGTCTCATGGAGTGATGATACAGAGGAGGCCAGGAGAGGAGAACAACAGTGAGATTTGAAACTGTAACTGTATGTTGTACTTTCACGTATGTTTGTGTCTATTTCTCATTTTCCTAGCAAAAAATAAACAAATGAGGGGCGACTCCAGACTTTTGCACAGCACTACTACACCTAAAGTTAGAGAAATATTGATGTCTTGGTTAAAAGTAACTAAAGATAGTAATGGGATGCACCACCATACCTTCTGCATTGCAAAATGCTCTCTGTTGACCCAGGTTAGAAGAATAAAAAGCTATTCCCGGGACTGCAGAGATCATTGATACTGAATGCAGACTTTCAGTTGACTGTTAATGTCTTCTTCTTCTGCTGATGTCATTTGGTAACACTATCTACAAAAAACAAACCCAAAAAAAAAAAAAAAAAAAAAAACCCTCAATCGTTGTTTGATCATGGTGTGATATTTTCAGAGTATTACATAAGCCCGGCACACATGGAAAAATCTTATCACCTCGGGGTGACATAACCCCTTGAATAACTACTGTATATTTTCCTGCAGGTCAAAGTGTTGCCAGGCAACACTTTCACGAGTCTCATTAGGAGCATCAGGAAGCCCGACCATAAATGCACAGAATTTATGGAATTCATAAAGCGGAGTGCCAAAATGTCAAGGGTGTGCTTGTTTGGTGTTTCAGTAGTAAGCGAGCGTGCGCCGTGAGGAACCTGCTCAAAGGCAGGGTTATTGGAATGTCAAGACTTTTAAAAAAGATGGATGTATACTTAGAAAATAGAGTGAAGTAGACCTAATCAACCCATTAAATTGCAGTTAACAAAAAGGTCAGTGATTTCAAGCTAGACATGATCTAACCAGTGGATTAGCATTAAGGCAGTCTGAAAGAAGGCTAGTGGTGGTGCATGTTTAGCACTGAACTATAGATGGCTAAAAGAGTCAGACCATTTTGAACTGTAGTGTAACATTATATTAACGTTGATATATTCTTTTTTACTGGGACTTACCCATTTCTTACTGGGACGATGCAAAGTCCACCTCAGAGGGTAAATTCTAGTGGAAAGTATTTATTTATTTAATCCCAGAAGAATCAACATGCTGCACTGTTGATATGTCATCGCCACACTCTCAGAGAGGCAGGCAGATACGGCATGCTCCTCTAGCATCGCCATGTCTACAGTGTGCTGATAGCCCCAGGCATGGAGCAGTGGCATATATAATGATGAAGCATAGGGGGCTGCTTTAAATTCCCCCCCAGTGCAAGGCTGGTGTGCAGCTAACATACCATGAGGTCTGAATGTGCAGCTTCAGCAGGATTGTAGAGGACACTTAAGGATCAAAGACCCGCAGAATGCCTTTGAATCCTGGAGGTGCACGAGCCAGAATTTAAAGTTAAAAGTCCGAGGAAGCTGTAATGACAGAATTTTGTGAGTGACTGTGTGATTTTTATTCATCAGTGCTTTCCTGTGAGGGATTTGATTTTAATACAGGAAAGGAGCAGAGGATAAAAGATTATGTGAATGTGTTTCAGTCTAACAATAACTGGCAACTTCCTCTGTGGGAGTGGTGTTCAAAGGGAGTCCCACACATTCACTTACATGTATAAGGAATGTCACACACTTTGTCACATTTTGGCAAACCAGGGGAGGAGACTCCGCTGTCACATCAAACGCTCTAATCATTTTTCCCAGTGTGTGTGTGTGTGTGTGTGTGTGTGTGTGTGTGTGTGTGTGTACCTACCATGTGTCAAAAGGGAGTGCTTTTGGGAAAAAGCATAAAACTTTTAATTAAAGTGTCACTCTCTGGCTTTGCTTCTGTCTGCCACAGATGTCAATGCTTAATAGTAGTCTGCTGGTAGTTTTATCGCCAATATGATAGGTGAAGAATTAAGGACTCTGAGCTTTGATTGCAACTCATCTACAGTAAATGGAAACCCATTTACTGTGTTCTAAGTAGTCAGTTTAATACAGTTCTGTGTAAAAAATTCTGAGCCACACCTCATTTCTTTATATTTTGCTTGTTCTTGAACAATAGTTCTCCAGGCTTTTTGAATGTTTTTCAAAGGTTGAGATGGTTTGGACATTTGTGGAAGAAGGATACTGAATACTGGACAAAAGATGTTAAAGATGGAACTTCTTTTCTTGTAATTTTTCAAGTGGTCTTGAGCAGTAGATCCCCAGCCTTTCAGAAGGTCGTTCAAAGTTTTGCACACTGGCTGCTTTTTCATTTTCAGTCCAGTCCTTATACCGGACCATGTTTGCTTTTATTGAAGTCACCTATGACTCATTCAAGCATGAAAAAGCTATTTAACTCAAGGGATTAACCAATGATGTGTGTACACATAACAGAAATCTTGGCAAAGAACCAATCTGTCGTGGATCTCATCAAAACTGATTGTCAGATTTTGATCTGCTGTGCAGTAACATTTGGAAAGCATCTGACTGGCTTCAGTTTTCAGCACTTCACCTCAACATTGCTGAAGTGTGGGAGGATATTGACCAATAAGAGAACGAAACATGTTAACATGACCTCACTCTACACCCCTACAAAGTTTTATCAGAATTCATTCAAACATTTTGAGCTATCGTGTTTAAAGACAGAAAGACACACACACACACACACACACACACACATGCAAATGCTACCAAAGACATGACCTCTTTTGCGGAGCAAATGAGGAGTGGCTCAAGAATTTTGCACAGTGCTGCAGGTCCGCTAACAAGCTAACAGTTCATTGTTATGGGTATTTTCCAGGCTGCTGTTTGTGGTATTGTCAGCAGACTAGCCAATGGGATTGCATTATTCTTTTGAATGGACTCTACTAACCTTATGAAACAGATAACTGTTTCATAACAGTTATCTGTTACATAGATAACCCTAACATAAAAATATAAACAACTGCCTCTAAAGAGGCTTGTGGTTGCAGAAATAATTGAGCAACCAGTCTCAGTCTCTGACCAAAACACAGAAAATCCACAGCGGTTAAATTTAATGCACTTACAGAACAGCTGATGACAGGATTAATAAAAAGACGTTTGACATCCTTTTTAGTAATAAATCAGCTCAGACAACGAGCAGGAGCAACATTGCTGATTCATATCTTTTCATCCTGATAATGAGCGGAGAGGCCTTTTGCCCTCCGGCCAAGGGCAGCCTTTTTCACACAGTGTTGCAAGCATGCAAGCATTCACACTCACACTGTGAATTATCACAGCATTTTAATGCACCTTTGACGGCTTCCATCGTGAGAGACATTGACAGGAAGTGCCGAAGTTAAAAAGTGACATTTCGTGTTTGCAGAGCTCTGTTTACAGAGCAGTGGTGCTGCATCAGCTGCAGTGTGCCACTGTGATGCTTAAACTCGTGATGTATCCTTTATGACACTGAGAGCTTCTCTGGCAGCTTGCCCATTCCAAACTTGCATCTCCTTGTCACTCCAAGTCAGTGCTTGATACTTTTAGGCTCCCGTTTTTCCTTGAAAGGGTCCTCCAGCCTCTGCTTCCCTACATGCAAACATATTTTTCTTTTGATTCATCACCTTGGGTCTGAGCTGCACTCCACCCAGCACATCCATCCCTTTGTTGAGGAAACAAACACCATATGCACTGGGTTAATTTATCCTGCTCCTCCCCCCACCACCACCACCACCACCACTGTTTCCCAAACATGCCATGCACTTTCTTCTTCCATAAACTCTGTCTGAATCCTCTTGTAGGACATGCAGAATGACCTTTCAGTGTTTTGAGACCTGAGACTTAAATTCCTGTGGGCACCATTATGATCCCATTTCTCCTGGTCATTTTTTTCCCCTGCAACAGTGCAACCTGAGACCAAATCCCTCCCCCGCTCCGTCCTCCTCCCCCTCCTCCTCCTCCTCCTCCTCCTCCTCCTCTTCCCTCACCTCAGCCCCAAACACTGTAAACAGTGAGGCTTTGTCTGCAGCTGTTGTGGTCAGTCTGCAGGCTAAATCCAAGTCCTTATGAAACATCAGTTAGTGCACGGACCTGACCGAGTTAGCGCCCAGCCTCTTTGGTTGACCTGAAGAGACGAGAGGGCGGCAGTGAATGGTTCTGTCTGCGGCTTATGCATCCTCCAAATACTCAGAGGCGTGTTTCAGGGCCACAAGTGGCCGGTGTGTTCTCATTTTACTGTGGTCTCGGTGTCATGGTAGCCTCATGTGAACCTTGAGTACCTCCTACTGGAATAGTAGCTGGCCATGCAACAGGGAAATTGGTGGAAAGTAATTTGCAGAAAGATTAGGATGAATCATAGTTTGGCTAAAATTAGAATGAGATGGGTCAAGATGTTTTGTGAGGAATTCTAAAGTAACAGCTAAACTGAAGGAGGAGAAGAAGAAGAAGAAGGCATTTCAACATTTGGAAAAACATGTCTGGTTTAAATCTGAAGACTTAACATACTCACAGTTGCAATGCTGTTATTAACAGGTAGAGTTCATATCATTTGAGCCTCCTGGCCAAAGTCAGTGCCTTTCATTCTGCCCCTACAGTAGAAACCACCCAATACTTGGACATCTGCATTGATTGATTTTGTTTCATTATCCAGCTGCTAGCATGGCTAAAATTCCTGGTTTAATCTTTTTTTTTTTAAAAGGCTATGTTGTCCACTGCGACATGCCCTGATCATCATCCCACTCGTTATTAAGTATTTCGTTTGATGTCTCAGCTCCCGTGCATATTCTGAGCTTTCTTTGTGTGTGTTTGTATTTTATATTTGAAGTCAGCTGAATTAATCACGCTCCGGCAACAGGCTCACCACCCAGGGTCTCAGATGTAGCCGCCTCTTACCTCTGCTGTGAATCTTTCTTCATTCATTATATGGAAGCGAAGTTCAATCAGTGGAATTCTATTGACTGTAATTACGTCTTTCCAATCAAAAACCCAGACAGCAGTGTTCCCGGCTGTGGATAATAAAATTAAATAAATTTGTAATCAAGTTTATTTTCTAATGGAAAGTGAAGAGACTATGCCCAGCGAAGTGAACGACAGTTAGATGAGTCATCCTCCACTTGAATTACTGCCAGACATTTTGAATGTGGCACCACAGCTGCAGTTGCACGAAGAGATGCACCTAGAAATGTAACTCTGATTTATGCTTTCTTGCACGATCAGTTTTCACATTGGCCTCCATCTAAATGAGTCAGAATAAGTAAATGAAATTTAAATGAAAAAAAGAAGACAGTACTTTGCCTAGATAGATAGCTCCACTTCTGCTGTGATATTTGGACGTCAGGGTCCGAGTTTGGCGTAAAACCATATGACCATCCTGCCTTGTATAAAAGATTCAGGCTGCTGGTGGTGGTGGTGGTGTGATGTGTGGGGGATATTTTCTTGGCACACTTTGGGCCACTTAGTGCAAACTGAGCATTATTTAAACGCCACAGCCTACTTGAGTATTGTCGCTGACCATGTCCATCCCTTTACGACCACAGTATACCCATCTCCTGATGGCTGCTTCCAGCAGGACTGTGTCAGAAAGATCAAATCATCTCCAACTGATTCCCTTGAACGTGACAGTGAGTTAACTGTACTCAAATGGCCTCCACAGTCACACGATCTCAATTCAATGAAGCACCTTTGGAATGTAGTTGAACAGGAGATTCGTATCGTGAATGTGCAGCTGACAAATCTGCATTAACTGTGTGATGCCATTATGTCAACATGAACCCAAATCTCTGAGGAATGTTTCCAGCACCTTGTTCAATCAATACCACAAAGAATTAAGGCAATTCTGAAGGAATAAAGGGGGGGTCCAACCCAGTACAGGAAAGGTGTACCTAATAAAGTGTCTGTGAGAGTGCAGAAAGACCCTGCAAAAATCTTTGTAGCACCAGAGATTTCAATTCAGGCTTGAATTAGTAAAAATGTATTTGAGAAATTTTATTTCCAATCAAGATATTATGTTATTAATTTTGGAACCTCCTCGCTGGCAATAAGATGCCTTAGTATGGCATATATATATATATATACACACACACACACACACACACACACACACACACACACACACACACACACAGAGAGAGAGAAAAATTACTCCTCAGTGATTATGTGTCATTTGCCCTTTAAGATGCACATGTCTTTTATCAGTGCACTCAGATGTCATAAACTTAATGCAAAAGGCCCATTAATATGAGCAGTGGCGCCCGAGCCCGATGTTTTTCTCTGATTTATCTGTGGTGGTGCAGGAAAAATGAATAGTCCTATTGCAGCACTGCATCAGTCATAATTCTCAAGATGGCACCTTATTCACCACAAATTTAATATATACAGGGCTTTATAATTTATGCTCTTTTTAACTGCAACTTTACCTGAATTAAATTCTTGGCACAGTACTTTGATTACATCCTTGCTAAGTACCACAATCTGATTTCTCCATTATGTAAGGAACGAATACAAATGGGCTTGCTGAGGGAGAGACAAAGGGGCAGAAGGAGAGCAGGGACACGGGGAGAGATAACAAATTAAAAGAAAGTCAGATGGAGAGACAGAAAAAGGGGGCGAGACAAAGAGGAGGTGAAGAACAAAGAGCTGAAAGAGCGGATTTGAGAGCAGCCATGTCGTCTGGATGAGTCTCTCTTGACCTTCTTGTTCTGAGGAATTGTGATGGAACACACACCAGGCTTTGGATCCAGTCTTGCACCTCATGCTCAAATGGACCTGGCTGTCAGTTGGCACCGAGTGCATGGCAGGGAAAACAACTCATGTGGCTTTACAGGAGCATCTTTAGGCTTGGCTGAGGCTATCAAAGCCTGACTGCAGCCTGGACCTACGTGTTCCCAGATCCTCACAGAGCCTCTGACCTGTCACTCCCCTGCCAAAACTGGAGCTCATTTGTGGAATATGGTATGCCTTTCTGCCATGGCTGGGTAGGATGCAGGTCTCGGCAGAGTGTGGGATCAAAGTCTGCACATTTCTCAGTGTCACCCAGCGATAACCCTTATTTCTCCTGCCAAACTGGATTCCAGTCATATTTCACAAGCAAACTGCACTTTTTTTTTCTTGCTCATTTCTCTGCCTCCCTGAATATGAAATAATGACCTGTCCTAGACTGTAGTGCTGTGTACATTTTTGTCCAGAAATATACCATCTGTTTTGACAGTAGATATAAACAAAAACCTCATCATTAGACGATGGCCTGAATTATTAGAGGAAATCATTCGAAAAAAGTCTGAAAACTAATCAGCCTCTGTAGCGTAGTTGAGATATATCTGATTGCATAATATCATCTCAAAACAACAGCATCTGTGACGTGTTTTGAATACTGCAGAACGTTTTGATCATGAGCAGAAAATCTCGCTGAAACACATTTAAATGTCTGGCTCTCAAAATTTCCTGTCTGTGGACCTCCAGACCTCCACTTAATGTGTCCCATCAATGCTAAAATGAAACCTGCTTCTATGGCAGTGACTCAGATAATGAGACTGCTGAAGACCAGATGAGGTTAAAACCTCAGGAAAAAGATAGAAAATAGTTGTGGGTTTGATTACAAAACAGGCAGGATAAATCTCATACCGTGACTCTTTGGTCTGCAGGTCAGACTGTGTGAGTAGTCAGCAGTTTCCACTTGAGATTGTGCCCAAGTTTCCCAAGTCATGCATTACCGCAAAACATCACTCAAGCTTTCTGCTGCTACCAAAAATGTAGTAGTCAATACGAAACCTTTAAAAAGGAGCTGGCCATTAATATTTCATTAAACGTGCAACTCACTGAAGGAAACCTTATGGGTTTTATTGATTTGTAACTGCATTCATTATGCTTTTATACATCTGTCTCAAAGTGAAACCTGATGTCTGCCCCTTTTTTCTAAAACAAATTTCCCGGATTTAAAAAAAAATCAATTTTTAAAAAATTAGGTAATTACTGCAGACTAATGTGTTTATTCCACACTGATTAAATGAATTAATTTGCAAGACATGTTTGCGGTTGTCGGACTGTGGCTCAGGCCCCCTGTGGATGGGGACAACCAAAGAGAAGAAAAATGAAGTGAAACTCACCTGAATGAATCTGATGATTTTTTTTAGGAAAACCACATTTTTTTACTGTGCTGATAGCAGACACCTTTTCCTTTTTTCAGATTTTTCAAATTTTCTTTCTTTCTTGGTAGAAAAAAATCAGTAATGTAAAAAAATTACATTTCTCCAGCAGCATCTTCATTTTCTGTTCCTGCTCCAGCTCAGCCTGTTATTTTAGAAACGTTTTTACCTGTTTCTTTACCTGAGCTGGGAAAATTAGCCGATTCAATGAAAGCATCGTTCTGTTCTCTCATCTCCATTCAAAAATGTCCTTGTCTGCTCACTATAATTAACACCTCACTGGTCTCTGGTCAAGTCCCTGCTTATTTTAAGAATGCTGCCATTCGCCAACTCAATTTTAAAATTATTTCTTGCTAAGATTTTAGAAAAGGCTGTAGCTAAGAAGTTTACAGCCATCTTTGGACAAATGCAGCATTCTTGATAAATTTGATGCAAAATAAAGCAGGAGAATGTTCTCTTTTGCTGATGCTGGACCTCACTTCTGCTTTTGATACTGTTG